>LR778265.1:54369405-54595468 GCA_902810595.1 Coregonus sp. 'balchen' | reverse complement strand
TGCCCCATCTCCTGCAGGGTGGTGATAAGATTACACAGGTTCCAGAACCCTAAACCCCCTGGCCTGGGGGGACCAGTCCATTCAGACAGACACCCCCTGGGACCAGTCCATTCAGACAGACACCCCCTGGCCCGCTGGGACCAGTCCATTCAGAGAGACACCCCCTGGCCCGCTGACACCAGTCCATTCAGAGAGACACCCCCTGGCCCGGGGGGACCAGTCCATTCAGACAGACACCCCCTGGCCCGCTGACACCAGTCCATTCAGACAGACACCCCCTGGCCTGGGGGGACCAGTCCATTCAGACAGACACCCCCTGGCCCGCTGACACCAGTCCATTCAGACAGACACCCCCTGGCCCGCTGGGACCAGTCCATTCAGAGAGACACCCCCTGGCCCGCTGGGACCAGTCCATTCAGACAGACACCCCCTGGCCCGCTGGGACCAGTCCATTCAGAGAGACACCCCCTGGCCCGCTGGGACCAGTCCATTCAGAGAGACACCCCATGGCCCGCTGGGACCAGTCCATTCAGAGAGACACCCCCTGGCCCGGGGGGACCAGTCCATTCAGACAGACACCCCCTGGCCCGCTGGGACCAGTCCATTCAGACAGACACCCCCTGGCCCGCTGGGACCAGTCCATTCAGACAGACACCCCCTGGGACCATATATAGTGATATAGTGGTATAGTGATATAGTGATATAGTGATATAGTGGTATAGTGATATAGTGATATAGTGGTATAGTGATATAGTGATATAGTGGTATAGTGATATAGTGGTATAGTGATATAGTGATATAGTGATATAGTGGTATAGTGATATAGTGATATAGTGATATAGTGATATAGTGATATAGTGGTATAGTGGTATAGTGGTATAGTGATATAGTGATATAGTGATATAGTGGTATAGTGGTATAGTGATATAGTGATATAGTGATATAGTGGTATAGTGGTATAGTGATATAGTGGTATAGTGATATAGTGGTATAGTGGTATAGTGATATAGTGGTATAGTGGTATAGTGATATAGTGATATAGTGGTATAGTGATATAGTGGTATAGTGTAGTGATATAGTGGTATAGTGATATAGTGGTATAGTGATATAGTGATATAGTGGTATAGTGATATAGTGAGTATAGTGATATAGTGATATAGTGGTATAGTGATATAGTGGTATAGTGGTATAGTGGTATAGTGATATAGTGGTATAGTGATATAGTGATATAGTGGTATAGTGGTATAGTGGTATAGTGATACAGTGATATAGTGATATAGTGGTATAGTGCTATATTGATATAGTGGAAGGAATGGCATAGAACTGGAAGGAATGGCGGCCAAAGGAGGTGTTGGCTTTGGGGATGACCAGTGAGATATACCTTTTGGAGCACATACTACGGGTGGGTGTTGCTATGGTGACCAATGAGCTAAGATAAGGCGGGGATTTGCCTAGCAGTGATTTATAGATGGCCTGGAGCCAGTGGGTTTGGCAACGAAATATGTAGTGAGGACCAGCCAACAAGAGCGTACAGGTCACAGTGGTGGGTAGTATATGGGGCTTTGGTGACAAAACGGATGGCACTGTGATAGACTACATCCAATTTGCTGAGTAGAGTGTTGGAGGCTATTTTGTAAATGTCAAGGACAAGGATCGGTAGGATAGTCAGTTTTACGAGGACATGTTTGGCAGCAAGAGTGAAGGAGGCTTTGTTGCGAAATAGGAAACCTATTCTAGATGTAACTTTGGATTGGAGATGCTTAATGTGAGTCTGGAAGGAGAGTTTACGGTCTAACCCGACACCTAGGTATTTGTAGTTGTCCACATATTCTAAGTCAGACCCGTCGAGAGTAATGATTCTAGTCGGGCGGGCGGGTGCAAGCAGCGTTCGATTGAAGAGCATGCATTTAGTTTTACTAGAGTTTAAGAGCAGTTGTAGGCTACGGAATGAGTGTCGTATGGCATTGAAGCTCGTTTGGAGGTATGTTAACACAGTGTCCAATGAAGGGCCAGATGTATACAAAATGGTGTCGTCTGCGTAGAGGTGGATCTGAGAGTCACCAGCAGCAAGAGCTACATCATTGATATACACATAAAATAGAGTCGGCCCGAGATTTGAACCCTGTGGCACCCCCATAGAGACTGCCAGAGGTCCAGACAACAGGCCCTCCGATTTGACACATTGAACTCTATCTGAGAAGTAGTTGGTGAACCAGGCGAGGCAGTAATCAAGTCTGGGGTGAACCTGGGGCTATATCTGTTCTTTGTTCTGAATTTTTTGAATGGGGCATGCTTATTTAAGATGGAGAGGAAAGCACTTTTAAAGAACAACCAGGCATCCTCTACTGATGTAATGAGGTCAATATCCATCCAGGATACCCGGGCCAGGTCAATTAGAAAGGCCTGCTCGCTGAAGTGTTTTAGGGTGACAGTGATAAGGGGTGGTCGTTTGACCGCGGACCCATTACGGACGCAGGCAATGAGGCAGTGATCGCTGAGATCCTGGTTGAAGACAGCGGAGGTGTATTTAGAGGGTAAATTAGTCAGGATGATATCTAAGAGGGTGCCCATGTTTACGGATTTAGGGTACCTGGTAGGTTCCTTGATCATTTGTGTGAGATTGAGGGCATCTAGTTTAGATTGTAGGACGGCTGGGGTGTTAAGCATATCCCAGTTTAGGTCACCAAGCAGTACGAACTCTGAGGATAGATGGGGGGCAATCAATTCACATATGGTGTCCAGGGCACAGCTGGGAGCTGAGGGGGGTCTGTAGCAAGCGGCAACAGTGAGAGACTTATTTTTGGAAAGGTGGATTTTTAGAAGTAGAAGCTCAAACTGTTTGGGCACAGACCTGGATAGTATGATAGAGCTCTGCAGGCTATCTCTACAGTAGATTGCAACTCCGCCCCCTTTGGCAGTTCTATCTAGACGGAAAATGTTGTAGTTGGGGATGGACATTTCTGAATTTTTGGTGGCCTTCCCAAGCCAGGATTCAGACACTACTAGAACATCAGGGTTTGCGGAGTGTGCTAACGCAGTGAATTACTCAAACTTAGGGAGGAGGCATCTGATGTTAACATGCAAGAAACCAAGGCTTTTACGGTTACAGAAGTCAACAAATGATAGCTCCTGGGGAGTAGGAGTGATACTGGGGGCTACAGGGCCTGGGTTAACCTCTACATCACCAGAGGAACAGTGGAGGAATGGAATAAGGATACAGCTAAAGGCTTTAAGAACTGGTCTTCTAGTGCATTGGGTATAGAGAATAAAAGGGGCAGATTTCTGGGCGTTGTAGAATAGATTCAGGGCATTATGTACAGACAAGGATATGGAAGGATACAGTGGAGGTAAACTTAAGCGTTGGGTAATGATGAAAGAGATAGCATCACTGGAGGCATCGATTGAGCAGGTCTCCGCGTGTATGGGGGGTGGGACAAAGGAGCTATCTGAGGCAGATTGAGCAGGACTGGGGGCTCTACAGTGAAATAGTACAATAAGAACTAACCGAAACAGCAATAGGCAAGGCATATTGACATGGGAGAGAGGCATAAAGCAATCACAGGTGTTATTCGAGAGAGCTAAGACAACAGCTGTTAATGGCGCCGAAAGTTTGGGCTGAGGCTAAACAGATAAACAGGATGGGGTACCGTATAAAGGAACAGTCCAGCAGGCATCAGCTGTGTAGCTGAGTGATCATAAGGTCCAGTGAACAGCAATAGGTGAGTCCAGGAGCAGTTCTGTGGCTGCTACGGCACAGGTGAGCAGGAGGCACGGCTGTTGATTGTGTGTGCTAGCGGGCCGGGGCTAGCATATGGATCCTTGTGGTCATCGCAACGGGAAGCCTGTTGAAACCACATCAGGACGATTACGTCGGCAGACCAGTCGTGATGGATCGGCGGGGCTCCGTGTCAACACAGAGGTCCTCTCTAGCTCAGCTGGTAGAGCACTGTGCTTGTAACGCCAAGGTAGTGGGTTTGATCCCCGGGACCACCCATACACAAAAAATTTTTATGCATGCATGACTGTTAATCGCTTTGGACAAAAGCGCTTGCTAAATGGCATATTATTAACACTAGGAGGTCCCGACCGGTTGACAAAGAAGTAGATAGCCGGGAGATGGGCCTGGCTCGAGGCTAGCTCAAGGCTAACTGGTGCTTGCTTCGGGACAGTGGTGATTAGCCAACAACAACAACAGCCATTCGATTGCAGCTAGCTAGTTGCGATGATCCGGTGTTAAGGTCCAGTGATTCCGGCAGAAAATCCGATATGCTATGGGTCGATAGCGCGCTGTGCAGACTGGCCGATAATTGTCCATGCTAGAGCTGGCTGGTAGGTAGTGCAGGCCACGGACAATAGTGAAGACCGCTAACGGTGGCTAATAGCAAGTAGCTAGTTAGCTGGCTAGATAAAAGGTTCTAGATAAAAAGGTATAAAGAAATAATAGAATCCGTTCCACATTGGGTGAGACGGGTTGCAGGAATATATATTTAGTTAAAGGATGGAAAGTGAGATTGAGAAATACATACGAAAAAGACAAAAAACTGTCTATTTACACGAGGACACAACATAACACACGACCGCACTGCTACGCCATCTTGTAATCCTTAGTCTATTTTCTGGAGGCGTGGCTTATTAGGGGCATGTCTTTCAGCTAGATTTTATTGGCTTTATGTAAACTTAAACTTATCATGTTAAGTTTACATACTCAAAATGCATTTTTTTTACACATTATTCTATAATATTAAGACTATTTATTACATATTATAACCTTACTGTATCTCAACAATGGGATTTACATAGGCTTTTAAGAATCTCATACTCTTCATTAAACGTTCAACCAACAGAACAGATTAACAGGAATGACATTTACTCTCATCGGTGGCTAAAAATAACTATCTGAAAGCCACACCCCCTGAACCCCTAGTGATATCAAATTGTGATCTTGTCTCATCCCTGAAACTCCCCAACGGTCTCGGGAGAGGCGAAGGTCGAGTCATGCGTCCTCCGAAACATGACCCGCCAAACCGCGCTCCTTAACACCCGCCTGCTTAACCCGGAAGCAAGCCGCACCAATGTGTCGGAGGAAACACCAGTCAACTGACGACCGAAAGTCAGCCTGCAGGCGCCCGGCCCACCACCAGGAGTCGCTAGAGCACGATGAGCCAAGTAAAGCCCCCCTAACCAAACCCTCCCCTAACCCGGTCGACGCTGGGCCAATTGTGCACCGCCCTATGGGACTCCCGGTCACGGCCGGTTGTGACACAGACTGGGATCAAACACACTGAGTCATATCTCAATAATCCAGCACCCAGCATCAATAACCCAGCAGTTTGTGTGTGTGTGTGTGTGTGTGTGTGTGTGTGTGTGTGTGTGTGTGTGTGTGTGTGTGTGTGTGTGTGTGTGTGTGTGTGTGTGTGCCAGTGCATGTGTGTGTGTGTGCAGTAGAGGTATGGCACCTTCCCAGACAGGAAGCCTTGTTTTGTCATTTCATTCCAGGCTGAGGTAGACACATTCTGGCTGCAGGGTAAATCCCATTCTATCTGCCAATGGCAGAGACCTGGGGTGAAGGCCGGTGTGGCTACGTCCCAATACATCAAATAACAGCCCCAACAGCCTCACAGGAGTAGTGGCTACGTCCCAATACTTCATTAAAGTAACACCTTTTCCCTATTCCTTCCTCTTGCCCCCTTGCCTGCTTTCCATAACCCAGGTTAGAAGCCAGATGCTCCCAACATCTCATTTAACAGCTTCCTTTCCTTGTCTCCTCTCCTTGTCTCCTCTCCTACTGCTTCTAAAGCAACAAACTGGGCTGGCCATTTGCAAAGGGAGGTCTATCTAGCTAGCTAGAATCCACGGAGAACAGTGAAACTAAAAAATAACAAACATCTAGCTCACTCCAAAGTTATTTATCTTTAGAGTGGGGTGCTCAACAGAATCCTTGTAACCCATGTGAGATTAGTAGGAGAGGACCCAGAAGGCTGGTCTGTGTGAGTGGGTTAAAAGCGATTTATGCTTGATCTGGAAATGGTGACCGGAGGCTCCGTACGGAGGGTTGACACAATTGCATAGCCTCCAGAGGCTTGTGGAGGCCAAATCCAGCTCCGTACGGTGATGCCGTGCGCTTCACAATTGTTGTAACAATGCGGAGGGCTCCGCATAGCTCTGTATAGCTCCGCATTGACACGGTAAGTGGGGGCAGTACATCCTGTATAAACACAAACTCACTTCCTTGACAACCGACCACGTCCTTCACAACAAACATGCAGAACTTTGACCAAAGCCTATCAGAATAAGTTCACAAATATAAACATCTTTATGATACCTCGTGCAGGGATTTCAAAGACACGAAAATGAGTTTGAACTCTTTTAAAGAGATCGGGGAGGTAATGGGGATAGATGGAAAGAGATCGGGGAGGTAATGGGGATAGATGGAAAGAGATCGGGGAGGTAATGACGCCGGAGAAGATGGCTGCCGTTTTACAGCCCTCTAACCAATTGTACTATTATGTGTGTTTTTCCGCGTTATTTGTAATTTATTTTGTACATAATGTTTCTGCCATCATCTCTTATAACCAAAAAGAGCTTCTGGATATCAGGACAGCGATTACTCACCTCGTATTGGACGAAGATTCTTTCTTCAACGAGGCGGCCGCGAAGGATATCCTACAGACACCCGACAAGGCCCAAATCCACGTCATTCGCATGAGGACGAGACAGAGATATCGTGGACGTAGGTCGGGGTGTCTTATAAGGATCCGACGGCGAGCGAGTAAACTGCCGCTCCCATCAATCCTATTAGCCAATCTTCAATCATTTGAGAACAAATTGGATGACCTAAGATTACGGTTATCCTACCAACGGGACATTAAAAACTGTAATATCTTATGTTTCACCGAGTCGTGGCTGAACGACGACATGGACAACATACAGCTAACGGGCTATACGCTACATCGGCAGGATAGAACGGCTGACTCTGGTAAGACAAGGGGTGGCAGTCTGTGTATATTTGTAAACAACAGCTGGTGCACAAAATCAAATACTAAGGAAGTCTCGAGGTTTTACTTGCCTGAGGTAGAGTGTCTTATGATAAGCTGTAGACCACACTATTTACCAAGAGAGTTGTCATCTATATTTTTCATAGCTGTCTATTTACCACCACAAACCAATGCTGGCATTAAGATTGCACTGAATGAGCTGTATAAGGCCATAAGTCAACAGGAAAACGCTCATCCAGAGGCAGCGCTCCTAGTGGCCGGGGACATTAATGCAGGGAAACTTAAATCCGTTCTACCTAATTTCTACCAGCATGTTAAATGTGCAACCAGAGGAAAAAAAACTCTAGACCACCTTTACTCCACACACAGAGACGCATGCAAAGCTCTCCCTCGCCCTCCATTTGGCATATCTGACCATTACTCTATCCTCCTGATTCCTGCTTATAAGCAAAAACTACAGCAGGAAGCACCAGTGACTCGGTTAATAAAAAAGTGGTCAGATGAAGCAGATGCTAAGCTACAGGACTGTTTTGCTAGCACAGACTGGAACATGTTCCGGGATTCTTCAGATTGCATTGAGGAGTACACCACATCAGTCACTGGCTACATCAATAAGTGCATCGATGATGTCGTCCCCACAGTGACCGTACGTACATACAGTGGGGAAAAAAAGTATTTAGTCAGCCACCAATTGTGCAAGTTCTCCCACTTAAAAAGATGAGAGAGGCCTGTAATTTTCATCATAGGTACACGTCAACTATGACAGACAAATGGAGGGAAAAAAATCCAGAAAATCACATTGTAGGATTTTTAATGAATTTATTTGCAAATTACGGTGGAAAATAAGTACCCCATCCAGAAGCCATGGATTACAGGAAATATCCGCACTGAGCTAAAGGGTAGAGCTGCCGCTTTCAAGGAGCGGGACTCTAACCCGGACGCTTATAATAAATCCTGCTATGCCCTCTGACGAACCATCAAACAGGCAAAGAGTCAATACAGGACTAAGATTGAATCGTACTTCACCGGCTCTGACGCTCGTCGGATGTGGCAGGGCTTGAAAACTATTACAGACTACAAAGGGAAGCACAGCCGCGAGCTGCCCAGTGACACAAGACTTCCAGACGAGCTAAACCACTTCTATGCTTCTATGGTAGGCCTGATCACCGACAACGATGAGACAGCCTATAGGGAGGAGGTCAGAGACCTGGCCGTGTGGTGCCAGGATAACAACCTCTCCCTCAACGTGACCAAGACAAAGGAGATGATTGTGGACTACAGGAAAAAAAAGAGGACTGAGCACGCCCCCATTCTCATCGACGGGGCTGTAGTGGAACAGGTTGAGAGCTTCAAGTTCCATACTCTGTTTGTCCTTTACTTTTGTATCAGCCACAGGTTGCAGATGAATTACCTTTAATTACCTTTAGTAATTAGTTGCGCTATGGGTCTACGCTAACTCCAACGGCGGGTGGTCCCTCACTCCTGGCAAGCTCGCTAAAATGTAGAGGATTCTTTGCACAGTGCTGGTATTCTCTTATTCTTAAACAAAGATTTAGAAAATGACACAGACAACGACTTCTGAGTATATGTAAAATATCTTTAGTTATGCAATTGCAGGTAGAAGTTAATACACAGTCACATAGGACTTGGATGGCTCCTCATAAGTTCAACAAAAGTGTCTAAAACAATCTCTGCCTTTTATAGAAGTACCCCCCACCCAAGTCATAGCGCACAAACAAGTGATAACGTTAGCTACGTTACTGCCCATATCTCCACACAGCTGTGTGCCCTTGGAAGACAGAAAAATACAGAATGTACTGAAAAACTGTGGTCGCTGAGGCTCTGTCTTAACCATGTGACCAGGTTACTCAGAAGCAATGAGAAATTGAAACAATACGGGTCTGTCTATCTGTTCCTCAGTTTATCTCCATCCTATATCCTTGACTACACGCCCAGAACCAGCTGCAGGGAGCTGCAGGAACCATCCTTTCTCAGAAGCACAGCATTTGCACCAAATAAATGTCTCTACTATTGTTAAGCATATTAATTCTTAACTATTAATATTAAACAAATCAGGCAAATACGTGTATTCCCCATCAATAGTGCTGCGCACACACACACACACACACACACACACACACGCACACACACACACACACACACACACACACACACACACACACACACACACACACACACACACACACACACACACACACACACACACACACACACACTCACTTTGATTGTAGTTTTGACCAGGGCCCTGCCATTCTGCTATAGATAGCTCTGTAAGGGCTTCAACATCAATAGTATCAACCCCTCTGCTTTAGAAACTGCTCATACGTTACCTGAGACGTGACTGAGTACAACAGATAAATAATATTTCAAGAATGTAGTCAACAAAACCTGATGATCACGCTGAGAACGACAGTCAACAACACCTGACAGATCACGCTGAGGACACCAGTCAACAACACCTGACAGATCACGCTGAGGGCAACAGTCAACAACACCTGACAGATCACGCTGAGAACGACAGTCAACAACACCTGACAGATCACGCTGAGGACGCCAGTCAACAACACCTGATAGATCACGCTGAGAACGACAGTCAACAACACCTGACAGATCACGCTGAGGACGACAGTCAACAACACCTGACAGATCACGCTGAGAACGACAGTCAACAACACCTGACAGATCACGCTGAGGACGACAACAGGACAAGGAGGCGCAGGGCCAGGGATTTACTGCGGTAATTCATCAGAACTTCCAGCTTCAGGGCTTCAAATATAAACAAACCTTTCTGTCCCGTAGTAAGTGAAGACCTTCATGACGTCTTTCCTTTTTTTCCTCAGGTGTGTAAATTGGGAAAACTCAGAGCGCCTGAAACCTTAACTCAAAAAGTCATCCCATGTAATCAAATGAAATTCAATCACATCGATTTCTGATTTCATAGTTATTGTAAAATATTTCTGATTTCATAGTTATTGTCATGGAAACCACAGATGCATAACAAGATACTCCTATATGGCAATTCATAACACATTCATAGTTATTTCCTTTATAGTGCACTATTTTTTTTTACCACGGCCCCCAAAGTAGTGCACTTTATAGGGAACAGGGAGCCATTCGGGACGCCTCCCATCAGTGTACCGTACCACACGTGATCTTCCCCCAATCCACTCAATATTATAAGATGCTTGAATTAATATTGCATCTAAATTGATTAAATGGTAGAATTTGGCCCCACAAATTCAGTTTCGGGGCTTGGTGATCACTAGGAGCAGCTGGAAGGCACAAGGCGAAAAACCCAGCAGTTAATTTATCCATTGTTTCTGCATTGTCTTTGTTGTTGATAGTTTGCTGTAAAGAGGCTCTCTGTTTTGCTATTTTTTTGAAGGAAGGGAAAGTACAGTGGCCTGGCGAAAGTATTCACCCCCCTTGGCATTTTTCCTATTTTGTTGCCTTACAACCTGGAATTAAAATGGATTTTGGGGGGGGTTGTATCATTTGATTTACACAACATGCCTACCACTTTGAAGATGCAAAATATTTTTTATTGTGAGACAAACAAGAAATAAGACCAAAAAAAAGAAAACTTGAGCGTGCATAACTATCCCCCCCCCCCCCCCCCCCCCCCTCCCCCAGAGTAAATGCATTGTAGAGCCAAGTTTTACAGCAATTACAGCTGCAAGTCTCTTGGGGTATGTCTCCATAAGCTTGGCACATCTAGCCACTGGGATATTTGCCCATTCTTCAGGGCAAAACTGCTCCAGCTCCTTCAGGTTGGATGGGTTCCAATGGTGTACAGCAATCTTTAGGTCATACCACATATTTTTAATTGGATTGAGGTCTGGGCTTTGACTAGGCCATTCCAAGACATTTAAATGTTTCCCCTTAAACCACTTGAGTGTTGCTTTAGCAGTATGCTTAGGGTCATTCTCCTGCTGGAAGGTGAACCTCCATCCCAGTCTCAAATCTCTGGAAGTCTGAAACAGGTTTCCCTCAAGAATTTCCCTGTATTTAGCGCCATCCATCATTCCTTCAATTCTGACCAGTTTCTCAGTCCTTGCCGATGAAAAACATCCCCACAGCATGATGCTACCACCACCATCGTTCACTGTGGGGATGGTGTTCTCGGGGTGATGAGAGGTGTTGGGTTTGCACCAGACATAGCGTTTTCTTTGATGGCCAAAAAGTTCAATTTTAGTCTCATCTGACCAGAGTACCTTCTTCCATATGTTTGGGGAGTCTCCCACATGCTTTTTGGCGAACACCAAACGTTTGCTTATTTTTTTCTTTAAGCAATGGCTTTTTTTATGGCCACTCTTCCGTTAAGCCCAGCTCTGTGGAGTGTACGGCTTAAAGTGGTCCTATGGACAGGTACTCCAATCTCCTCTGTGGAGCTTTGCAGCTCCTTCAGGGTTATCTTTGGCCTCTTTGTTTCCTCTCTGATTAATGCCCTCCTTGCCTGGTCCGTGAGTTTTGGTGGCGGCCCTCTCTTGGCAGGTTTGCTGTGGTGCCATGTTCTTTCAATTTTTTTATAATGGATTTAATGGTGCTCCGTGGGATGTTCAAAGTTTCTAATATTTTTTTATAACCCAACCCTGATCTGTACTTCTCCACAACTTTGTCCCTGACCTGTTTGGAGAGCTCCTTGGTCTTCATGGTGCCGCTTGCTTGGTGGTGCCCCTTGCTTAGTGGTGTTGCAGCCTCTGGGGCCTTTCAGAACATGTGTATATATAATGAGATCATGTGACAGATCATGTGACACTTATATTGCACACAGGTGGACTTTATTTAACTAATTATATGAAGTCTGAAGGTAATTGGTTGCACCAGATCTTATTTAGGGGCTTCATAGCACAGGGGGTGAATACATATGCACGCACCAGTTTTCCGTTATTTATTTTGTATACTTTTTTGAAACAAGTTATTTTTTTCATTTCACTTCACCAATTTGGACTATTTTGTGTATGTCCATTACATGAAATCCAAATAAAAATCAATTTAAATGACAGGTTGTAATGCAACAAAATAGGAAAAACGCCAAGGGGGATGAAAACTTTTGCAACTGTATAGTTGAAGTCAGAAGTTTACATACACTTATGTTGGAGTCATTAAAACTCGTTTTTCAACCAATCCACACATTTCTTGTTAACAAACTATAGTTTTGGCAAGTCGGTTAGGACATCTATTTTGTGCATGACACAAGTAATTTTTCCAACAATTGTTTACAGACAGATTATTTCATTTATAATTCCCTGTATCACAATTCCAGTGGGTCAGAAGTTTACATACATTAAGTTGACTGTGCCTTTAAACAGCTTGGAAAATTCCAGAAAATGATGTCATGGCGTTAGAAGCTTCTGATAGGCTAATTGACATAATTTGAGTCAATTGGAGGTGTACCTGTGGATGTATTTCAAGTCCTACCTTCAAACTCAGTGCCTCTTTGCTTGACATCATGGAAAAATCAAAAGAAATCAGCCAAGACCTCAGAAAAAAAGTTGTAGACCTCCACAAGTCTGGTTCATCCTTGGGAGCAATTTCCAAACGCCTGAAGGTACCACGTTCATCTGTACAAACAATAGTACGTAGACGTGTTCTGTCTCCTAGAGATGATCGTACTTTGCGAAAAGTGCAAATCAATCCCAGAACAACAGCAAAGGACCTTGTGAAGATGCTGGAGGAAACAGGTACAAAAGCATCTATATCCACAGTAAAACGAGTCCTATATCGACATAACCTGAAAGGCCGCTCAGCAAGGAAGAAGCCACTGCTCCAAAACCGCCATAAAAAAAGCCAGACTACGGTTTGCAACTGCACATGGGGACAAAGATTGTACTTTTTGGAGAAATGTTCTCTGGTCTGATGAAACAAAAATAGAACTGTTTGACAGTAATGACCATCGTTATGTTTGGAGGAAAAAGGGGGGCTTGCAAGCCGAAGAACACCATCCCAACCGTGAGGCACGGGGTACTGGGGTACTGGCAGGAGGGACTGGTGCACTTCACAAAATAGATGGCATCATGAGGAAGGAAAATTATGTGGATATATTGAAGCAACATCTCAAGACATCAGTCAGGATGTTAAAGCTTGGTTGCAAATGGGTCTTCCAAATGGACAATGACCCCAAGCATACTTCCAAAATTGTGGCAATATGGCTTAAGTACAACAAAGTCAAGGTATTGGAGTGGCCATCACAAAGTCCTGACCTCAATCCTATAGAAAATGTGTGGGCAGAACTGAAAAAGCATGTGCGAGCAAGGAGGCCTACAAACCTGACTCAGTTACACCAGCGCTGTCAGGAGGAATGGGCCAAAATTCCCCCAACTTATTGTGGGAAGCTTGTGGAAAGCTACTCGAAACGTTTGACCCAAGTTAAACTTCCGATTTCAACTGTATATATATATAGAGAGAGATAGAGACAGAGACAGAGATGACAAGAAGGCGGACAAAGGAGAGAAAAGAGGGACAAAAACAGCAAGAGAGAAAGAATGAAAGAAAGAAAGGAGAAATAAAAAGAAGGTAAAAAGTTGACGTCATGTAATGATACCCGCTTGGCACAGACGTCAAGTAATGATACCCGCTGGGCACAGACGTCAATTAATGATACCCGCTGGGCACAGACGTCAAGTAATGATACCTGCTTGGCACAGACGTCAAGTAATGATACCTGCTGGGCACAGACGTCAAGTAATGATACCTCCTGGGCACTGACGTCAAGTAATGATACCCGCTGGGCACAGACATCAAGTAATGATACCCGCTGGGCACAGACATCAAGTAATGATACCCGCTGGGCACAGACGTCAAGTAATGATACCCGCTTGGCACAGACGTCAAGTAATGATACTCGCTGGGCACAGACGTCAAGTAATGATACCCGCTGGGCACAGACGTCAAGTAATGATACCCGCTTGGCACAGACATCAAGTAATGATACCCGCTGGGCACAGACATCAAGTAATGATACCCGCTTGGCACAGACGTCAAGTAATGATACCCGCTGGGCACAGACGTAAGTAATGATACCCGCTGGGCACAGACGTCAAGTAATGATACCCGCTTGGCACAGACGTCAAGTAATGATACCCGCTGGGCACAGACGTAAAGTAACGATACCCGCTGGGCACAGACGTCAAGTATTGATACCCGCTAGGCACAGACATCAAGTAACGATACCCGCTGGGAACAGACGTCAAGTAATGATACCCGCTTGGCACAGATGTCAAGTAATGATACCCGCTGGGCACAGACGTCAAGTAATGATACCCGCTGGGCACAGACGTCAAGTAATGATACCCGCTGGGCACAGACGTCAAGTAATGATACCCGCTGGGTGCATACGTCAAGTAATGATACCCGCTGGGCACAGACGTCAAGTAATGATACCCGCTGGGCACAGACGTCAAGTAATGATACCCGCTTGGCACAGACGTCAAGTAATGATACCCACTGGGCACAGACGTCAAGTAATGATACCCGCTGGGCACAGACGTCAAGTAATGATACCCGCTTGGCACAGACATCAAGTAATGATACCCGCTGGGCACAGACGTCAAGTGATGATATCAGCTGGGCACAGATGTCAAGTAATGATACCCGCTGGGCACAGACGTCAAGTAAAGATACCCGCTGGGCACAGACGTCAAGTAATGATACCCGCTGGGCACAGACGTCAAGTAACGATACCCGCTGGGCACAGACGTCAAGTAATGATACCCGCTGGGCACAGACGTCAAGTAATGATACCCGCTGGGCACAGACGTCAAGTAATGATACCCGCTTGGCACAGACATCAAGTAATGATACCTGCTGGGCACAGACGTCAAGTGATGATATCAGCTGGGTGCATACGTCAAGTAATGATACCCGCTGGGCACAGACGTCAAGTAATGATACCCGCTGGGCACAGATGTCAAGTAATGATACCCGCTGGGCACAGACGTAAAGTAACGATACCCACTGGGCACAGACGTCAAGTATTGATACCCGCTAGGCACAGACATCAAGTAACGATACCGCTGGGCACAGACGTCAAGTAATGATACCCGCTTGGCACATATGTCAAGTAATGATACCCGCTGGGCACAGACGTCAAGTAATGATACCCGCTGGGCACAGACGTCAAGTAATGATACCCGCTGGGTGCATACGTCAAGTAATGATACCCGCTGGGCACAGACGTCAAGTAATGATACCCGCTGGGCACAGACGTCAAGTAATGATACCCGCTTGGCACAGACGTCAAGTAATGATACCCGCTGGGCACAGACGTCAAGTAATGATACCCGCTTGGCACAGACGTCAAGTAATGATACCCGCTTGGCACAGACGTCAAGTAATGATACCCGCTTGGCACAGACGTCAAGTAATGCTACCCGCTGAGCACAGACGTCAAGTAATGATACCCGCTGGGCACAGACGTCAAGTAATGATACCCGCTTGGCACAGACATCAAGTAAAGATACCCGCTGGGCACAGACGTCAAGTAATGATACCCGCTGGGCACAGACGTCAAGTAACGATACCCGCTGGGCACAGACGTCAAGTAATGATACCCGCTGGGCACAGACGTCAAGTAATGATACCCGCTGGGCACAGACGTCAAGTAATGATACCCGCTTGGCACAGACATCAAGTAATATACCTGCTGGGCACAGACGTCAAGTGATGATATCAGCTGGGTGCATACGTCAAGTAATGATACCCGCTGGGCACAGACGTCAAGTAATGATACCCGCTGGGCACAGATGTCAAGTAATGATACCCGCTGGGCACAGACGTAAAGTAACGATACCCACTGGGCACAGACGTCAAGTATTGATACCCGCTAGGCACAGACATCAAGTAACGATACCCGCTGGGCACAGACGTCAAGTAATGATACCCGCTGGGCACAGACGTCAAGTAATGATACCCGCTGGGCACAGACGTCAAGTAATGATACCCGCTGGGTGCATACGTCAAGTAATGATACCCGCTGGGCACAGATGTCAAGTAATGATACCCGCTGGGCACAGACGTCAAGTAATGATACCCGCTTGGCACAGACGTCAAGTAATGATACCCGCTGGGCACAGACGTCAAGTAATGATACCCGCTTGGCACAGACGTCAAGTAATGATACCCGCTTGGCACAGACGTCAAGTAATGATACCCGCTGGGCACAGACGTCAAGTAATGATACCCGCTGGGCACAGACGTCAAGTAATGATACCCGCTTGGCACAGACATCAAGTAATGATACCCGCTGGGCACAGACGTCAAGTGATGATATCAGCTGGGCACAGATGTCAAGTAATGATACCCGCTGGGCACAGACGTCAAGTAAAGATACCCGCTGGGCACAGACGTCAAGTAATGATACCCACTGGGCACAGACGTCAAGTAACGATACCCGCTGGGCACAGACGTCAAGTAATGATACCCGCTGGGCACAGACGTCAAGTAATGATACCCGCTTGGCACAGACGTCAAGTAATGATACCCGCTGGGCACAGACGTCAAGTAATGATACCCGCTGGGCACAGACGTCAAGTAATGATACCCGCTTGGCACAGACATCAAGTAATGATACCCGCTGGGCACAGACGTCAAGTGATGATATCAGCTGGGTGCATACGTCAAGTAATGATACCCGCTGGGCACAGACGTCAAGTGATGATACCCGCTGGGCACAGATGTCAAGTAATGATACCCGCTGGGCACAGACGTCAAGTAAAGATACCCGCTGGGCACAGACGTCAAGTAATGATACCCGCTGGGCACAGACGTCAAGTAACGATACCCGCTGGGCACAGACGTCAAGTAATGATACCCGCTGGGCACAGACGTCAAGTAATGATACCCGCTGGGCACAGACGTCAAGTAATGATACCCGCTGGGCACAGACGTCAAGTAATGATACCCGCTGGGCACAGACGTCAAGTAATGATACCCGCTTGGCACAGACGTCAAGTAATGATACCCGCTGGGCACAGACGTCAAGTAATGATACCCGCTTGGCACAGACGTCAAGTAATGATACCCGCTTGGCACAGACGTCAAGTAATGATACCCGCTTGGCACAGACGTCAAGTAATGATACCCGCTGGGCACAGACGTCAAGTAATGATACCCGCTGGGCACAGACGTCAAGTGATGATATCAGCTGGGTGCATACTTCAAGTAATGATACCCGCTGGGCACAGACGTCAAGTAATGATACCCGCTGGGCACAGACGTCAAGTAATGATACCCGCTGGGCACAGACGTCAAGTAATGATACCCGCTTGGCACAGACGTCAAGTAATGATACCCACTGGGCACAGATGTAAAGTAACGATACCCGCTGGGCACAGACGTCAAGTATTGATACCCGCTGGGCACAGACAGTCTGTAGAGCTCCGAGACAGGATTGTGTCGAGGCACAGATCTGGGGAAGGGTATAAAAAAATGTCTGCAGCATGGAAGGTCCCCAAGAACACAGTGGCCTCCATCATTCTTAAATGGAAGAAGTTTGGAACCACCAAGACTCTTCCTAGAGCTGTCCACCCGGCCAAACTGAGATGTCGGGGGAGAAGGGCCTTGGTCAGGGAGGTGACCAAGAACCCGATGGTCACTCTGACAGAGCTCCGGAGTTCCTCTGTGGAGATGGGAGAACCTTCCAGAAGGACAACCATCTTTGCAGCACTCCACCAATATGGTAGAGTGGCCAGATGGAAGCCACTCCTCAGTAAAAGCCACATGACAGCCCGCTTGGAGTGAAGCATGGTGGTGGCAGCATCATGCTGTGGGGATGTTTTTCAGTGGCAGGGACTGGGAGACTAGTCAGGATCGAGGGAAAGATGAACGGAGCAAAGTATAGAGAGATCCTTGATGAAAACCTGCTCCAGAGCGCTCAGGACCTCAGACTGGGGTGAAGGTTCACCTTCCAACAGGACAACGACCCTAAGCACACAGCCAGGAGTGGCTTCGGGACAAGTCTCTGAATGTCCTTGAGTGGCCCAGCCAGAGCCAGGACTTGAACCCGATCAAACATCTCTGGAGAGACCTGAAAATAGCTGTGCAGCGACGTTCCCCATCCAACCTGACAGAGCTTGAGAGGATCTGCAGAGAAGAATGGGAGAAACTCCCCAAATACAGGTGTGCCAAGCTTGTAGCGTCATACCCAAGAAGACATGAGGCTGTAATCGCTGCCAAAGGTGCTTCAACAAAGTAATGAGTAAAGGGTCTGAATCCTTACGTAAATGTAATATGAATGTTTTTTTTCAATATAAATTTGCAAAAATGTCTAAAAACCTGTTTTTGCTTTGTCATTATGGGGTATTATGTGTAGATTGATGACGGGGAAAAGTATTTAATCAATTTTAGAATAAGGCTGTAACGTAACAAAATGTGAAAAAAAGTCAAGGGGTCTGAATACTTTCCGAATGCACTCTATATCTATGTATTTACCAAAATACTGTAGCTCAGTTGGTAGAGCATGGCGCTTGCAACGCCAGGGTTGTGGGTTCGTTTCCCACGGGGGGCCAGTATGAAAATGTATGCACTCACTAACTGTAAGTCGCTCTGGATAAGAGCGTCTACTAAATGACTAAAATGTCAATGTAAAACAATATATGGGGGATTGGAAGTTATGCAGACAATGACATTGATGGAAGCTACAATCTCTCTGCAAAATTAAAAGTGATCTACCCCCTAAAAAAATTTAATTAACAATGTTTTCAATATTCTATACTTTTTACAATAGGTAATAAGCTGCAGTCAGGTGGTCATCACTAGGTTATGCACCTGGTCTCAGAGCATTTCGTATTATTCTGTATGTAAATCCGAGACACTCCATTCAGTATGATATGTCACCTTTTGTATGATATGTATTAATTTGGGGATGTCCATCAACCATTTTGTATGATATGTTACAAATTACAAGTCGTATTATATATCTTATTAAGGATTAGACCTCCAGCGGCGTCAGAGTCATACTGAAGGACCTGGACACCAGTTAATACAGCACACAGAATGCTTCACTGCACTAGACACCAGTTAATACAGCACACAGAATGCTTCATGACACTAGACACCAGTTAATACAGCACACAGAATGCTTCACTGCACTAGACACCAGTTAATACAGCACACAGAATGCTTCACTACACCAAAACCTTTAAACACAGAGTTCAGCTGTAGGTAGGACAAACACAGAACAAAGGTATTTTTAGCGGCATACTCCACCAGTCCTTCAAATCAAGTCACAACACAGCAAATTCTCCAGTGTTGAATCAACGCTAAGAGTGTTACAGTTAACACTGTTTCAGTGTCTACATGGGTCCACACTTTTAACGCTCTGCTTAGTGCTGATGCTGTTACACTTTCTCAGTGTTAGGAAATGAACACCTGTAGTTTTACAGTAAAACCTACAATATAAAGGCTGTAGTTTTACAGTAAAACCTACAATATAAAGGCTGTAGTTTTACAGTAACACCTACAATATAAAGGTTGTAGTTTTACAGTAACACCTACAATATAAAGGCTGTAGTGTTACAGTAACACCTACAATATAAAGGCTGTAGTTTTACAGTAACACCTACAATATAAAGGCTGTAGTTTTACAGTAACACCTACAATATAAAGGCTGTAGTGTTAAAGTAACACCTACAATATAAAGGCTGTAGTTTTACAGTAACACCTACAATATAAAGGCTGTAGTGTTACAGTAACACCTACAATATAAAGGCTGTAGTTTTACAGTAACACCTACAATATAAAGGCTGTAGTGTTACAGTAACACCTACAATATAAAGGCTGTAGTTTTACAGTAACACCTACAATATAAAGGCTGTAGTGTTACAGTAACACCTACAATATAAAGGCTGTAGTTTTACAGTAACACCTACAATATAAAGGCTGTAGTTTTACAGTAACACCTACAATATAAAGGCTGTAATTTTACAGTAACACCTACAATATAAAGGCTGTAGTGTTACAGTAAATCATTTTGGGGTGTTGTTTTAACGCTGTTTGGTTTAAAGCCTAATTTGCATATTTCCCAGTGTGCCTTGCCTTTTTGAGTGAATCGTAGTGTTACCACCCATTACTGCATTGGCTAGTGACAGAGACGTGGTTATTGAATTAGTTTGTTTTCAGTCCCGTGGCATTCACCAAGTGAGCTCTTAGGCAAATGTGATCATTAAATGCAATACACTGTATTACACACCCTTTTACACAGTGGGTTAAAATACCAAAATTAACTGTGAATCAACTATATTAATCTGGGGGCAGGTCCAAACACACATGAAACGTTCCTGTACATTTAGCTAGCTTGCTGTTGCTAGCTGTTTGTCCTTTGGAGATGAACATTGGGTTGTTATTTTACCTGACATGCATATGGTCCTCTTTTTAGCTGGTTCTTTGTAGAATTTTGACCCGCGTGTTTGTCTACTCCGACGATTTAACAACATGTACACTACCGGTCAAAAACACCTACTCATTCAAGTGTTTTTCTTTATTTTTACTATTTTGTACATTGTAGAATAATAGTGAAGACATCAAAACTATGAAATAACACATTTGGAATCACGTAGTAACCCAAAAAGTGTTAAACAATTTAAAATATATTTGAGATTTGAGATTCTTCAAAGTAGCCACGCTTGATGACAGCTCTGCACACTCTTGGCATTCTCTCAACCAGCTTCACCTGGAATGCTTTTCCAACAGTCTTGAAGGAGTTCCCACATATGCTGAGCACTTGTTGCCGGTTTTCCTTCACTCTACGGTCCGACTCATCCCAAACCATCTCAATTGGGTTGAGGTTTGGGGGATTGTGGAGGCCAGGTCATCTGATGCAGCACTCCATCACTCTCCTTCTTGGTAAAATAGCCCTTACACAGCCTGGAGGTGTGTTGGGTCATTGTCCTGTTGAAAAATTGTCTGGATTCCAATATTCATTACAAATCACTTTGCAAGCCAGTATAATGTGACTTGAAGGTAGGTTTGCAAAATTCTGGGAACATTCACAGGTTTTCCAGAAATCCCAGTTGAAAAATTCCTGGAAACGGGAGGGAATAAGCAGGAAATCTGGGAATTTTGCTAGCCTACTTGCAGATATGATGCGGCCTGTAAACCATGAGTTTCAGACCACTGTATTAGCTTAAAGCTAGGCCTCAAAATAAGGCCTTATGAGATATGTAATATAGTGTCATAAAGAGTTTAATTATAATCATAACATTTGCCTAGGAACTCAGTTGGTGAAGGCCACTGGACTGAAAATGAACGACTTCAACAACCATGTCTACGTCACTGACAAATACAGTCATGGGTGGTAACTCTACAATTCACTCGAAAAGGTGAGGCTGGGAAATGATATTGGAGGCTTGGCTTTGTGGGAGCGTGGTTTTCAGATAGTTATTGTTGGCAACCCGTGATTGGAAGTGTTGTACCAGTTTAAGTGGTCTATGGTACAGGTACATGTTTTGCCACTAACAAGGAACAAATGGCTTTGTCACTGTGGTGGTACTATCTAAAGGTAATAAGTATGCTTAAGTAAGTATAAGTATGAACTGGGGTACAATTATGTACCTATAACTAAAGATACAAAGGATGTCTTCACAGTTGTACCCCTTTAGGAACAACTCTAAACCTTTATAGTATTTCTTAGTGTGTAGGGTCTACCATTTCCATATTTAGCAGAAGCTCTTATCCAGAGCAATTAGGGTTAAGTGCCTTGCTCAAGGGCACATTGACAGATTTTTTCACCTAGTCGGCTCAGGGATCAGAACCAGCGACCTTTCGGTTACTGGCACAATGCTCTTAACCACTAAGCTACCTGCCGCCCCCATATATACAGTAGTTATCCCTCCCTCTCCTCCTCTCTTTTACTTTATTTCCCCTCTTTCTCTCTCTCTCTCTCGCTTTCTCTGTCTCTCACAAACACACATACTTGTCTCAATCCGTTTCTTGTCATTAAAAACCCATACCTAAAACAAAAAAAAACACTGAGTGAAGTTGACAATCCTCAATGGTGTTACTTGTGTCAATGTTGTCAAATCTTTCAACAGAATACATGTGACAATCTCTATGCATTTCACGTTGTCTTCTGTTCCTCGAACGAGATCCAACAACACCTGTGTTACCAAGGAAACAGATGTCACTGTGACACTAGAGCTCTCTCTCATCTCTCCATCACTTTCTGTGTGTGCGCTCGTTTAGTGCAGATGTATTGGAGGAGCTGTTCTCTCAATCCTACAGGGTTCTGTCTCTCTCTCTCTCTCTCTGTCTCTCTGTCTCTCTCTCTCTCTCTCTCTCTCTCTCTCTCTCTCTCTCTCTGTCTGTCTCTCTGTCTCTCTTCTTTTCTCTCTCTCTCTCTTCTTTTCTCTCTGTCTCTCTTCTTTTCTCTCTTGTTCTCAAGGGCAAGAACTGACGAATTTGTTTCAGATTTAGTCTTTAACAGTGAGAGATTAGGCATGTCTCTCTGTATGTGTGTGCATGCGTGAGAGAGGGGGGGGGGGGGGTTGGGGGGGGGGGGGGGAGAGTAAGTAAGTAACAAAATAAAAGAGTGATGTGAGGTCACTGCTGTGTGAGCAACATCATCGACCAATCAAACGTGATTAGCAGTGAAACATGTAACAGTGAATTATATAACACACTATTCCGTGTCTTCTTTTGATTTATACCATAACTAACAAATGTGACAATGCATTTTTAGACACAAACGCTTATTGTGCAAGTTTATTTTTTTTCAATAAATGTTTGGAAACTAAATATAGTTTACATGTTGTCAATAGTCCTATAATTCTAAGCCAAACCCCGTCTGTTTGTCCCTACGCATATTCATCTCCATGCTGAGCAATTAAAGTCAGAGAATTCTCCAGGCATTGCGAGTTTGTGTTTGTGTTTGTATTTGTTATGGATCCCCATTAGCCAAGGCAGCAGCTGCTTGTCAGGATAAACGTGTATGCGGTGAACGAAGTCAAGCGCAGGACACCGAGAGACTGGCAGATGTACTTTACTAATAAACGTAATGAAAAGTACAAAACAACAAAACCTCCAAAACAGGGAGAAAACAATAATCGCAATACACAGTCATGCCGAAAACAAACGGAGAACAATCACACACAACAAATGAATGGATTATAAAGGGAAACCATCAACACTAATGGGAAACAGGTGTACACAAAGCAGACCAATCTAGATGATTGCTGAAACCTAGATAGGTGGCAGCTAGTACTCCGGGGACGACGAACGCCGAAGCCTGCCCGAGCAAGGAGGAGGAGCAGCCTCGGCTAAATCCGTGACACTGCTCTTCCTGGGATCCAGCAAAATGAAGGCACTTCATACAATTTTAAAAACATTACAATACATTCACAAATTTCACAACACACTGTGTGCCCTCAGGCCCCTACTCCACCACTACCACATATCTACAGTACAAAAATCCATGTGTACGTGTGTGTATAGTGCGTATGTTACCGTGTGTGTATGCATGTGTCTGTGCCTATGTTTGTGTTGCTTCACAGTCACCGCTGTTCCATAAGGGGTATTTTCATCTGTATTTTTTTATCTCATTCTACTGCTGGCATCAGTTACCTGATGTGGAATAGAGTTCCATGTAGTCATGGCTCTATGTAGTACTGTGCGCCTCCCATAGTCTGTTCTGGACTTGGGGACTGTGAAGAGACCTCTGGTGGCATGTCTTGTGGGGTATGCATGGGTGACCGAGCTGTGTGCTAGTAGTTGAAACAGACATCTCGGTGCACCCAACATGTCAATACCTCTCACAAATACAAGTAGTGATGAAGTCAATCTCTCCTCCATTTTGAGCCAGGAGAGATCGACATGCATATTATTAATATTAGCTCTCCGTGTACATCCAAGGGCCAGCCGTGCTGCCCTGTTCTGAGCCAATTGCAATTTTCCTAAGTCCTTTTTTGTGGCACCTGACCACACGACTGAACAGTAGTCCAGGTGTGACAAAACTAGGGCCTGTAGGACCTGCCTTGTTGATAGTGTTGTTAAGAGGGTAGAGCAGCGCTTTATTATAGACAGACTTCTCCCCATCTTAGCTACTGTTGTATCAATATGTTTTGACCATGACAGTTTACAATCCAGGGATACTCCAAGCAGTTTAGTCACCGCAACTTGCTCAATTTCCACATTATTTATTACAAGATTGAGTTGAGGTTTAGAGTTTAATGAATGATTTGACCCAAATACAATGCTTTTAGTTTTATAAATATTTAGGACTAATTTATTCCTTGCCACCCACTCTGAAACTAACGGCAACTCTTTGTTAAGTGTTGCAGTCATTTCAGTCGCTGTAGTAGCTGACATGTATAGTGTTGAGTCATCCGCATACATAGACACTCTGGCTTTACTCAAAGCCAGTGGCATGTCATTAGTAAAGATTGAAAAAAGTAAGGGGCCTAGACAGCTGCCCTGGGGAATTCCTGATTCTACTTGGATTATGTTGGAGGCTTTCATTAAAGAACACCCACTGGGTTCTGTTAGACAGGTAACTCTTTATCCACATTGTTACGGATACAGGTATCCTGTGTGTGTTTTTGTGTTTTTCCTCTCCTTCTGCCCTAATCACAGGTGTCCTTTATGTTCCTGATTGGTGGTCGTTGGGGTGTCCCACCTGTCCGACATCCGTTTGGCTGCTGATTGCTGAGGTGGACCAATCAGTATACATTCCTCTGTATTGCACCACCTGTTTCTGGTTTTTCACTCAGATAACACATCCCATTGTGTATAAAGCCAGTCAGTTGTGTTTGTTGGGAGAGACTATTTCCGTATGTGAGTATGGATACTGTGGTGTCCTGTGTTTTGTTTACTCACTAAGTTGCTGGTTACTCTGTTTGGTAACTTTGTTGTGTGTTTCTGGGAAAAGGGGGATTTAAGCAAGTTGCCCTTGGGCCTAAATTACCCGTGGAAAGAAAACTGTCTAAAAACACTAGTTAGACCTGAGCGGACCACCCACTGTACTTTTTGTATGATTAGCAGTAGCTTAGCGGCAGGCAAGATCAGTTTAGTTTTTTTTTAGATTATTGTTTCATTTCTTGGGTCCTGCTCAGCCCTTTTTCCCAAACATTTACCGTGTGTTCAAAATAAACATCTTGTGTTTGACGGTAGTTTATGGTTGTCGGTGTAGTTTTTGTTCTCACTGTTTCCATGTCATGATTCTAATTTGCATGAATTATGTTACGGGTCTCTGTTCCATCCACCCTAGACTTTTAAAGCCACGGGGTTCGTAACACTCATTATAGCAGGGGGTGTAAAGCCATAACACATACGTTTTTCCAGCAGCACTGAAGTCTAACAAAACAGCTCTTACAATCTTTTTATCACCAATTTCTCTCAGCCAATCATCAGTCATTTGTGTCAGTGCTGTGCTTGTTTAATGTCCTTCCCTCTAAGCGTGCTGAAAGTTTGTTGTCAATTTGTTTACTGTAAAATAGCATTGTATCTGGTCAAACACCATTTCTTCCAATAGTTTACTAAGGGTTGGTAACAGGCTGATTGGTCGGCTGTTTGAGCCAGTAAAGGGGGCTTTACTATTCTTAGGTAGCAGAATGACAATTTAGGCTTAAATTGAAGATCTGGCAAATAGGAGTGGCAATATCGTCCGCTATTATCCTGAGTAATTTTCCATCCAAGTTGTCAGACCCTGGTGGCTTGTCATTGTTGATAGACAACAATCATTTTTTCACCTCTTCCACACTCACTTTACGGAATTCAAAATTACAGTGCTTGTTGAGAACCTCAGAACTCAGTATTGACAAGGTCTGATGGAGTCTACAAACAAAGAGATTGTTCTGGTCCTGTCACTGTGACCTGCTCCTGTTTGAAGCGCTGTGTTTCATACACTTGTGCAAATACATACACACACACTCAACTACACTGAACAAAATTATCAACAAAACATGGAATAATTGTCCTCAGGATCTCATCACGGTAAACATGCTCAATGTGTAACATGTCTGGTGAGTATGCAGGCCCTGGAAGAACTGGGATATTTTCAGCTTCCAGGAATTGTGTACAGATCCTTGTGACATGGAGCCGTGCATTATCATGCTGAAATATGAGGTGATGGTGGCAGATGAATGGCACGACAATGGGTCTCAGGATCTCGTCACGGTATCTCTGTGCGTTCAGATTGCCATCGATAAAATGCAGTTGTGTTCATTGTCCATAGTTTATGCCTGCCCATACCATAACCCCACCGCCACCATGGGGCACTCTGTTCACAACGTTGACATCAGCAAACCGCTCACCCACACGACGCCATACACATGGTCTGCGGTCTGAGGCGTCTTAGAGAAATGAACATTAAATTCTCACCATTGAGGATGTCAGGACACAGCACCACGGAAGCAATTTCAGACACACAGAGGAATCAATGAGGAGTCAGTGACGAATCAATGAGGAGTCAGTGACGAATCAATGAGGAGTCAGTGAGGAATCAATGAGAAGTCAGTGAGGAATCAATGAGGAATCAATGAGGAGTTTGAGACTGACCACCTGTTGACAGAGGAGGAGCAGGCAGAACAACGGCTGGCATGGACAGCAAATGAGGAGACGAACAGTGAAAGGCAGCTTCAGCAAATGGATGAACTCCTCAGTGAGAACAATAATCACATTTATTCATATTGTGTATTTTTATTTATTTTTTATTATTGAATCTTTGTAGATTCACACAAAGAATCTTACTGTGTTTCAGCAGCTGGCAAATACATTTGAACGTGTGGCAGGGGCCCTTGTCCCACCTCACCAAAGCTGTCCCCCAACAATTCTCTGATTTGATCAAATACATACGATTCTAATTAGTTCAGTTTTGGTTTATAGATAATAAATAACATCAATTGATGCAAATAATTATTATATAATAATATGTTACATAATAATAGCATGTCTTGTTAACATTGTAAACATTTTTACATTTTCTAGACGCTCTTATCCAGAGCGACTTACAGTTAGTGAGTGCATACATTTTTCATACTGGCCCCCCGTGGGAATCGAACCCCCAACCCTGGCGTTGCAAGCACCATGCTCTACCAACTGAGCTATAGGACCCTTCCTGTACCCCTTGCCTGTGTGTTGTAAAGGGTTAATTGAATTATATTCAATACAATTCAATAGGACGTGACCCCTCTCTCTTACTGGTTCATCATGTTAATACTGCTTCATCATGTTAATACTGCTTCATCATGTTAATACTGATTCATCATGTTGTGGTCCTCTGTAGCTCAGCTGGTAGAGCACGGCGCTTGTAACGCCAAGGTAGTGGGTTCGATCCCCGGGACCACCCATACACAAAAATGTATGCACGCATGACTGTAAGTCGCTTTGGATAAAAGCGTCTGCTAAATGGCATATTATTATATTATTATTAATACTGCTTCATCATGTTAATACTGCTTCATCATGTTAATACTGCTTCATCATGTTAAAGCTGCTTCATCATGTTAATACTGCTTCATCATGTTAATACTGCTTCATCATGTTAATACTGGTTAATCGTGTTAATACTGCTTCATCATGTTAAAGCTGCTTCATCATGTTAATAATGCTTCATCATGTTAATACTGCTTCATCATGTTAATACTGCTTCATCATGTTAAAGCTGCTTCATCATGTTAATACTGCTTCATCATGTTAATACTGCTTCATCATGTTAATACTGGTTAAGCATGTTAATACTGCTTCATCATGTTAAAGCTGCTTCATCATGTTAAAGCTGCTTCATCATGTTAATACTGCTTCATCATGTTAATACTGGTTAATCATGTTAATACTGCTTCATCATGTTAATACTGCTTCATCATGTTAATACTGGTTAATCATGTTAATACTGCTTCATCATGTTAATACTGGTTAATCATGTTAATAATAATTAATCGTAATGTACAATGTGAAATTCTATTTGACAGTTTTGCTTGTCATAACAATAAACTTCAGCAACTGAAGATCTTGTGAATGATTCCCATTTTCTATTTTAAAAACTGGCAAAGTATGAAGTGAGCGCATCTCTGACATCACTGCTGCTGTGGTCAGGCAGTGGTAGGAGCTGTGGTATCTGGCCCTGTGGTATCTGACCCTGTGGTATCTGACCCTGTGGTATCTGACCCTGTGGTATCTGACCCTGTGGTAGGCTCTGTGGTATCTGACCCTGTGGTATCTGGCCCTGTGGTATCTGACCCTGTGGTATCTGACCCTGTGGTATCTGACCCTGTGGTAGGCTCTGTGGTATCTGACCCTGTGGTATCTGGCTCTGTGGTATCTGACCCTGTGGTATCTGGCCCTGTGGTATCTGACCCTGTGGTAGGCTCTGTGGTATCTGACCCTGTGGTATCTGACCCTGTGGTATCTGACCCTGTGGTATCTGACCCTGTGGTATCTGGCCCTGTGGTATCTGACCCTGTGGTATCTGGCCCTGTGGTATCTGACCCTGTGGTATCTGACCCTGTGGTATCTGACCCTGTGGTATTTGGCCCTGTGGTATCTGGCCCGGTGGTATCTGACCCTGTGGTATCTGGCCCTGTGGTATCTGACCCTGTGGTATTTGGCCCTGTGGTATCTGGCCCTGTGGTATCTGACCCTGTGGTAGGCTCTGTGGTATCTGACCCTGTGGTAGGCTCTGTGGTATCTGGCCCTGTGGTACCTGACCCTGTGGTATCTGACCCTGTGGTACCTGACCCTGTGGTATCTGACCCTGTGGTATCTGGCCCTGTGGTATCTGACCCTGTGGTATCTGGCCCTGTGGTATCTGGCCCTCTGGTATCTGACCCTGTGGTATCTGGCCCTCTGGTATCTGACCCTGTGGTATCTGACACTGTGGTATCTGACCCTGTGGTATCTGACCCTGTGGTATCTGGCCCTCTGGTATCTGACCCTGTGGTATCTGACCCTCTGGTATCTGACCCTGTGGTATCTGACCCTGTGGTATCTGACCCTGTGGTATCTGACCCTGTGGTATCTGACCCGGTGGTATCTGACCCTGTGGTATCTGGCCCTGTGGTATCTGGCCCTGTGGTATCTGGCCCTGTGGTATCTGACCCTGTGGTATCTGGCCCTGTGGTATCTGACCCTGTGGTATCTGACCCTGTGGTATCTGGCCCTGTGGTATCTGACCCTGTGGTATCTGACCCTGTGGTATCTGACCCTGTGGTACCTGACCCTGTGGTATCTGACCCTGTGGTATCTGGCCCTGTGGTATCTGACCTTGTGGTATCTGACCCTGTGGTATCTGACCCTGTGGTACCTGACCCTGTGGTATCTGACCCTGTGGTATCTGGCCCTGTGGTAGGCTCTGTGGTATCTGACCCTGTGGTATCTGACCCTGTGGTAGGCTCTGTGGTATCTGACCCTGTGGTATCTGGCCCTGTGGTATCTGACCCTGTGGTATCTGGCCCTGTGGTATCTGGCCCTGTGGTATCTGACCCTGTGGTATCTGGCCCTGTGGTATCTGGTCCTGTGGTATCTGACCCTGTGGTATCTGACCCTGTGGTATCTGGCCCTGTGGTACCTGACCCTGTGGTATCTGACCCTGTGGTACCTGACCCTGTGGTATCTGACCCTGTGGTATCTGACCCTGTGGTATCTGGCCCTGTGGTATCTGACCCTGTGATATCTGGCCCTCTGGTATCTGACCCTGTGGTATCTGACCCTGTGGTATCTGACCCTGTGGTATCTGGCCCTGTGGTATCTGGCCCTCTGGTATCTGACCTTGTGGTATCTGACCCTGTGGTATCTGACCCTGTGGTATCTGACCCTGTGGTATCTGGCCCTGTGGTATCTGGCCCTGTGGTATCTGACCCTGTGGTATTTGACCCTGTGGTATCTGACCCTGTGGTATCTGGCCCTGTGGTATCTGACCCTGTGGTATCTGGCCCTGTGGTAGGCTCTGTGGTATCTGACCCTGTGGTATCTGACCCTGTGGTATCTGGCCCTGTGGTATCTGACCCTGTGGTATCTGACCCTGTGGTGTCTGGCCCTCTGGCATCTGGCCCTGTGGTATCTGACCCTGTGGTATCTGACCCTGTGGTATCTGGCCCTGTGGTATCTGGCCCTCTGGTATCTGGCCCTGTGGTATCTGACCCTGTGGTATCTGACCCTGTGGTATCTGACCCTGTGGTATCTGGCCCTGTGGTATCTGACCCTGTGGTATCTGACCCTGTGGTATCTGGCCCTCTGGTACCTGGAATGAAAATGAATAATAATTATTCACAGCTGATTTTAATTCTACGTAACTGAAGACCTACCCAGGTGTTTTCAATTTTTATGTCATTACCATCTCTACAAAAGGGGACATCTTTGGAATATATTTTTACATAAACATGGACCCAGCCAGAGATCGTGTAGTGGGCTAACAGAGGTGGAAGAGTTGCTGGGAGAGACAGAGGATTACGTATCCGTGGTGGAAGACGACTGAGGGGAAGGAAGACCCAGAGTTGCAGTGTCAGATGAGATCAGGGCTACAATCATTGATCATGCTGTCAATCATGGTCTATCAATGAGAGATGCTGGTCTCAGAGTGCAGCCAAATTTGCAACGCTCAACTGTGTCATTTATTATAAGAACCTTCCAGCAAACTAACAGGTAAGATATGCATTCTGCGTGGGCATCTAACTGTACTGAATATTACTGTAGAGTAGTAAATCGAGCAAAAGCTCTCCGAACCACTTGTGTGTAATTTTATTTCTGTTTTAGGACCCAACGGTTAACAAATGGAGGGTGGAGAGGTAGGAAAGCTTTTGCTCGATTTAGAGTGTCATGGAGCTTGAAGCCAGGCCAACACCCCACATGTTCGTCTTTGTGGATGAGGCTGATTTTAACATGGCCAAAACACGCCGACGTGGAAAGAATGTGATTGGGAAAAGAGCAACAGTGGGGTGCCAAAATCACATTGTGTGCCTGTAATAACCTCTGAAGGATTGCTGTTACATAAACCACTAATTGGTCCATACAGCACAGAGCACCTCATTTCGTTCATGGATGACCAATATGGAAGGCTTTTACCAGGTGAAGACAGAGGGCAAGTCAGAAGAAATATGAAAACCTGGGTGATTGTATGGGACAATGTGGCATTTCACCACTCCCATGCAGTCACAGAGTGGTTTACAGCCCATCCTGGGATGGTGTCACCCCCCCCCCCCCCCTTACTCTCCCTTCCTCAACCCCATAGAATAATTATTTTCCTCATGGGAGGTGGAAAGTTTATGACCACCATCCAGACGATCAAATGTCACTCTTGGATGCAATGAATGCAGGATGCCTGGATATCTCTGCAGAACATTGCCAGGGATGGATCAGGCATGCAAAGAGATTCTTTCCCAGGTGTATTGCGTGAGAGGCCATTCGGTGTGATGTGGATGAGAACTTGTGGCCCAATTTAGCAGACAGGGTTGACCATTTTCAGCATCTCCGACTGAGTCTGTCATACCAACATAATTAATTAGTAATTTCAAGCAGACCACCATAGTCCCCGTGCCCAAGGACACTAAGATAACCTGCCTAAATGACTACCGACCCGTAGCACTGACGTCTGTAGCCATGAAGTGCTTTGAAAGGCTGGTCATGGCTCACATCAACACCATTATCCCAGAAAACCTAGACCCACTCCAATTTGCATACCGCCCCAACAGATCCACAGATGATGCAATCTCTATTGCACTCCACACTGCCCTTTCCCACCTGGACAAGAGGAACACCTACGTGAGAATGCAATTCATTGACTACAGCTCAGCGTTCAACACCATAGTGCCCTCAAAGCTCATCACTAAGCTAAGGATCCTGGGACTAAACACCTCCCTCTGCAACTGGATCCTGGACTTCCTGACGGGCCGCCCCCAGGTGGTAAGGGTAGGTAACAACACATCTGCCACGCTGATCCTCAACACGGGGGCCCCTCAGGGGTGCGTGCTCAGTCCCCTCTTGTACTCCCTGTTCACCCATGACTGCATAGCCAGGCATGACTCCAACACCATCATTAAGTTTGCCGACGACACAACAGTGGTAGGCCTGATCACTGACAACGATGAGACAGCCTATAGGGAGGAGGTCAGAGACCTGGCTGTGTGGTGCCAGGACAACAACCTCTCCCTCAACGTGACCAAGACAAAGGAGATGATTGTGGACTACAGGAAAAAAAAGAGGACTGAGCACGCCCCCATTCTCATCGATGGGGCTGTAGTGGAACAGGTTGAGAGCTTCAAGTTCCTTGGTGTCCAAAACACCAACAAACTATCATGGTCCAAACACACCAAGACAGTTGTGAAGAGGGCACGACAAAGCCTATTCCCCCTCAGGAGACTGAAAAGATTTGGCATGGGTCCTCAGATCCTCAAAAAATTATACAGCTGCACCATCGAGAGCATCCTGACTGGTTGCATCACCGCCTGGTAGGGCAAATGCTCGGCCTCCGACCGCAAGGCACTACAGAGGGTAGTGCGTACGGCCCAGTACATCACTGGGGCCAAGCTTCCTGCCATCCAGGACCTCTATTCCAGGCGGTGTCAGAGGAAGGCCCTCGAAATTGTCAAAGACTCCAGCCACCCTAGTCATAGACTGTTCTCTCTGCTACCGCAAGGCAAGCGGTACCGGAGCCCCAAGTCTAGGTCCAAAAGGCTTCTACCCCCAAGCCATAAGACTCCTGAACAGCTAATCATGGCTACCCTGACTATTTGCACTGCCCCCCCACCCATCCCCACCCCATCGTTTTATGCTGCTGCTACTCTGTTAATTATTTATGCATAGTCACTTTAACTCTACCCACATGTACATATCACTTCAACTACCTCAACTAGCCGGTGCCCCCGCACATTGACTCTGTACCGGTACCCCCCTGTATATATAGCCTCCCAACTGTTATTTTATTTTACTTCTGCTCTTTTTTTCTCAACACTGTTGTTGTTGTTGTTGTTTAATTTTTTTTTATTAAAACATAAATGCATTGTTGGTTAAGGGCTGTAAGTGTGCATGTCGTGAGAGACTGTTAGCTTTCATTTGGTAGAAAGATTTGCTTTTGAGACATGTAGGATGTGCATTGCCAAGTTGCACGTTGTTGTGATAACTGTACTTAAAGTTTTGCGCATGTATCCGCAGTATTGAACAATGCTTGTTAGCGATCGGAAGAAGAAAAAAAAAACCTGTACGCAATCACCTCCATCTTCCCTTCAGTCAGCCAAAAGCTAAAGTAATGCGAGAACAACAGAGCCTCTCATTAAAGTTGGTCTGCACAGGTGTGATTCCTCCTCTCCACTTCATCAGCCACGGAAGAAGCCGGTAGGCAGCGTCTCCTAACATTCACTCCATCGAAAGTTCTCAGTCCATCTTGGGAGTGGTCTGCCCTCCTGAACCTTGGTAAATAGTGCTGAGTTGGCCAGCACACGGGCATTATGAACTGTGCCAGCTCAACCAATGTGGGTGTCCCAAAATCTACACTCACTTGTAGGACCACTGAATAAAACCCCTATCTGTTATAATAGTCCCCCTTGTTTTGTGGTGGTGCTATAACGGGTATATGAATGCTCCTCAGCATTGAGGAGATCCTGATTTGATGTCCCGGAATCCGTTGACTATGTCTCTGAACTCTGTTGGTCTCTTGATGTAAACATGAAAAAATGTTCTCCCGGATGTGGACTGGCAATTCGATTAGTGGACTGTACATGCAGTTGACAAACCTACACCAAACAATAACGAGATGGTTCGGGTGCTCTACATTAGCGGCAAGTCTCCACAGACAAACGGCAACAGGCTGCTGCACAGACAGTGCTTTCCTGTAACGACGCTGTTGCTGGACAAGAGAAGGACGAAGAATATCACATAGACTGAGGAATGTTGTCTTCCTCACTCTAAAGTTGACCCTCCTCTCTCAGTCAGTCCAGCCTTCAAATGCAGTCAGCCACCACTGCGCCTCCCTTTGGAACAGCCCAAAGAGAATCGAATGGTAGGTTACAAACTAGTCAAGATAGGTCTGACAGACCATAATGATATATCTGATAGTGCATGCATGTCAATATCACTTATTTGAAAACTGAATATAAAAATGTAAATGTTTATGATATATGCCTGCCATGATGTCTTTTTGGCTAGTGTTCTTCATTGATATGAGATGGCTGGTGCCACCTAATGGACACAATTGTAACTGTGATTTATTATAGGTTACTTATTATAGGTAGGATAGATAGATAGATAGATAGATAGATAGATAGATAGATAGATAGATAGATAGATAGATAGATAGATAGATAGATAGATAGATAGATAGATAGATAGATAGATAGATAGATAGATAGATAGATAGATAGATAGATAGATAGATAGATAGATAGATAGATAGATAGAACTACGAGACCTGAGAACTACGAGACCTGAGAACTACGAGACCTGAGAACTACGAGACCTGAGAACTACGAGACCTGAGAACTACGAGACCTGAGAACTACGAGACCTGAGAACTAAACCGTTGTTCACACTGCAGGCCTTAATGCTCAAATCAGTTGTTTTTCAAATCCGTTTTGGAATGCTGACTGTTCAAACAGCAAGTTACAAATCGGATGTGTGTGATCAGACAAAAGTGATTTGCTGACATGGATACACTAGTTGTCATAGTAACGACGGGTGTGTGCAGTGGTGTAGGCTGATTGGTGGTGGTGCTCGTGCTTCCTATCACTCAGAAGTTATGTTGCAAGAGAAGGTGACAACAATGCCTGCCTTGAACGTTTCCCAGTTGCTGTGAATGTTCAAAATGATAGTGTAAGAACACTTTTAAAGCCTCAAAGGATAAGATGATCCAACTTTCAAAACGTTTTGGCTAGCCACAGCAGTCAGCTAGCTAGCTATGTAGCCGTTTAGCTTTCTAGCACATTCACTAATTTGTTTGTAAATAATTAACAAGCTAGTTAGCTATCACATGTTCTTGTCAAACTGTCAACAGAGTAGCTAGCAAGCAACAAGGTAAAAAAAAATAACAGTCTAAAAACCACTTGAGGACAAATAAATCAGATTTGACTGTTCAAAAAAAAAAGTAATATTGGCAAGAATCAGATATGTATCTGACTTTGTTTGAAATGTGGCTTGTTCAGACTGCAGGAAAATAACAGATTAGAATCGATATCAAAAAAATGGGTTTGAGTCACTTCAAACTGCCAATGTGAACAAGGCTTTAGAGACCGAGACTACAGACTGAAACTATATTAAGTAGTAGCAGCAAGGAGCAACTGTAGCCTGTTGAGAGGAGGCATCGTGAACGAGAGAGGGAGGAGAGGTGGGTGTGGGGTGGAGGAGGGAAGGAGAGGAGGGGGTTGATGGAAAGGGTTTATGGAGACACCTCTAAGACCGGGAGGTGGAAAGAACGGGGGGAGATAGAGGAAAAGAAGAGTTAGAGAGAAGAGAGAGAGAGGAGAGAGAGAGCGAGGGAGTTTGGGAAGAGAATAGACAGAGAGAAAAGAGAAGGAGGTTTTTTAAGATAGAGATATGTAATATATTGGACGATGAAAGAGATAATATAAGAATAAATCTATAGAATACTATAGATAGATATAGGGTTTTTAAGAAAACGACGTAGGTATAGATAGAATTTTAAATTTTCTTCTTATTTGATGTGTTTTTTTTATCCTATCCAAAAATTTTCTTTTTTTTTTTTTTTTTTCTTCTTTTGGTTTTCTTTATCTATTATATTTTTTTTTCTTTACTTTTCCTTCCTCTCTCTATTCTTCGCTCTCCCCTTTCGTTCTCTTCTCTTTTATTTTTCTCTCTCTCTCTTTCTCTCTCTCCTCTCTCTCTCTCGCTGCTCCTCTCGTCTCTCTCGTTCGCTTCCTGCTCTCTCCCGCGCGGTGGCGTGAGCTAGCTGCTCGCCTCTTCACTCTCTCACTGCTCTCTCTCTCTCTCTCCTCTCTCTCTCTCTTCTCCTCTCTCGCTCTTCCCTTTCTCTTCCCTCCTCTCTGTCTCCTTGCTTTCCTTCTCTCTCTCTTCTCTCTTCTCTTCTCTTCCCTCTCTCCTCTCGCTCCTCTCTTCTGCTCTCTCCTCTCCTTCTTCCGTCGAGTCGATGAGAGTGCCACTGCAAGAACCTCACCAGAAACAGCACATAAAGGAAGGACAGTAGAGTGGTGGAGAGAGATAGAGGTCTCGGGTCAGAACACGGAGAATAACAGAAAGACAGGGAGAGTGACAAGATGGACTGAACAAAACGTCCAGGAGCCTGACGAGGAGATAAGTGAGAGAGGAGAGGAGATGCGAGAAAAGACTGTGTCAGGCATCCAAACCCCCCTCAGGGTCAGCAGGTCTTCAAGTAAAGACGAGTGAAGAACAAGGAGGCACAGACATAGTGTCTCAAAAACGACAAAAAAAAAAAGCTGCACAAATATTTCTCTGGACTATGTCTGTGTACCCAATCAACAAGGGTGCTGCCTTTCAAGACAGCATTTCCAAGGCAGGACATCAAAATTAGCCTGTCCCAATTCCAAGGTACCTTAAAATGCTATCATTTAGGCAATTTTGAAGGCGCCCATGTATCCTTCGCCGGGGAGGCTATCCCATAACACCTTGCGGCGCAGCTAAAACCCCCCCCCCCACCCCCCCCAAAAAAAAACTCCAGAAGAATGAGGAGAAACTTTGTGAAATGCGAGTATTAAGTTTCATTATTCACCAAATGATGTTAAGATGTTTAACAAATTACTTTCATATGAATTTTTAATTCAAATGTTAAGTCACTGGTGTTTATCAGCCCACTAGCCTAGCGTAGCTAGCTAGCTATTGTCGGACGTGATAGCTAGCTGGTAGGCGATGTCGTCCTGCTGCTTTTAGCTGTTTAGAGATGATAAATTAAACTAACTAATCGTAGATTCAGCAGTGTGTCAATTGTGAACACCCTAACAATTTTTCAATCTTAAATTGGTGAATATGCTAGCCAGCTAATGACAAATATGGCAAATTGTATTTTAACTTGGCTGACTAACTTGGCTGACTAGCAAGCCTAGATTGAACAGAACACAGCTACAGTGGCTGCATTTCTTACATTTTTAAGCAAATGTTGGGCAAATATCTTACCTCCAAACCAGTCGGGCAACTGATTTCACTCCATTGGCAGGACAAAACACTCTTGCCCGACTGGTTTGGAGGTAAGATATTTGCCCAACATCTGCTTAAAAACTTAAGAAATGCAGCCACTGTAGCTGTGTTCTGTTCAATCTAGGCTTGCTAGTCAGCGAAGTTAGTTGTGCATTTCTTACATTGATCAGTCAATACATGCAGTGTCAAACTGATTGTATATTTCAAATCAAATCACATTTTATTTGTCACATGCGCCGAATACAACAGGTGTAGACCTTACCGTGAAATGTTTACTTACAAGCCCTTAACCAACAATGCCGTTTTTTTAAGAAAGAACACCTAAAAAAATAAAATAAATATATAATTATTATTATTATTACAGAGCAGCAGTAAAATAACAATAGTAAAATAGCAATAGTAAAATAACAACAGCGAGGCTATATACAGGGGGTACCGGCACAAATGACTGGGTTCGCATTGACTGGGTTCCCATTGTGATTAATTCATACAACTATCACACTTTTCCCCTCTCCCCTTGTGTTGGGTTTGGTGTTACTTTTCCCCTCTCCCCTTGTGTTGGGTTTGGTGTTACTTTTCTCCTCTCCCCTTGTGTTGGGTTTGGTGTTACTTTTCCCCTCTCCCCTTGTGTTGGATTTGGTGTTACTTTTCCCCTCTCCCCTTGTGTTGGGTTTGGTGTTACTTTTCTCCTCTCCCCTTGTGTTGGGTTTGGTGTTACTTTTCCCCTCTCCCCTTGTGTTGGGTTTGGTGTTACTTTTCCCCTCTCCTCTTGTGTTCACCCAGCGATCATACACTGTTTACCAGGGGGCAGGGCTACCGACGTTAAGGCTAATCTAAAGATGGTGCTGGCTAAAGCTAAAACTGGCGAGTGTAGAGAGTATAGAGATATTGTTATCCACGTCGGCACCAACGATGTTAGGATGAAACAGTCAGAGGTCACCAAGTGCAACATAGCTTCAGCGTGTAAATCAGCTAGAAAGATGTGTCGGCATCGAGTAATTGTCTCTGGCCCCCTCCCAGTTAGGGGAAGTGACGAGCTCTACAGCAGAGTCTCAGCACTTAATCGCTGGTTGAAAACTGTTTTCTGCCCCTCCCAAAAGATAACATTTGTGGATAATTGGCCCTCTTTCTGGGACTCACCCACAAACAGGATCAAGCCTGACCTGCTGAGGAGTGACGGACTCCATCCTAGCTGGAGGGGTGCTCTCCTCTTATCTACCAACATAGATAGGGCTCTAACTCCTTTAGCCCCACAGTGAAATAGGGTGCAGGCCAGGCAGCAGGCTGTTAGCCAACCTGCCAGCTTAGTGGAGTCTGCCAATAGCATAGTCAGTGTAGTCAGCTCAGCCATACCCATTGAGACTGTGTCTGTGCCTCGACCTAGGTTGGGCAAAACTAAACATGGTGGTGTCCACCCTAGCAATCTTATTAGGATAAAGACCTCCTCCATTCCTGCCATTATTGAAAGAGATCGTGATACCTCACATCTCAAAATAGGGTTACTTAATGTTAGATCCCTCACTTCAAAGGCAGTCATAGTCAATGAACTAATCACTGATCATAATCTTGATGTGATTGGCCTGACTGAAACATGGCTTAAGCCTGATGAATTTGCTGTGTTAAATGAGGCCTCACCTCCTGGTTACACTAGTGACCATATTCCCCGTGCATCCCGCAAAGGCGGAGGTGTTGCTAACATTTACGATAGCAAATTTCAATTTACAAAAAAAAAAATGACGTTTTCATCTTTCGAGCTTCTAGTCATGAAATCTATGCAGCCTACTCAATCACTTTTTATAGCTACTGTTTACAGGCCTCCTGGGCCATATACAGCGTTCCTCTCTGAGTTTCCTGAATTCCTATCAGACCTTGTAGTCATAGCAGATCATATTCTAATTTTTGGTGATTTTAATATTCACATGGAGAAGTCCACAGACCCACTCCAAAAGTCCTTCGGAGCCATTATCGACTCAGTGGGTTTTGTCCAACATGTCTCTGGACCTACTCACTGCCACAGTCATACTCTGGACCTAGTTTTGTCCCATGGAATAAATGTTGTAGATCTTAATGTTTTTCCACAAAATCCTGGACTATCGGACCACCATTTTATTACGTTTGCAATCGCAACAAATAATCTGCTCAGACCCCAACCAAGGAGCATCAAAAGTCGTGCTATAAATTCTCAGACAACACAAAAATTCATTGATGCCCTTCCAGACCCCTTCTGCCTACCCAAGGACGTCAGAGGACAAAAATCAGTTAACCACTTAACTGAGGAACTAAATTTAACCTTGCACAATACCCTAGATGCAGTTGCACCCCTAAAAACGAAAAACATTTGTCATAAGAAACTAGCTCCCTGGTATACAGAAAATACCCGAGCTTTGAAGCAAGCTTCCAGGAAATTGGAACGGAAATGGCGCCACACCAAACTGGAAGTCTTCCGACTAGCTTGGAAAGACAGTACCGTGCAGTACCGAAGAGCCCTCACTGCTGCTCGATCATCCTACTTTTCCAAATTAATCGAGGAAAATAAGAACAATCCAAAATTTCTTTTTGATACTGTTGCAAAGCTAACTAAAAAGCAGCATTCCCCAAGAGAGGATGGTTTTCACTTCAGCAGTGATAAATTCATGAACTTCTTTGAGGAAAAGATCATGACCATTAGAAAGCAAATTACGGACTCCTCTTTGAATCTGCGTATTCCTCCAGGGCTTAGCTGTCCTGGATCTGCACAGCTCTGCGAGGGCCTGGGATCGGGAGAGACACTTAAGTGTTTTAGTACTATATCTCTTGACACAATGATGAAAATAATCATGGCCTCTAAACCTTCAAGCTGCATACTGGATCCTATTCCTACTAAACTGCTGAAGGAGCTGCTTCCTGTGCTTGGCCCTCCTATGTTGAACATAATAAACAGCTCTCTATCCACCGGATGTGTACCAAACTCACTAAAAGTGGCAGTGATAAAGCCTCTCTTGAAAAAGCCAAACCTTGACCCGGAAAATATAAAAAACTATCGGCCAATATCGAATCTTCCATTCCTCTCAAAAATTTTAGAAAAAGCTGTTGCGCAGCAACTCACTGCCTTTCTGAAGACAAACAATGTATACGAAATGCTTCAGTCTGGTTTTAGACCCCATCATAGCACTGAGACTGCACTTGTGAAGGTGGTAAATGACCTTTTAATGGCGTCAGACCGAGGCTCTGCATCTGTCCTCGTGCTACTAGACCTTAGTGCTGCCTTTGACACCATCGATCACCACATTCTTTTGGAGAGACTGGAAACCCAAATTGGTCTACACGGACAAGTTCTGGCCTGGTTTAGATCCTACCTGTCGGAAAGATATCAGTTTGTCTCTGTGAATGGTCTGTCCTCCGACAAATCAACTGTACATTTCGGTGTTCCTCAAGGTTCCGTTTTAGGACCACTATTGTTTTCACTATATATTTTACCTCTTGGGGATGTTATTCGAAAACATAATGTTAACTTTCACTGCTATGCGGATGACACACAGCTGTACATTTCAATGAAGCATGGTGAAGCCCCAAAATTGCCCTCGCTAGAAGCCTGTGTTTCAGACATAAGGAAGTGGATGGCTGAAAACTTTTTACTTTTAAACTCGGACAAAACCGAGATGCTTGTTCTAGGTCCCAAGAAACAAAGAGATCTTCTGTTAAATCTGACAATTCATCTTGATGGTTGTAAAGTCGTCTCAAATAAAACTGTGAAGGACCTAGGCGTTACTCTTGACCCTGATCTCTCTTTTGACGAACATATCAAGACTGTTTCAAGGAAAGCTTTTTTCCATCTACGTAACATTGCAAAAATCAGAAATTTTCTGTCCAAAAATGATGCAGAAAAATTAATCCATGCATTTGTTACTTCTAGATTAGACTACTGCAATGCTCTATTTTCCGGCTACCCGGATAAAGCACTAAATAAACTTCAGTTAGTGCTAAATACGGCTGCTAGAATCCTGACTAGAACCAAGAAATTTGATCATATTACTCCAGTGCTAGCTTCCCTACACTGGCTTCCTGTTAAGGCAAGGGCTGATTTCAAGGTTTTACTGTTAACCTATAAAGCGTTACATGGGCTTGCTCCTACCTATCTTTCCGAGTTGGTCCTGCCGTACATACCAATACGTACGCTACGGTCACAAGACGCAGGCCTCCTAATTGTCCCTAGAATTTCTAAGCAAACAGCGGGAGGCAGGGCTTTCTCCTATAGATCTCCATTTTTATGGAACAGTCTGCCTACCCATGTGAGAGACGCAGACTCGGTCTCAACCTTTAAGTCTTTACTGAAGACTTATCTCTTCAGTAGGTCATATGATTGAGTGTAGTCTGGCCCAGGAGTGTGAAGGTGAACGGAAAGGCTGGAGCAACGAACAGCCCTTGCTGTCTCTGCCAGGCCGGTTCCCCTCTCCACTGGGGTTCTCTGCCTCTAACCCTGTTGCAGGGGCTGAGTCACTGGCCTGCTGGTGCTCTTTCATGCCGTCCCTGGGAGGGGTGCGTCACTTGAGTGGGTTGAGTTACTGGCGTGATCTTCCTGTCTGGGTTGGCGCCCCCCCCCCCCCTTGGTTTGTGCTGTGGTGGAGACCTCTGTGGGCTATACTCGGCCTTGTCTCAGGATTGTAAGTTGGTGGTTGGGGATATCCCTCTAGTGGTGCGGGGGCTGTGCTTTGGCGGAGTGGGTGGGGTTATATCCTTCCTGTTTGGCCCTGTCCGGGGGTTTCTTCGGATGGGGCCACAGTGTCTCCGGACCGCTCCTGTCTCAGCCTCCAGTATTTATGCTGCAGTAGTTTATGTGTCGGGGGGCTGGGGTTAGTTGGTTATACCTGGAGTACTTCTCCTGTCTTATCCAGTGTCCTGTGTGAATTTAAGTATGCTCTCTCTAATTCTCTCGTTCTCTCTTTCTCTCTGAGAACCTGAGCCCTAGGACCATACGTCAGGACTACCGGGCATGATGACACCCTGCTGCCCCCAGTCCGCCTGGCCTTGCTGCTATTCCAGTTTCAACTGTTCTGCCTGCGGCTACGAAACCCCTACCTGTCCCAGACCTGCTGTTTTCAACTCTAAATGATCGGCTATGAAAAGCCAACTGAGAGACCTGAGCCCTAGGACCATACGTCGGGACTACCGGCCGTGGTGACTCCTTGCTATCCCCAGTCCGCCTGGCCTTGCTGCTATTCCAGTTTAAACTGTTCTGCCTGCGGTTATGGAACCCCTACCTGTCCCAGACCTGCTGTTTTAAACTCTAATGATCGGCTATGAAAAGCCAACTGAGATTTATTCCTGATTATTATTTGACCATGCTTGTCACTTATGAACATTTTTGAACATCTTGGCATGGTTCTGTTATAATCTCCACCCGGCACAGCCAGAAGAGGACTGGCCACCCCTCATAGCCTGGTTCCTCTCTAGGTTTCTTCCTAGGTTTTGCCTTTCTAGGGAGTTTTTCCTAGCCACCGTGCTTCTACACCTGCATTACTAGCTGTTTGGGGTTTTAGGCTGGGTTTCTGTACAGCACTTCGAGATATTAGCTGATGTAAGAAGGGCTATATAAAATAAAATTGATTGATTGATTGATTGTGTTGGGTTTGGTGTTACTTTTCCCCTCTCCCCTTGTGTTGGGTTTGGTGTTACTTTTCCCCTCTCCCCTTGTGTTGGGTTTGGTGTTACTTTTCCCCTCTCCCCCTTGTGTTGGGTTTGGTGTTACTTTTCCCCTCTCCCCTTGTGTTGGGTTTTGGTGTTACTTTTCCCCTCTCCTCTTGTGTTGGGTTTGGTGTTACTTTTCCCCTCTCCCCCTTGTGTTGGGTTTGGTGTTACTTTTCCCTCTCCCCTTGTGTTGGGTTTGGTGTTACTTTTCCCCTCTCCCCTTGTGTTTGGGTTTGGTGTTACTTTTCCCCTCTCCCCTTGTGTTGGGTTGTGGTTACTTTTCTCCCTCCCCTTGTGTTGGGTTTGGTGTTACTTTTCCCCTCTCCCCTTGTGTTGGGTTTGGTGTTACTTTTCCCCTCTCCCCTTGTGTTGGGTTTGGTGTTACTTTTCCCCTCTCCCCTTGTGTTGGGTTTGGTGTTACTTTTCCCCTCTCCCCTTGTGTTGGGTTTGGTGTTACTTTTCCCCTCTCCCCTTGTGTTGGGTTTGGTGTTACTTTTCCCCTCTCCCCTTGTGTTGGGTTTGGTGTTACTTTTCCCCTCTCCCCTTGTGTTGGGTTTGGTGTTACTTTTCCCCTCTCCCCTTGTGTTGGGTTTGGTGTTACTTAGTTAAAATGAGTCTTGAGTTATTCTACTCATACTATAAATACTTTGATCTGCATAAATTATTAGCTTAACAAATAATAATTACTTGAGAGTTTAATTGTGTAACATTGCAATGTTCAAAGTAATCTAAATGGTAAACCAAATTACAAAAGACCTGCACGGTTTGAGGTAAATCCTTGTTATGAATAAATATTTTGAATTATGACATGATCAAGTTGAAGTAAACCGGTGAAAACTTGACCAAAATTATGAATACGTCAAACCGTTTTACAAAATGACGGTAGTGGTGGTTCTCAGCATCTTCTTCCACCTAATGTCTCTTTACAACACCTTTATGTCAGGCTCTGTTTTCCTCAAGTTGAAGCCCCACCCCTAACACCCAGACAGAACTTTCGAACCTCTCGGCAACCAGGAAAATCCCCCTATCCAAGGATCTCATTCGGGAGTTTATTCAGGAGTGTGCAACATCAACAATGTTTGATAGAAACAGATCCACACGTTGTTATTTATCATGCAAAATTGTCAGTTCATTGTAACTTTAGAAGCTCATTCTATAATTCAATTTAGACCACAAGTAGTTGAATGAGGTTTGTTTTGAGGCTGCAGTACATCTGTAATCACCTGCAAGGAGAGAGAGAATGGCATTTCTAATATTAAAATTTTGTATTTATTTAATTGAATATATATTACTGTTTGATACGCATTTATATAATTAAAATTGGACATATTCTCCTGCTTTGTATTGTATCCAATACATTTAGCTTACATTAGGATGAAGTAACCTTTAATCTAGTTATAATGCACCATATTGCCTATCAATATTAGTTATCAACGCTTAAGGTGGATATGAAAAACATGTTATCTTGAACATCAGTGTCTTTTAATAATATGCATATCTGCATGGGTGTGATAGTTGTATGAATTCATCACAATGTGAACCCAGTCATTTGTGCCGGTACCCCCTGTATATAGCCTCGCTATTGTTATTTTACTATTGCTATTTTACTGGTGCTCTGTAATAATAATAATAATTATATATATATATATATATGTATATATATATATATATATATATATATATATATATATATATATATATATATATATATATATATATATATTAGGTATTCTTTCTTAAAACTGCATTGTTGGTTAAGGGCTTGTAAGTAAGCATTTCACTGTAAGGTCTACACCTGCGCATGTGACAAATAAGATTTGATTTGATTTGAAATATACAATCAGCAGTCCTAATGCAAAGCAATATTATATTCACAGTAAAACACTACTATTCTGGCTATCAATCATTAAACAGTAAGCAAAATAGCTTATTTAGCTATTTAAAAAAAAATCATAGCTTCAGCCTCGGTATCATGCATGGAAGCTTATATCCCCTACGACACCAGGACAGCGGAGTCACTGACCACCTTCCGGAGACACTTGAAACCCTACCTCTTTAAAGAATACCTGGAATAGTATAACAGTAATCCTTCTACACCCCCCCCCCCCCCCCCCCCCCCCCCCATTAAAAAAATTAACAAATGTGTAAGTTGCTCTGGATAAGAGCGTCTGCTAAATGATGTACAGTGGGGGAAAAAAGTATTTAGTCAGCCACCAATTGTGCAAGTTCTCCCACTTAAAAAGATGAGAGAGGCCTGTAATTTTCATCATAGGTACACGTCAGCTATGACAGACAAAATGAGAATTTTTAAAAAAGAAAATCACATTGTAGGATTTTTAATGAATTTATTTGCAAATTATGGTGGAAAATAAGTAGTTGGTCAATAAGTTTCTCAATACTTTGTTATATACCCTTTGTTGGCAATGACACAGGTCAAACGTTTTCTGTAAGTCTTCACAAGGTTTTCACACACTGTTGCTGGTATTTTGGCCCATTCCTCCATGCAGATCTCCTCTAGAGCAGTGATGTTTTGGGGCTGTCGCTGGGCAACACGGACTTTCAACTCCCTCCAAAGATTTTCTATGGGGTTGAGATCTGGAGACTGGCTAGGCCACTCCAGGACCTTGAAATGCTTCTTACGAAGCCACTCCTTCGTTGCCCGGGCGGTGTGTTTGGGATCATTGTCATGCTGAAAGACCCAGCCACGTTTCATCTTCAATGCCCTTGCTGATGGAAGGAGGTTTTCACTCAAAATCTCACGATACATGGCCCCATTAATTCTTTCCTTTACAGGGATCAGTCGTCCTGGTCCCTTTGCAGAAAAACAGCCCCAAAGCATGATGTTTCCACCCCCATGCTTCACAGTAGGTATGGTGTTCTTTGGATGCAACTCAGCATTCTTTGTCCTCCAAACACGACGAGTTGAGTTTTTACCAAAAAGTTCTATTTTGGTTTCATCTGACCATATGACATTCTCCCAATCCTCTTCTGGATCATCCAAATGCACTCTAGCAAACTTCAGACGGGCCTGGACATGTACTGGCTTAAGCAGGGGGACACATCTGGCACTGCAGGATTTGAGTCCCTGGCGGCGTAGTGTGTTACTGATGGTAGGCTTTGTTACTTTGGTCCCAGCTCTCTGCAGGTCATTCACTAGGTCCCCCCGTGTGGTTCTGGGATTTTTGCTCACCGTTCTTGTGATCATTTTGACCCCACGGGGTGAGATCTTGCGTGGAGCCCCAGATCGAGGGAGATTATCAGTGGTCTTGTATGTCTTCCATTTCCTAATAATTGCTCCCACAGTTGATTTCTTCAAACCAAGCTGCTTACCTATTGCAGATTCAGTCTTCCCAGCCTGGTGCAGGTCTACAATTTTGTTTCTGGTGTCCTTTGACAGCTCTTTGGTCTTGGCCATAGTGGAGTTTGGAGTGTGACTGTTTGAGGTTGTGGACAGGTGTCTTTTATACTGATAACAAGTTCAAACAGGTGCCTTTTAATACAGGTAATGAGTGGAGGACAGAGGAGCCTCTTAAAGAAGAAGTTACAGGTCTGTGAGAGCCAGAAATCTTGCTTGTTTGTCAGTGACCAAATACTTATTTTCCACCATAATTTGCAAATAAATTCATTAAAAATCCTACAATGTGATTATCTGGAAAAAAAAATTCTCAATTTGTCTGTCATAGTTGACGTGTACCTATGATGAAAATTACAGGCCTCTCTCATCTTTTTAAGTGGGAGAACTTGCACAATTGGTGGCTGACTAAATACTTTTTTCCCCCACTGTATGTAAAATTAAAAAGTAAAAAAAGAAAATGTGGTTGTCCCACTGGCTATCATAAGTTGAATGCACCAATTTGTAAGTCGCTCTGGATAAGAGCGTCTGCTAAATGATGTACATGTAAAATGTAACATGTCCACAACGATGTAGCAGCAGACCAAGCGATGTGTAATATGCAGACAGTGTCGAAGTAACAAACTGTGAAGATAATATTGCTTTGCATTAGGACTGCTGATTGTATATTTCAAATCAAATCAAATTGTATTTGTCACATGCGCCGAATACAACAGGTGTAGACCTTACCGTGAAATGTTTACTTACAAGCCCTTAACCAACAATCTACTGGCAATTTGGCCGCAAACTTCACAGAAGCAAATTTGGCCGCATTTTGGCGGCAAAATACAACAGCAGCAAACTGCTTTTATTCTTCAACGTTTGAGGGGTGCACTCCACCAACTGCTGTTTTCAGCTCTCGCCATAGGTTATGGATGTGATTCAACTGTTTTCAGCTCTCGCCATAGGTTATGGATGTGATTCAACTGTTTTCAGCTCTCGCCATAGGTTATGGATGTGATTCAGCTGTTTTCAGCTCTCGCCATAGGTTATGGATGTGATTCAGCTGTTTTCAGCTCTCGCCATAGGTTATGGATGTGATTCAGCTGTTTTCAGCTCTCGCCATAGGTTATGGATGTGATTCAACTGTTTTCAGCTCTCGCCATAGGTTATGGATGTGATTCAACTGTTTTCAGCTCTCGCCATAGGTTATGGATGTGATTCAGCTGTTTTCAGCTCTCGCCATAGGTTATGGATGTGATTCAGCTGTTTTCAGCTCTCGCCATAGGTTATGGATGTGATTCAGCTGTTTTCAGCTCTCGCCATAGGTTATGGATGTGATTCAGCTGTTTTCAGCTCTCGCCATAGGTTATGGATGTGATTCAGCTGTTTTCAGCTCTCGCCATAGGTTATGGATGTGATTCAGCTGTTTTCAGCTCTCGTCATAGGTTATGGATGTGATTCAACTGTTTTCAGCTCTCGCCATAGGAGAGAGCTGTAGCTCAATGTGGTCCTCTGTAGCTCAATTGGTAGAGCATGGTGCTTGTAACGCCAGGGTAGTGGGTTTGATCCCCGGGACCACCCATAGGTAAACATTTATGCGCACATGACTGTAAGTCGCTTTGGATATAGGGCCATAGGTTATGGATGGGATTCAGGTCTAGACTCTTCGCTGGCCACTCCAGAACAGTCCCGCGTTTCTTTTTGAACCCGTTCCAGTGTGCTTTGATATGTGTTTGGGGTTGTTGTCCTTCTGGAAGATCCACAACCTTCAACAGAGACTTCTGGAGTCTGGTTTGGAGTCCAATGTTCAACATAGTGTCCGAAAACTGGATCTCCATTGAAGTTTGCGGGTCTTCCAGCAGGACAACGACCCCAAACACACACAAAAACACCTAGGAATGGTTCAAGAAGAAACGCTGGCAATGTTCTGGAGTGGCCAGTGACGAGTACAGATCTGAATCATAGCGAAAAGCAGGGTTTCAATTAGCCAGTAATAGCCTGCTTTTGGTAGTTTAAAAAAAATGGAAAAGCCGATAAATAAAATTGCCACTGGTCAAGTGTCCTGGAGAAAAAAATTTGCCCATTGCGAAATAATGCTTTTTAGCCTACTGATTAATGGAAATACCAGTTGATGTAAATACATTTGACCGGTCATGCTTATCGGTCTATGGGTTAATGTGTATAATTTCGTGGCGCGTGTATATATTCGTTATATGTATCTTATTTATCACATGCTCACATCATACAGATACAAATCGTTTGGAAGGAAAATCTGTCAGACAGCGCTTTTATAAACCCAATCATTGCGCAACAATTCTAAACGCAATCCTGTGGTAAAAAAATATTTTTTGGGGGGCCAGGATTAAAAAGAGCTAATACTGGTAATTTGCTATTCAAATGCATAGGCAATGTAAGGCAGGCTTCACCCCACTTTGCAATGAGCTGGAGGCATATGCATTTTGAAAACATATACTCACTAAATTGTTTAAACCTGAACGTTTTACTACATATTATGAGACATGTTTTACCTTGCTACAAAGTAGCCTATGCAAAATCCAGCCATATCCGTGGAGGCAATTATTGTATACAGACGTCCATATGCCATGGAAAGCAGTAGCCTATTTTTATCATGTTCTATTGGTTTTCAACTTTGTTTCATTGTCCGATAGCCAAATGCATATTCGTGGGTAGCTACTACCTTGTGCTCATTGCTGCGCTAATAATGTTAAGAAATAATAGTTTACCAACATTTGAAGCTAAATGTTCTGATATGTTGCATTAGATTAATTGCTTTATTTTTATTTTATTATGTAGCCTAAGCCTACATTTGGGATCTATAATCCCACAACTTTCCCAGAGTCTGTTTGGGCTATTTCTTTCCCGACATGCAGACCAATAGAATGGGTAAACGTTTCTACTATTGGGGATAGTAGATTGACGTAGGTTCATAGGCGGCGAGTCCGCAAGGCTAGGGGGAGCTAAGCTTTCCCTAAATAAATGTAATTAAATTGCCAAAATTATATAGCCTAATTAGCCAACTCCTGCCTATACAGAAATAAATTAAATCATTTAAAAATGTGGCTACTAAAGCAAGATTTAGCCACAGAGGATAATTAGCTCCTCTTAGCCTTAAAAAATAAAGAAGTTGTGGATTGTTTTAAATCGCATTGGTCAGAAGAAAAGGCAGTGTGCGCAATTTGGGCAGTTCTTGCTGCAAATACCAAATAGATGATTGTTGAGTTGTGACCGACAGTGAAAAGTTGAGAGGCCCAGCCAGGTATATCGCAATATTTCCAAATTAAATTGCGGGAAAACATAGTTTGGAAAGCAAATGGCTACTGCTGTAAAGAGCAGACAATGGAAATACTTTAATTTGCCTTTTAATTATGAAAATTCTCAATTTAATTGAGCTAACAACAGTAGGCCTATAGCCTATCTTATTGACAACAGCAGAGAGCACTGGCCATATCCCCGGTGAGTGCGCACTGCGCACATTGTTGGGTCAGTGGCACTTAATTTCCTCATCCAGTTTGGATGGACGTTTGTGTCTCCACTTCGCCTAGGCCTATTATATGGACAACGTCGTTTTTATTGGTTGTTTGTCAGTATCAGCAGAGTAGGCTCCACTGTAATTAGTCGTATTAAAAAATATTCTGCTAATGTCTCCAGTCATATAGTGTAGTAGAATTGTATGAAATGTGTTTTTACATTTTACAGTTGGTGGAGGGCACCCCTCAAACATTGAAGAATTTGAGCAGTTTGCTGCTAAAATGTGGGGCAAATGGCCAGTAGAAAGGTGCAGCAAGCTCATTGATGGCTAAAATAAGCGTTTGTATGCAGTTAAAGGCTGTGTAATCTCAGGAGTAAAATGATTTTGCGAAAGTTTGTAATATGCTATTTTACTTCTGGGGGGGAATGCCATGAACAATTGTGATTACCTTTGTGCAAAGAAAGGAAGCGAAGTCTCCTCCCTCACAAATGGAAACTCTTGACCAAACCCCTCCCTTACGCTAATGTCACCCGTGTTATCATGACCAAAAAGCTCATTTCCATGAATTTTTACGATATAGCGGATTTTGACTTTGTGGCTGTGGAATCTAGTGGAAACCGTTTATCTGCACAAGGGCTTGAAAATCACTGTCCTAGTTTAAGCACCGGCTTCACCCAAATCCCGACTAATCCAAATAATCAATGACGAAAACCCAAACAAGGAACTACTGATGCTTGTAATCACATCAATTCTATGTGAGGCTTGACAGATTCTCTCCGTCTCAACTGTCTACAAGTATCTGTCCACGAGAGATTAAAGGCTGTGCAACCACGAGAGATTATTTTGTCCATGCTATTTGCCTTTATTTTCTAAATAAAAATGGTAAACTTAAGTTTACAAAAACACAATTGGTTTTGCAATGTTGCAAATCCAATAACAAGGTGTTGAGACCCATTATTATTATTTATTTACATTTCAACTTATTTTAGAAGAAAACGGGAATTATTTAAGAAAAGTGAAAGGTTGCCAATGTAATTTGCCGCAATTGTGCCTTTGGAGGCAGCTGTCTTTGGATTGGGACATAGCTCATGTGTGCTTAGTGAGAATACATTACAAAAAGTTAAAAATGTCTTCTGAGGTCTGGATGTGTGTCTGTCTCTGGCTGCCTCAGTGTGTGTCTAGTCTATAACGCTTCTGTCTGTCTGTCTGTCTGTCTGTCTGTCTGTCTGTCTGTCTGTCTGTCTGTCTGTCTGTCTGTCTGTCTGTCTGTCTGTCGGTCTGTCAGTCGGTCTGTCTACCTGGCCTCAATCTCTTATAAGAGCGAGAAACAAAGAGAGAGACTGAAAGATGGGGGACAGACATTATGAAACAGCTAGGTAACAGTCATTAAGAGAAGAGTGTAATGCTGTATCTGAGGGTCAGTGGGAGCCGGACGCTTTCTGTCTGCGGAAGTACTGGAGGAGAAAACGCTCTCTGTCACTCTCTTTCTCTCACATAAACCTCCTCACTGACTTCCACCTCTTGTCAGTCGACATCACTTACATACTGAACAAAGTAGAACCCTTACATACATCAATATTCAGTCATTATTTATATATTGAACAAAGTAGAATCCATACATACATCAATAATCACTCAACATCATTTACATATTTGTTTCAGAATGTGTTTGCTCCATTCAATTAGACAACAACTCTCTAAAAGCAATCAAATTGGAGATTTCCCTCTCTAGACTCACCACTGATTGTGTGTTACACACACACACACACACACACACACACACACACACACACACACACACACACACACACACACACACACACACACACACACACACACACACACACACACACACACACACACACACACACACACACACACACACACACTGGGGTCAGTGCAATTGACTGGTGAAAAAAAAACAACAGTACTCACTCTTATTCTCATGCACACCTCCATCCCAGAAGGTCCTTTATCAGGGAGGGTAAACCCAGCACTACAGATGTTTGGTCCTTTATCAGGTAGGGTAAACCAGGACCTAAAAATAACACCTGGCACTTGCCAAATGCTGTATAAGGCCATAAGCAAACAAGAAAATGCTCATCCAGAAGCGGCGCTCCTAGTGGCCGGAGACTTTAATGCAGGCACATTTAAATCAGTTTTACCTCATTTCTACCAGCAAGTCACAGAGACCTGGCAGTGTGTTGCCAGGACAACAACCTCTCCCTCAACGTGAGCAAGACAAAGGAGCTGCTCGTGGACTACAGGAAATGGAGGGCCGAACACGCCCCCATTCACATCGACGGGGCTGTAGTGGAGAAAACCATCATGATCCAAACACACCAAGACAGTCGTGAAGAGGGCACAACAACACCTTTTCCCCCCTCAGGAGACTGAAAAGATTTGGCATGGGTCCCCAGATCCTCAAAAAGTTCTACAGCTGCACCATCAAGAGCATCCTATCCAGTTGCATCACCGCCTGGTATGGCGCTAGAGAGGTAGTACATTACTGGGGCCAAGATTCCTGCCATCCAGGACCTACAGTACCAGTCAAGAGGGGCGGCAGGTAGCTTAGTGGTTAAGAGCGTTGTGCCAGTAACCGAAAGGTCGCTGGTTCTAATCCCCGAGCTGACTAGGTGAAAAATCTGTCGATGTGCCCTTGAGCAAGGCACTTAACCCTAGTCGCTCTGGATAAGAGCGTCTGCTAAATGACTAAAATGTAAATGTTTGGACACACCTACTCAAGGGTTTTTCTTTATTTTCTACATTGTAGAATAATAGTGAAGACAAGCCCAGCGTTTGGCTGGTTTAGGCCAGTTTAGGCCGTCATTGTAAATAAGAATTTTTTCTTAACTGACTTGTTAAATAAAGGTAAAATAAAAATAAAATAAAACTATGAAATAACACATATGGAATCATGTAGTAACCAAAAAAGTGTTGAACACATCAACATATATTTTAGATGTTAGATTCGTCAAAGTAGCCACCCTTAGCCTTCATGACAGCTTTGCACACTCTTGAAAGGAAGACCCAGAGTTATCTCTGCTGCAGAGGATAAGTTCATTAGTGTTAACTGCACCTCAGATTGCAGCCCAAATAAATGCTTCACAGAGTTCAAGTAGCAGACACATCTCAACATCAACTGTTCAGAGGGGACTGTGTGAATCAGGCCTTCATGGTCGAATTGCTGCAAAGAAACCACTACTAAAGGACAACAATAATAAGAAGAGACTTGCTCGGACCAAGAAACACAAGCAATGGACATCAGACTGGTGGAAATCTGTCCTTTGGTCTGATGAGGCCAAATTTGAAATGTTTGGTTCCAACCGCCGTGTCTTTGTGAGATGCGGTGTGGGTGAACGGATGATCTCCGCATGTGTGGTTCCCACCGTGAAGCACGGAGGAGGAGGTGTGATGGTGTGGGGGTGCTTTGCTGGTGACCTGTCAGTGATTTATTTAGAAATCAAGGCACACTTAACCAGCAAGGCTACCACAGCATTCTGCAGCGATACGCCATCCCATCTGGTTTGGGCTTAGTGGGACTATCATTTGTTTTTCAACAGTACAATGACCCAACACACCTCCAGGCTGTGTAAGGGCTACTTGACCAAGAAGGAGAGTGATGGAGTGCTGCATCAGATGACCTGGCCTCCACAATGCCCCGACCTCAACCCAATTCAGATGGTTTGGGATGAGTCGGACAGCAGAGTGAAGGAAAAGCAGTCAACAAGAGCTCAGCATATGTGGGAACTTCAAGACTGTTGGAAAAGCATTCCAGGTGAAGCTGGTTGAGAGAATGCCAATAGTGTGCAAAGCTGTCATCAAGGCAAAGGGTGGCTACTTTGAAGAATCTAAAATCTAAAATATATTTTGATTTGTTTAACACTTTTTTGGTTACTACATGATTCCATATGTGTTATTTAATAGTTTTGATGTCTTCACTATCATTCTACATAAAAAATTAAGAAAAACCCTTGAATGAGTAGGTGTGTCCAAACTTTTGACAGGTACTCGGTGTCAGAGGAAAGCCCGAAACATTGTCAAAGACTCCAGTCACCCAAGTCATAGACTGTCCTCTCTGCTACCGCACGGCAAGCGGTACCGGAGCGCCAAGTCTAGGACCAAAAAAGGCTCCTTAACAGCTTCTACCCCCAAGCCATCAGACTGCTGAACAATTAATCAAATGGCCACCCAGACTATTTACATTGACATTATATTTTTGGCTGGTAAAAAATCATAATGGCTGGCAATGTTTCCCAAAAAATTTTTTTGCCACTGAGCAAATTTCAGGTCTGCTGAACGCAAACTTGAACGTTGTGAAAATTCTGTTTCAACTTCCAACAGCTGTACCCGCTTTATGTTACAGTTCTACTGTGGCTATTTGATCATAATATAGGCCTACCGGAGTGGCCTAACATCAAAAACAATGGAGGAAATGCATCCCTTACCATTTTAACATGGAAATAAATGAAGCTGTTCTTTCATTCAGCCTACAGTAGCAGCCAATGTGTGGTGTTCAATGTAGGCCTACATTCCATGAGACTTTTGAAAAACAACAACATGCAGGGCTTGACATTAACCTGTTTATCCACTTGTCCTTCAGACAAGGAGGTGACTGAAAATGTTGTTGTGTTGTTTGATGCAAGAAACCACTTTACAAAATAAAATGCATTATTACAGAGAATCAGACAAATTATGCTACCCTCTGCCTATTGGCTACTTAGCTTATTCAAGCCTGTCTCAAAATACAACACTGCCCCTTTAAGACATAAAAAATAGCTCTACCTGACTTGCTTTTCCAAGATGTCTTGAAATATACACGTTTTGTGCTCTTGTAGGAAGCAACCACTTTCCCATTGCTGACTAGGAAATGAGCTATAACTGGGCTAATAACTCACTAACTAGCAAAGGATATGAACAAAATGTGCACACATGGCTACATGACTCCTGAGTGGCGCAGTGGTCTAAGGCACTGCATCGCAGTGCTAACTGTGCCACTAGAGATCCTGGTTCGAATCCAGGCTCTGTCGCAGCCGGCCGTGACCGGGAGACTCATGGGCGGCGCACATTGGCCCAGCGTCGTCCAGGGTAGGGGAGGGAAGGGCCGGCAGGGATGTAGCTCAGTTGATAGAGCATGGCGTTTGCAACGCCAGGGTTGTGGGTTCGATTCCCACGGGGGGCCAGTATAAAAAAAAAAAATGTATTCACTAACTGTAAGTCGCTCTGGATAAGAGCGTCTGCTAAATGACTAAAATGTACAAAATGTAAATGTACATGCAGCTCTCGCTTTGATCTCAAAACAAGCGCATCTACTCACGACCGCTCATGCTGTAAACACAGTCCAGTTCAAAGTAAATGGCACAGATCCATATATGGCAATGGTCTATTTGCATATAGGCCTACTGCAGCTCTGACTGGTTATGCAGTACCGGTCTGTGTAGAGTAGGGGCTGAGTAGGGGCTGAGTAGTGCCTGTCTTGTGTAGAGTAGGGGCTGAGTAGGGGCTGAGTAGTGCCTGTCGGGGCTGAGTAGGGGCTGAGTACGTGCTGAGTAGTGCCTGTCTGTGTAGAGTAGGGGCTGAGTAGGGGCTGAGTAGGGGCTGAGTACGTGCTGAGTAGTGCCTGTCTGTGTAGAGTACAGGGCTGAGTAGGGGCTGAGTACGTGCTGAGTAGGGGCTGAGTAGGGGCTGAGTACGTGCTGAGTACGTGCTGAGTAGGGGCTGAGTAGGGGCTGAGTAGGGGCTGAGTAGGGGCTGAGTACGTGCTGAGTACGTGCTGAGTAGGGGCTGAGTAGGGGCTGAGTAGGGGCTGAGTACGTGCTGAGTAGTGCCTGTCTGTGTAGAGTACAGGGCTGAGTAGGGGCTGAGTAGGGGCTGAGTAGGGGCTGAGTACGTGCTGAGTAGGGGCTGAGTAGGGGCTGAGTAGGGGCTGAGTACGTGCTGAGTAGGGGCTGAGTAGGGGCTGAGTACGTGCTGAGTAGGGGCTGAGTAGGGGCTGAGTAGGGGCTGAGTAGGGGCTGAGTACGTGCTGAGTAGGGGCTGAGTAGGGGCTGAGTACGTGCTGAGTAGGGGCTGAGTAGGGGCTGAGTAGGGGCTGAGTAGGGGCTGAGTAGGGGCTGAGTAGTGCCTGTCTGTGTAGAGTAGGGGCTGAGTAGGGGCTGAGTAGTGCCTGTCTGTGTAGAGTAGGGGCTGATTAGGGGCTGAGTAGGGGCTGAGTAGGGGCTGAGTACGTGCTGAGTAGTGCCTGTCTGTGTAGAGTAGGGGCTGAGTAGGGGCTGAGTAGGGGCTGAGTAGGGGCTGAGTACGTGCTGAGTAGGGGCTGAGTAGGGGCTGAGTAGGGGCTGAGTACGTGCTGAGTAGGGGCTGAGTAGGGGCTGAGTAGGGGCTGAGTACGTGCTGAGTAGGGGCTGAGTAGGGGCTGAGTAGGGGCTAAGTAGGGGCTGAGTACGTGCTGAGTAGTGCCTGTCTGTGTAGAGTACAGGGCTGAGTAGGGGCTGAGTAGGGGCTGAGTAGGGGCTGAGTAGGGGCTGAGTAGGGGCTGAGTACGTGCTGAGTAGGGGCTGAGTAGGGGCTGAGTAGGGGCTGAGTACGGGCTGAGTAGGGGCTGAGTAGGGGCTGAGTAGGGGCTGAGTAGGGGCTGAGTAGGGGCTGAGTACGTGCTGAGTAGTGCCTGTCTGTGTAGAGTACAGGGCTGAGTAGGGGCTGAGTAGGGGCTGAGTAGGGGCTGAGTAGGGGCTGAGTAGGGGCTGAGTAGGGGCTGAGTACGTGCTGAGTAGGGGCTGAGTAGGGGCTGAGTAGGGGCTGAGTACGTGCTGAGTAGGGGCTGAGTAGGGGCTGAGTAGGGGCTGAGTAGGGGCTGAGTACGTGCTGAGTAGTGCCTGTCTGTGTAGAGTACAGGGCTGAGTAGGGGCTGAGTAGGGGCTGAGTAGGGGCTGAGTAGGGGCTGAGTAGGGGCTGAGTACGGGCTGAGTACGGGCTGAGTACGGGCTGAGTAGTGCCTGTCAATGCAATAGAATCCTACTCCGATGCGTTCTGCCTACAGCAAAATCTCCTGTATAGTTCGTTTGGTTTTGGGATGTTGCATTGAACGTGGCTAATATTGCGTTGATTCGCTCACAATTGCCACAGTAAAGGGAAACGTTGGTAGTGTTAACATGGAGAACTCTAGAACAGTGGTCACCAACCTTTTCTGAGTCAAGATGACTTTGAGTCAAAATGCAAGGCGAGATATACCGCTCATATTTTTTATTTTTAACATGACTTAAAAAACGTAAGCCTGTGCAACATTAACCAATTAAAAACAGTTCTGTAGCAATGAGGTTTGTGTAGTAGACTATAGGCCCAGTACATTATCGCTGCATATTGGCTTTGATTGAATTGCCCTGCCAATGCATTGTTTTTGGGGCCATTTTGTAAAATGTGTATTTCAAAATTTGAGGTAGGCTATATGATCACACCGGTATTAGATTCGTTGTTGTATTACTTGTGAGGCACAGCTGAGTGAGCATACAGTATAATTAGCTTTTTATTTGTATTTTACTGGGCTGATGGTGCCTGGGCTGATGGTCAGTCTCAGCGGAGGGAGAGAGCAGCAGACTGAGTGGTTCGCCTCTCAACATCCCTCCGCTCTCCCTTTCCTCCACTGCCTCTCAACATCCCTCCGCTCTCCCTTTCCTCCACTGCCTCTCAACGTCCCTCCGCTCTCCCTTTCCTCCACTGCCTCTCAACATCCCTCCACTCTCCCTTTCCTCCACTGCCTCTCAACATCCCTCCGCTCTCCCTTTCCTCCACTGACACCGCCTCTCAACATCCCTCCTCTCTCCCTTTCCTCCACTGCCTCTCAACATCCCTCCTCTCTCCCTTTCCTCCACTGCCTCTCAACATCCCTCCGCTCTACCTTTCCTCCACTGCCTCTCAACGTCCCTCCGCTCTCCCTTTCCTCCACTGCCTCTCAACGTCCCTCCGCTCTCCCTTTCCTCCACTGCCTCTCAACGTCCCTCCGCTCTCCCTTTCCTCCACTGCCTCTCAACGTCCCTCCGCTCTCCCTTTCCTCCACTGACACCGCCTCTCAACATCCCTCCGCTCTCCCTTTCCTCCACTGCCTCTCAACGTCCCTCCGCTCTCCCTTTCCTCCGCTGACACTGACCACAAAGGGACACCGTCTTCCAGCTGCTGGTGAAACTTGAGTCGCACCGCATAATTTCTACCTCATGCACAAATTCATGTTGTTACTCCTATGAACAGAGAAAGTGAAATATTCCTCGATATAAAAAAAAGACCCAAGCCTCTAATAATAACAACGCAAGTCTATAGATACACTTTTCCTACTAATTCATTACTGCTGCAGTGCTTGTTGTAGTGCTGAGTGGAAATAGGAAGGACGCTCATTTAATGGCTTATAAAAGTGTTGAATACAAAGTGTTGACAGCGCTGAGTAAGAACTTAAACATGAACTCACTCATAAAAACAGCAGCTCTTTGCTGTATTCTTTGACAGTCTCTCTCTCTCTAGTCATGGTTTTAAACGTTTTTGAAATCTCACAGTATCAACTTTGCTGTAGCTTTCTTTTACGCCTGCTATGTTACTGCAGACACGGTCATCTGAGCCATCCGATTGTCCGTCTGTGTGCCTATAGTCCACTTGATTTGCTCTCCGGGCCTGTCGGGATGTCAGACACAGGAAACAGTTTGCCTACCCGGCGCGAACCTGCACATCATCATCTTCTCTCTTCAATGCGAAAGGGGTTATGGAATTGGAAACGGTGTTGTAGTAGTCTAGTGTGTGGTGCGGGAATAATGATAAGCGAACCTGGGGAGCATTGTGTTCACGTTGCCCTAAAAAAGGGAACCGAAACGCAGAATTCAAACGAACCAAACTCACACCACCTCTCGAGACGGTCACAGTTCGGTTCGCTTCAGGGGCTATTATGAGTCTGAGTTCCTTTCGGGTGTTCACACTCCACAAAAAAATTAAGGGAACCACAAAAATTAGCTGAAAGGGACCAAGTGTGAAAACACCCCAAATGTCTCTTTAGTTGAGCATCAATGTCTCTGTCCTCCAACAAAAGTAAACATTCAATTCAGTTCAGACCCAAAATCCAGCAATATATATAAAAAAAAAAAAAAAAAAGCTACATCGTATTAATTCAGATGCGAGAAATGAAATAAGGATCTTCCCAGTTCACAGGAAATAATAAATAGTCCACAGAGAAAAAAATCCTAAATATGTCTGAGCCTTAGAAAATAGCCTTCCACACTTTGGTACTACCTTAGAAATAGCCTTCCACACCTTGGAAGTACCTTAGAAATAGCCTTCCACACGTTGGTACTTGGAAGTACCTTAGAAATAGCCTTCCACACGTTGATACTTGGAAGTACCTTAGAAATAGCCTTCCACACGTTGGTACTTGGAAGTACCTTAGAAATAGCCTTCCACACGTTGGTACTTGGAAGTACCTTAGAAATAGCCTTCCACACGTTGGTACTTGGAAGTACCTTAGAAATAGCCTTCCACACGTTGGTACTTGGAAGTACCTTAGAAATAGCCTTCCACACGTTGGTACTTGGAAGTACCTTAGAAATAGCCTTCCACACGTTGGTACTTGGAAGTACCTTAGAAATAGCCTTCCACACGTTGGTACTTGGAAGTACCTTAGAAATAGCCTTTCACACGTTGGTACTTGGAAGTACCTTAGAAATAGCCTTCCACACGTTGGTACTTGGAAGTACCTTAGAAATAGCCATCCACACGTTTGGTACTTGGAAGTACCTTAGAAATAGCCTTCCACACGTTGGTACTTGGAAGTACCTTAGAAATAGCCTTCCACACGTTGGTACTTGGAAGTACCTTAGAAATAGCCTTCCACACGTTGGTACTTGGAAGTACCTTAGAAATAGCCTTCCACACGTTGGTACTTGGAAGTACCTTAGAAATAGCCTTCCACACGTTGGTACTTGGAAGTACCTTAGAAATAGCCTTCCACACGTTGGTACTTGGAAGTACCTTAGAAATAGCCTTCCACACGTTGGTACTTGGAAGTACCTTAGAAATAGCCTTCCACACGTTGGTACTTGGAAGTACCTTAGAAATAGCCTTCCACACGTTGGTACTTGGAAGTACCTTAGAAATAGCCTTCCACACGTTGGTACTTGGAAGTACCTTAGAAATAGCCTTCCACACGTTGGTACTTGGAAGTACCTTAGAAATAGCCTTCCACACTTTGGAAGTACCTTAGAAATAGCCTTCCACACCTTGGAAGTACCTTAGAAATAGCCTTCCACACGTTGGTACTTGGAAGTACCTTAGAAATAGCCTTCCACACGTTGGTACTTGGAAGTACCTTAGAAATAGCCTTCCACACGTTGGTACTTGGAAGTCAATAGTCAACACAAAGGTAACTTCTCTTAATGATCAACACTGGCTCAGTTGATAAAGCATGGTGCTTAACCTCCTGAGTGGCGCAGTGGTCTAAGGCACTGCATCGCAGTGCTAGCTGTGCCACTAGAGATCCTGGTTCGAATACAGGCTCTGTCGTAGCCGGCCGCGACCGGGAGACCCATGGGGCGGCACACAATTGGCCCAGCGTCGTCTAGGGTAGGGGAGGGAATGGCCGGCAGGGATGTAGCTCATTTGGTAGAGCATGGCGTTTGCAACGCCAGGGTTGTGGGTTCGATTCCCATTGGGGTATGAAATAGTATAAAAAAATAATGTATGCACTCACTAACTGTAAGTCGCTCTGGATAAGAGCGTCTGCTAAATGACTAAAATGTGCTTGCAACACCACGATCGTGGGTTTGTTTCCCGCTGGAACAATAACAGTAAGTCATTTAGGATAAAAGTGTTAAATGGCTTTTACATTAATATTTCTACACAATATCCCTTACAAGTCTTTGAGGAAGTTCTCGCTACCATGGAGTGAGAAAACTAGGATTTTAAACTACAAACAGTTTCCTTAGGTACAAACATTTCTGACTACAACATCTCAGAGAGAGAGACACTAATTTCTCAAGGACCGGAGACTGCTATGAGCAAACCAGCAAACCAGAAAAACCTCAGGAGAGAGAGGGTGAGAGAGAGGCTGAGAGAGAGATTGAGAGAGAGAGGTTGAGAGAGGATGAGAGAGAGGTTGAGAGAGAGGGGATGAGAGAGAGGTTCAGAGAGAGGTTGAGAGAGAGGTTCAGGGAGAGGATGAGAGACGTTGAGAGAGAGGTTCAGGGAGAGTTGAGAGAGAGGATGAGAGAGAGGATGAGAGAGAGGTTCAGGGAGAGGAGGTTTGAGAGAGAGGATGAGAGAGAGGTTGAGAGAGAGGATGAGAGAGAGGTTGAGAGAGATGGTTTGATTAGAGAGGTATGCTAGAGAGAGGATGAGGGAGGAGGTTGAGAGAGGAGCGGATTTGAGAGGAGGTTGAGAGAGAGGTTGAGGAGAAGGTCCAGGGAGAGGATGAGGAGAGAGGTTTGAGAGAGATGGATGAGAGAGAGGTATGAGAGAGCGGGAGTGAGAGAGGAGGAATTAGAGAGAGGTTTGCGATGAAGAGGATGAGAGAGAGTTTAGAGAGAGGAGGAGAGTCGAGGTTTGAGAGAGAGGTTGAGAGGAGAGGTTGAGAGAGGAGGTATGAGAGAGAGGTTTTGACGAGGAGAGGTTTCAGGGAGAGGATGAGGGAGATGGATGAGGAGAGAGGATGAGAGAGAGAGATGAGAGAGATGGATGAGAGAGATGGTTGATGGGAGAGAGGATGAGGGAGGATGAGTAGAGAGAGAGATGAGGAGGATGAAGGAGGATAGAGAGAGGTAGAGAGGGATGAGAGAGTTAGGTTTGGAGAGTATAGAGAGTAGGATGAGAGATGAGGATGAGAGATGAAGAGTGAGGTGTGAGATGTGAGAGGTTGAGTAGAGGTGAGGAGATGAGAGAGGGATGAGAGAGCGTAGGTCAGGTCGTCGGACGCGAGGCATGAGCAGCATTCGGATGAGAGGTGTGGTGCGGCTTGAGTAGATGAGTGATGACGACGATGGGCTTTGGAGATGTCGTAGATCGGCGACTTCGTTCACGAGCGCTCCGTCGCAGTGCGCTGTTTGCGTGGCGTATGAGGTCCCGCGTTGCGGGCGGTTCGCGCGAGGTGCGGCGAGGTTCAGGGAGGATTCGGGAGGTTGGAGGGAGGATCGAGAAGGATGTAGAGAGGATGAGAGGAGTGAGCTGGAGCGGTTGAGAGAGGATGACGAGCTGGTTGAGAGAGGGATAGGAGAGGATAGTTCAGGGGAGGTCAGGGAGAGGATGAGAGAGAGGTTGAGAGGGAGAATGAGAGAGAGGATGAGAGAGAGGATGAGAGAGAGGTTGAGAGAGAGGATGAGAGAGAGGTTGAGAAAGAGGATGAGAGAGAGGATGAGAGAGAGGTTGAGAGAGAGGATGAGAGAGAGGATGAGATAGAGGTTCAGGGAGAGGATGAGGGAGAGGTTCAGGGAGAGGATGAGAGAGAGGTTGAGAGGGAGGATGAGAGAGAGGTTGAGAGACGATGCAAAGATCAACTCAACCAATTAGCTCATTTAGAAAGTTGATGCTGTATTTTGGGGCGACCGGGAAGACAGAATAGCAGAGAGACAGACACAGCTTGGTGAACTATTATTAATGATGTTATCTTGAAGTGAAACTCTATTATTAATGATATTATCTTGAAGTGAAACTCTATTATTAATGATGTTTTCTTGAAGAGAAAGCATATGCTTGAGGAATGGCAATGTGGACTAAACAGAACCGTCTTAAGAAGTTGAATAAAACCAGATCTAGTTTTCCTTCTATGACACCAGCAGAGTTTATTTGTAGTGTTCATATGATAGGATGTTTTTAAAGGGAAATGAGAGACGGATAGAGAGAAAGAAAGGGAGAAAGATATAAAGAAATGAAAATAGTTGGGTCACATGTTATTCTACAGCTGGTATTGATTGATTGCATTGTATTAATAATTAATAACACATATCATTGTCATGACAACATTCATTATGGCAATAGGACCCTGTGCATGTCATAAAGTGACACTAGGTTATTTAGAATGATCTGTTTTTAATCTGTGTTTAATGATCTGACTCATCCGATATTTACTCTGTGTGATTACAATACCAATTATAGTCAATGTAAGATAAATATACCTTATTCACAGCTGTAATCATCAATGTAAGATAATGGCTGAGTGAAACTAGCCGTGACCCGTTGGGAAACCTTGTAGTTGACATCATGGTCAATCCAGGAAGTGATTTGAATTTACACTGAACAAAAATATAAACGCAACATGTAAAGTGTTGGTCCCATGTTTCATGAGCTGAAATAAAAGATCCCTAAAATGTTCCATATGCACAAAAAAAGCTTATTTCTCTCAAATGTTGTGCACAAATTTGTTTACATCCCTGTTAGTGAGCATTTCTCCTTTGCCAAAATAATCCATCCACCTGACAGGTTTGGCATATCAAGAAGCTGATTAAACAGCATGATCATTACACAGGTGCACCTTGTGCTGGGGACAATTGAAGGCCACTCTAAAATGTGCAGTTTTGTCACACAACACAATGTCACAGATGTCTTAAGTTGGGCCTGCCTCCCCAGTGGGTGGGCCTGCCTCCCCAGGAGTCAACCTGATGTGTGAGGTGGGGATGCAGAAAATAGTTACTTGAACCTCTCATGCCCTGTAAAGTTGGGCTTCATCCACTCTGGAAAGAATTTAGACCCCTTGACCTTTTCCACATTTTGTTATGTTACAGCCTTATTCAAAAATTGATTACAAAAAACTAAAATTATCACACAACTGCCCATAATGACGAAGCAAAAACAGGTTTTTAGAAATGTATGCTGGTTTAAAAAAATAAAAAACAGAAATATGACATTTACATAAGTATTCAGACCCTTTACTCAGTACTTTGTTGAAGCACCTTTGGCAGCGATTACAGCCTCGAGTCTTCTTGGGTATGACGCTACGAGCTTGGCACACCTGTATTTGGGGAGTTTCTCCCATTCTTCTCTGCACATCCTCTCAAGCTCTGTCAGGTTGGATGTGGAGCGTCGCTGCATAGCTAATTTCAGGTCCTTCAGAGATGTTAGATCGGGTTCAAGTCCGGGCTCCTGATGGACCACTCAGGGACATTAAGAGACGTGTCCCAAAGCCACTCCTGTGTTGTCTTGGCTGTGTGCTTAGGGTCGTTGTCCTGTTGGAAGGTAAACTTTCGCCCCAGTCTGAGGTCCTGAGTGCTCTGGAGCAGGTTTTCATCAAGGATCTCTCTGAACTTTGCTCCGTTCATCTTTGCCTCGATCCTGACAAGTCTCCCAGTCCCTGCCGCTGAAAAACACCCCCACAGCATGATGCTGCCACCACCATGCTTCACTGTAAGGATGGTGACAGGTTTCCTCCAGACGTGACGCTTGGCATACAGGCCAAAGAGTTCAATCTTGGTTTCATCAGACCAGAGAATCTCAAAGCGGGTTGTTATGTGGCTTTTACTGAGGAGTGGCTTCTGTCTGGCCCCTCTACCATAAAGGCCTGATTGGTGGAGTGCTGCAGAGATGGTTGTCCTTCTGGAAGGTTCTCCCATCTCCACAGAGGAACTCTAGCGCTCTGTCAAAGTGACCATTGGGTTCTTGGTCACCTCCCTGACCAAGGCCCTTCTCCCCCGATTGCTCAGTTTGGCCGGGCGGCCAGCTCTAGGAAGAGTCTTGGTGGTTCCAAACTTCTTCCATTTAAGAATGATGGAGGCCAGTGTGTTCTTGGGGACCTTCAATGCTGCAGACATTTTTTGGTACCCTTCCCCAGATCTGTGCCTCGCCACAATCCTGTCTCGAAGCTCTACGGACAATTCCTTCGACCTCATGGCTCGGCTTTTGCTCTGACAAACATGGTCAACTGTGGGACCTTATATGGACAGGTGTGTACCTTTCCAAATCATGTCCAATCAATTGAATTTACCACAGGTTGACTCCAATCAAGTTGTAGAAACAGCTCAAGGATGATCAATGGAAACAGGATGCACCTGAGCTCAATTTCGAGTCTCATAGCAAAGGGTCTGAATACTTATGTAAGTACGTGTTTTTTTTTTGTAAATTTGCACACATTTCTAAAAAGCTGTTTTCTCTTTGCCGTAATGGGGTATTCTGTGTAGATTCTTTTTTAATTGAATCCATTTTAGAATAAGGCTGTAAAGTAACAAAATGTGGAAAAAGTAAAGGGATCTGAATACTTTTCCGAGTGCTCCGTACATGTTTGGTGTTGGTGATGTTTGATGCTGTGAAACTTGGGGAATAGCACTCAGATTAGCAAATCCTGTCATGATCACTTGGTTGGTACAGGCGGCAAGCACATCAGCGGTGGAGTAGGAGCTCAAATGATTGCTCTTTGTCTCATGGAAATAGTTGCAGTGTTAAGCAGTATATAGTCAGCAAACGAATTGGTTGTTTTGTCTTGTTTCTACCTATGTAATTCATATGGAAACGGCCCAAGATGCTTGGTGTAGCTAGCTAGCTAGCTAGCTAGTCTTACAGGCAAGACAAGTTGTGTGTGGCGGTAAATTTGGACCTTAGCTGTCACTTCCACTAGCTAACCATACAGACAACCAGCTAACTAGCCACCGAAATGAAGATTATATTAATTTGTGTTTATCTGTTGGGTTTAGGTAATGGTTTGTCATGTTTGCTAGGTACAGATGTTCATATATACATTGCCTCATTTTCCTATTATTTGACAGCTTAGCTGTCATGTTCGGGTAGACGCCCGCGCAGTGGAGCTCATATGATATTGAGTTGCAGTGATTTTTTGTTTACGTAGCCAGCTAACAAGTTGCTTGTTTTGTCCTGTTTCTACCGACGCAATTCATTTGGAAACTGTCCCAGCTTCGTAACTATTCGGCTAATATTGGCGAACTCTGTAGTTAGTCTGTCAGGCAAGAAAGAAAACAAGAGGAGGCAACATTGTGCTTCACTCGCGACGCCATCACCATCATCATCGCCAGCTAACTACGCCCATCGAAATAGATGAAGAATTATTCTAAACCTGTTTGGCTAAATTGCACAGCATCATCTTTGTAATCTTTTACTTTAAACTTCCTAAATAAATAAATAACAGTTGATGATGTGTTGAATCTGTAAACCATTATGCCCCATACTTTGACAATGTACCATTTTTGTGTACTCTATCATGTCTGATTATCCATCAGTCTGACATACATATGCACACCATGAACTGAGAAACAATCTGGCCTCTAAGGGCTTCATCAATCTGGTCTCTAAGGGCTTCATCAATCTGGTCTCTAAGGGCATCATAAAATAATTTGGATTGATTGAAAGTGGAGGAGTTAGAGATGATAGGAGGGATAGAGATAAGGAGAGAGAGGAGAGTGGAGGAAGAGAGGAAGAGGAGAGTGAAGAGAAGTGAGAGGAGAGTGGAGGGTGAGAGGAAGAGGAGAGTGAAGAGGAGTGAGAGGAGAGTGGAGGAAGAGAGGAAGAGGAGAGTGAAGCGGAGTGAGAGGAGAGTGGAGGGAGAGAGGAAGAGGAGAGTGAAGAGGAGTCAGAGGAGGAAGCAGAGGGAGAGAGGAAGCAGAGAGAGAGGAGGAAGCAGAGAGAGAGGAGGAAGCAGAGGGAGAGAGGAAGCGAGGAAGCAGAGGGAGAGGAGGAAGCAGAGGGAGGGGAAGGAAGCCGAGGGAGAGGAGGAAGCAGAGGGAGAGAGGAAGCAGAGAGAGAGGAGGAAGCAGAGGGAGAGAGGACGCAGAGGGAGAGAGGAAGCAGAGAGAGAGGAGGAAGCAGAGGGAGAGGAGGAAGCAGAGGGAGAGGAGGAAGCAGAGGGAGAGGAGGAAGCAGAGGGAGAGGAGGAAGCAGAGGGAGCGGAGGAAGCAGAGGGAGAGAATGGAGAGGAGGGAGAGAATACTTATGTAAATGAGATATTGTTGTATTTAATTTTCAATACATTTGCTAAAATTTCTAAACACGTTTTCACTTTGTCATTTTAGGGTATTGTGTGTAGATGGGTGAGAGTGTAACTTCCATAAAGTGTGTCACTCGCTTTAACATCAATCTTACATTGCTGTCAATAAGAGATTAGGCCTGAAGTGGAAGTTAGAGTTACTTACACAGACGTTTGACTTCTAGAGTTAACGCTATAATAAGGGTTATCTCTATTGGCCTGGTAGTGTATACTCAGAATATGAATGACTATCCCCTGGCCGTCCTCAGACCACTTAACATGACAGGTGAAATTTACCGGTCAGAATTTAGAATCCTCATCCTGATTGTCCAACGCTCAGCCCTCGCCAAGCTGCTCAGGTCCACTCTAATAAAGCAGCTATTTGTGTAATTATCCCCAACATTCCATTTTAACAACCGCTAGAGGCCAGGGTTGAAAGGAACTACCGCCTTGGGTTTTAATGAGATATAAAACGTAAAAACATAAAAGTCATAAAAAAGTCAAGTTTCAGCACAGAGAGAAACCACTCTGTGTTGCTGTAGTGCTTTTGAGTGCAGCAAAGGGGATAGCACTAGATAATTACTTTTACATTTTTAGTAAATAAGCACAGTGGGGGGTTGTTTTCAATACAAATGGGGGCGGGGATACACAGGTAGGGAAATAACAAGTACTCTAAACCGGTCCAGAGCAAACAAAGTTTATCTAAAGAAGACCTAATGAAGCCTTCATAACCCCTTCATTAAGCTTCGTAAACCCTTCAAAAAGGCCTACATACTGAAGATCCCCAAATCATTTATACAGAAAAGCAGCATATCAATGAGCATCGACAGACTACAGAGTACCTCTCTCTCTCTCTGTCTCTCTGTCTCTGTCTCTGTCTCTGTCTCTGTCTCTGTCTCTGTCTCTGTCTCTGTCTCTCTCTCTCTCTCTCTCTCTCTCTCTCTCTCTCTCTCGTCTCTTCTCTGTCTCTGTCTCTGTCTCTGTCTCTGTGCTCTGTCTCTGCTCTCTCTCTCTCTCGCTCTCTCTCTCTCTCTCTCTCTCTCTCTCTCTCTCTCTCTCTCCTCTCTCTCTCTCTCCTCTCCGTCTCCCTCTCTCCTCTCTCTCTCTCCTCTCTCCCTCTCTCTCTCCTCTCTCTCTCTCTCTCTCTCTCTCTCTCTCTCTCTCTCTCTCTCTCTCTCTCTCTGATGCTGGCTGGAGGTTGATAGAATAGAGGGAGTCAGACACACTACGGCTGTCTTCTTCACATTGACGATAGCAAAGGGACATTTTTCGATTGGTTCTCGAGAGATATCGCTTCTCCAGGCACAATACTGTTGTGTAAACATATCATGTCTGGAGAGCTACCTCCTGAGGTCGCACACAACACTCACACTTGCCCCCCTCCGAGCAGGGCAGAATTGTATCTGGAGACACTTGCCCCCCTCCGAGCAGGGCAGAATTATATCTGGAGACACTTGCCCCCCTCCGAGCAGGGCAGAATTGTATCTGGAGACACGTGCCCCCCTCCGAGCAGGGCAGAATTGTATCTGGAGACACTTGCCCATCTCCGAGCAGAGCAGAATTGTATCTGGAGACACTTGCCCCCCTCCGAGCAGGGCAGAATTGTGTCTGGAGACACTTGCCCCCCTCCGAGCAGGGCAGAATTGTATCCGGGGACACGTGCCCTCCTTCCGAGCAGGGCAGAATTGTATTTGGAGACACTTGCCCCTCTCCGCGCAGGGCAGAATTGTATCTGGAGACACTTGCCCATCTCCGAGCAGGGCAGAATTGTATCTGGAGACACTTGCCCCCCTCCGAGCAGGGCAGAATTGTATCTGGAGACACTTGCCCCCCTCCGAGCAGGGCAGAATTGTATCTGGGGACACTTGCCCCCCTTCCAATCAGGGCAGAATTGTATCTGGAGACACTTGCCATCCTCCGAGCAGGGCAGAATTGTATCTGGAGACACTTGCCCCCCTCTGAGCAGGGCAGAATTGTATCTGGAGACACTTGCCCCCCTTCCGAGCAGGGCAGAATTGTATCTGGAGACACTTGCCCATCTCCGAGCAGGGCAGAATTGTATCTGGAGACACTTGCCCATCTCCGAGCAGGGCAGAATTGTATCTGGAGACACTTGCCCCCCTCCGAGCAGGGCAGTGAACATAATTGTCTCGTTGAGCTCAACACTTGTTTTATTGGAGGTTTTACCTGAAATTGCAGCAACAGCCCTGTTACATTCTAAAATGGTCTCAGCAGCTGTCACCTGCTGGCTGCACTGAGCCACGGAAAACGATGGGGATCACATTCCCGCCACCATAAACAAATATCTCCAATTCACTGACATACAGTATATATGTCAACATTTTGAGATACTTACAAAGTCAAACTACGTAAGTTAAACTTTTGAGATAATGGGATCATTCAAATACTGTATTTATGTTTTTTCATTTGTAACATTTTGTGGTGGCTTCAGAGGTGGCACCACGGGGTCTCAGAGAGGTGGGAGGCTAACCTAACCAGGTACAACTCTGGGTATGATATAGCAATAAATCAGCTGTAAATAAAAAACAGTTATATATGGGCTATGATGGGACCAGATTTAAAAAAAGTAAAACTCCTATAAAAACTCCAGGCCCTAAGGAGGATGAATACATTCAAATCCTGTCAAACGAATCCTGAGGCGAATCAGTCTGAACAACAAGTACTTTGTCCCTCTTTTCAACGCTTTTGTGTAATTGGTTATTAAACCGAATCCAAAGTGCTGGGGCCTGCGCCAGCTCGGCCACGGTCCCCTGTTGGGCTGATCTCTGCAACACGGATACACATCACCTCACAACGCTGCGAATGAAGACGCACGCCGATTTATTCGATCTTGCGCTCTCAGAGGGGACACAGTTAAGACGTCAGAGGATGAAGAACAGATGGAGTGGATTTATAACAGCGCTTCCCTGACGGAGACAGGTAATCCACAAACACACACACACACACACACACACACACACGTTATTAATCCAGTGTCATTATCGGACCACACATCCTCTAAGGGACTCGATCCCCTCTCGATACCTGAGTTGAGCTAGTAGCTGGCGTGTTGAAACCTGTAGAATTGCTGAGCTTATCCAGCCCTGACCGTCCACAGTTTCTCCTTTATAGGGAAGAAGAAGCCATTTCAGATACAGCCTTTGTTATTGCGAAGCTACAGCAGCGTGTAAGAGGACATTACTAGTTTCACATCAATAAGATCCAATGTCCTCAGGAGGAAAACCCATATAGGCTTACTGCTGCACTACACATAACTCTTTAACCAGGAGAACAAACCCACTCCTCTAGACCCACCTGTTCAGGTGATTAAATAGACAGAACAAACCAACTCCTTTAGACCAACCTGTTCAGTTCTGACTCAGTCTGCGATTCAGGTCATTAAATAGCTGGACTTTAATGTGGTCGGGTAACGGGATATGGGCAGCGACAGACTTGACGGCGGAGTGGGAGGTTGTCCTTACGTAGCCGATGTGAAATGACCAGCTAGTTAGCGGTGCACTAGCAGCATTCAACTGGTGACGCTGCCTGTTCCGAGACCTAGAGGTAGTTGTTTCCCTTCGCTCTGCAAGGAGCTGTGGCTTTTGTGGAGCGACGGGTAACGATGCTTCCCGGGTGACTGTTGTCGATGTGTTCAGAGGGTCCCTGGTTCACGCCAGATTGGGGCAAGGAGAGGGACGGAAGCAAAACTATTAAACACTCGCAACGTGACACACACACACACACACACACACACACACAGACACACAGACACACACACACACACATACACACACACATACACACACACACACACACACACACACACACACACACATACACACACACACACACACACACACACACATACACACACACATACACACACACACACACACACACACACACACACACAAGGACTGATCAACAAGGTGTGACATACAGTACATAGAGGGGGGGGGGGGGGGGGGGGGGGACCCATGTGAATAATGAAATAATTAATTACATTCTAAGATAAAGGTTAAAACACCACTAGTTAGAGACGTAATACTTTCTACCCTAACAGATTAGCATATTTAGAGAATCCTCACAACAAAGAGAGCAGTGGAAATGTGATTTTTGGAAAGCAGGGTGAAACTTTGAATTAGAGACAGCTATATGAGATCTATTAAATAAATAATACAGTGCTGAAATACTCTGAGAGAGTTAAAAGAGAGATGAGGGGAAGCAGATCAACACACAATAATATGAGGAAGAGGAGGAGGATGGACAGATTAGAGAGAAGGGAACAGAAGATGAAGAAAAAGTTATGTGGGAGAAGTTAAGGAATGTAAATGGGGGTGACAGAGAAAGAACGAGAGGTTAGAGAGTGGGACGGAGCGACTGAGGAAGAGAGATACTGGAGGAGAGGTAAGAAATGGAAAGCGTAAGATGAAGTGAACAGAGTGGAGGGAGGAGGAGTGATGTGGAAATGGAGAGAAAAGAACAGACCTGAATGAAAACCCACACAGGGACAATGTGTCCCTAAAGGCTGAGGCACAGAGAGAATACATGACCTACTCCACATAGAGGAGAGAATACATTACCTACCCCACATAGAGGAGAGAATACATTACCTACCCCACATAGAGGAGAGAATACATTACCTACCCCACATAGAGGAGAGAATACATTACCTACCCCACATAGAGGAGAGAATACATTACCTACCCCACATAGAGGAGAGAATACATTACCTACCCCACATAGAGGAGAGAATACATTACCTACCCCACATAGAGGAGAGAATACATTACCTACCCCACATAGAGGAGAGAATACATGACCTACCCCACATAGAGGAGAGAATACATTACCTACCCCACATAGAGGAGCGAATACATTACCTACTCCACATAGAGGAGAGAACACATTACCTACTCCACATAGAGTAGAGAATACATGACCTACTCCACATAGAGGAGAGAATACATTACCTACCCCACATATAGGAGAGAATACATTACCTACTCAACATAGATAGAAAGAGAGAATACATTAGCTACTCCACATAGAGGAGAGAATACATTACCTACTCCACATAGAGGAGAGAATACATGACCTACTCCTCATAGAGGAGAGAATACATTACCTACCCCACATAGAGGAGAGAATACATTACCTACCCCACATAGAGGAGAGAATACATTACCTACCCCACATAGAGGAGAGAATACATTACCTACTCCACATAGAGGAGAGAATACATTACCTACTCCACATAGAGGAGATAATACATGACCTACCCCACATACAGGAGAGAATACATGACCTACCCCACATAGAGGAGAGAATACATTACCTACTCCACATAGAGGAGAGAATACATTACCTACTCCACATAGAGGAGAGAATACATTACCTACCCCACATATAGGAGAGAATACATTACCTACCCCACATAGAGGAGAGAATACATTACCTACTCCACTTAGATAGAAAGAGAGAATACATTAGCTACTCCACATAGAGGAGAGAATACATGACCTACTCCACATAGAGGAGAGAATACATGACCTACTCCACATAGAGGAGAGAATACATTACCTACCCCACATAAAGGAGAGAATACATTACCTACCCCACATAGAGGAGAGAATACATTACCTACCCCACATAGAGGAGAGAATACATTACCTACTCCAAATAGAGGAGAGAATACATTACCTACTCCACATAGAGGAGAGAATACATGACCTACCCCACATAGAGGAGAGAATACATTACCTACCCCACATAGAGGAGAGAATACATCACCTACTCCACATAGAGGAGAGAATACTTTACCTACTCCACATAGAGAGAATACATGACCTACCCCACATAGAGGAGAGAATACATTACCTACTCCACATAGAGGAGAGAATACATTACCTACCCCACATAGAGGAGAGAATACATTACCTACCCCACATAGAGGAGAGAATACATTAACTACCCCACATAGAGGAGAGAATACATTACCTACCCCACATAGAGGAGAGAATACATGACCTACCCCACATAGAGGAGAGAATAAATGACCTACCCCACATAGAGGAGCGAATACATTACCTACTCCACATAGAGGAGAGAACACATTACCTACTCCACATAGAGTAGAGAATACATGACCTACTCCACATAGAGGAGAGAATACATTACCTACCCCACATATAGGAGAGAATACATTACCTACTCAACATAGATAGAAAGAGAGAATACATTAGCTACTCCACATAGAGGAGAGAATACATTACCTACTCCACATAGAGGAGAGAATACATGACCTACTCCTCATAGAGGAGAGAATACATTACCTACCCCACATAGAGGAGAGAATACATTACCTACCCCACATAGAGGAGAGAATACATTACCTACCCCACATAAAGGGGAGAATACATTATCTACTCCACATAGAGGAGAGAATACATTACCTACTCCACATAGAGGAGAGAATACATGACCTACCCCACATACAGGAGAGAATACATGACCTACCCCACATAGAGGAGAGAATACATTACCTACTCCACATAGAGGAGAGAATACATTACCTACTCCACATAGAGGAGAGAATACATTACCTACCCCACATATAGGAGAGAATACATTACCTACCCCACATAGAGGAGAGAATACATTACCTACTCCACTTAGATAGAAAGAGAGAATACATTAGCTACTCCACATAGAGGAGAGAATACATGACCTACTCCACATAGAGGAGAGAATACATGACCTACTCCACATAGAGGAGAGAATACATTACCTACCCCACATAAAGGAGAGAATACATTACCTACCCCACATAGAGGAGAGAATACATTACCTACCCCACATAGAGGAGAGAATACATTACCTACTCCAAATAGAGGAGAGAATACATTACCTACTCCACATAGAGGAGAGAATACATGACCTACCCCACATAGAGGAGAGAATACATTACCTACCCCACATAGAGGAGAGAATACATCACCTACTCCACATAGAGGAGAGAATACTTTACCTACTCCACATAGAGAGAATACATGACCTACCCCACATAGAGGAGAGAATACATTACCTACTCCACATAGAGGAGAGAATACATTACCTACTCCACATAGAGAGAATACATGACCTAACCCACATAGAGGAGAGAATACATTACCTACCCCACATAGAGGAGAGAATACATCACCTACTCCACATAGAGGAGAGAATACATTACCTACTCCACATAGAGAGAATACATGACCTACCCTACATAGAGGAGAGAATACATTACCTACCCCACATAGAGGAGAGAATACATCACCTACTCCACATAGAGGAGAAAATACATTACCTACTCCACATAGAGAGAATACATGACCTACCCCACATAGAGGAGAGAATACATGACCTACCCCACATAGAGGAGAGAATATATTAACTACCCCACATAGAGGAGAGAATACATTACCTACCCCACATTGAGGAGAGAATACATTACCTACTCCACATAGAGGAGAGAATACATTACCTACTCCACATAGAGGAGAGAATACATTACCTACTCCACATAGAGGAGAGAATACATTACCTACTCCACATAGAGGAGAGAATACATTACCTACTCTCCATAGAGGATATAATACATTACCTATCCCAACATAGAGGAGAGAATACATTACCTACTCCACATAGAGGAGAGAATACATTACCTACTCCACATAGAGGATAGAATACATTACCTACCCCACATAGAGGAGAGAATACATTACCTACTCCACATAGAGGAGAGAATACATTACCTACTCCACATAGAGGATAGAATACATGACCTATCCAACATAAAGGAGAGAATTACATTTTTACATTTTTACATTTTTAGTCATTTAGCAGACGCTCTTATCCAGAGCGACTTACAGTTAGTGAGTGCATACATTATTTTTTGTATTTTTCATACTGGCCCCCCGTGGGAATCAAACCCACAACCCTGGCGTATACAGAATACATTACCTACTCCACATAGAGAAGAGAATACATTACCTACTCCACATAGAGGATAGAATACATTACCTACCCCACATAGAGGAGAGAATACATTACCTACCCCACATAGAGGAGAGAATTCATTACCTACTCCACATAGAGGAGAGAATACATTACCTACCCCACATAGAGGAGAGAATACATTACCTACCCCACATAGAGGAGAGAATACATTACCTTACCCCACATAGAGGAGAGCATACATTACCTACCCCACATAGAGGAGAGAATACATTACCTACCCCACATAGAGGAGAGAATACATTACCTACTCCACATAGAGGAGAGAATACATTACCTACCCCACATAGAGGAGAGAATACATGACCTACTCCACATAGAGGAGAGAATATACATTACCTACCCCACATAGAGGAGAGAATACATTACCTACCCCACATAGAGGAGAGAATACATTACCTACCCCACATAGAGGAGAGAATACATTACCTAATCCACATAGAGAGAAAGAGAGAATACATGACCTACTCCACATAGAGAAGAGAATACATGACCTACTTCACATAGAGGAGAGAATACATTACCTACCCCACATAGAGGAGAGAATACATGACCTACCCCACATAGAGGAGAGAATACATTACCTACTCCACATAGAGAGAAAGAGAGAATACATGACCTACTCCACATAGAGGAGAGAATACATTACCTACCCCACATAGAGGAGAGAATACATTACCTACCCTACATAGAGGAGAGAATACATTACCTACTCTACATAGAAGAGAGAATACATTACCTACTCCACATAGAGGAGAGAATACATTACCTACCCCACATAGAGGAGAGAATACATGACCTACTCCACATAGAGGAGAGAATATACATTACCTACCCCACATAGAGGAGAGAATACATTACCTACCCCACATAGAGGAGAGAATACATTACCTACCCCACATAGAGGAGAGAATACATTACCTAATCCACATAGAGAGAAAGAGAGAATACATGACCTACTCCACATAGAGAAGAGAATAAATGACCTACTTCACATAGAGGAGAGAATACATTACCTACCCCACATAGAGGAGAGAATACATGACCTACCCCACATAGAGGAGAGCATACATTACCTACTCCAAATAGAGAGAAAGAGAGAATACATTACCTACTCCACATAGAGGAGAGAATACATTACCTACCCCACATAGAGGAGAGAATACATTACCTACCCTACATAGAGGAGAGAATACATTACCTACTCCACATAGAGAGAATACATGACCTAACCCACATAGAGGAGAGAATACATTACCTACCCCACATAGAGGAGAGAATACATCACCTACTCCACATAGAGGAGAGAATACATTACCTACTCCACATAGAGAGAATACATGACCTACCCTACATAGAGGAGAGAATACATTACCTACCCCACATAGAGGAGAGAATACATCACCTACTCCACATAGAGGAGAAAATACATTACCTACTCCACATAGAGAGAATACATGACCTACCCCACATAGAGGAGAGAATACATGACCTACCCCACATAGAGGAGAGAATATATTAACTACCCCACATAGAGGAGAGAATACATTACCTACCCCACATTGAGGAGAGAATACATTACCTACTCCACATAGAGGAGAGAATACATTACCTACTCCACATAGAGGAGAGAATACATTACCTACTCCACATAGAGGAGAGAATACATTACCTACTCCACATAGAGGAGAGAATACATTACCTACTCTCCATAGAGGATATAATACATTACCTATCCCAACATAGAGGAGAGAATACATTACCTACTCCACATAGAGGAGAGAATACATTACCTACTCCACATAGAGGATAGAATACATTACCTACCCCACATAGAGGAGAGAATACATTACCTACTCCACATAGAGGAGAGAATACATTACCTACTCCACATAGAGGATAGAATACATGACCTATCCAACATAAAGGAGAGAATTACATTTTTACATTTTTACATTTTTAGTCATTTAGCAGACGCTCTTATCCAGAGCGACTTACAGTTAGTGAGTGCATACATTATTTTTTGTATTTTTCATACTGGCCCCCCGTGGGAATCAAACCCACAACCCTGGCGTATACAGAATACATTACCTACTCCACATAGAGAAGAGAATACATTACCTACTCCACATAGAGGATAGAATACATTACCTACCCCACATAGAGGAGAGAATACATCACCTACCCCACATAGAGGAGAGAATACATTACCTACTCCACATAGAGGAGAGAATACATTACCTACTCCACATAGAGGAGAGAATACATTACCTACCCCACATATAGGAGAGAATACATTACCTACCCCACATAGAGGAGAGAATACATTACCTACTCCACTTAGATAGAAAGAGAGAATACATTAGCTACTCCACATAGAGGAGAGAATACATGACCTACTCCACATAGAGGAGAGAATACATGACCTACTCCACATAGAGAGCAGAATACATTACCTACCCCACATAAAGGAGAAATACTTACCTACCCCACATAGAGGAGAATACATTACCTACCCCACATAGAGGGAGAATACATTACTACTCCAAATAGAGGAGAGAAGTACATTACCTACTCCACATAGAGGAGAGAATACATGACCTACCCCACATAGAGGAGAGAATACATTACCTACCCCACATAGAGGAGAGAATACATCACCTACTCACATAGAGGAGAGATACTTACCTACTCCACATAGAGAGAATACATGACCTACCCCACATAGAGGAGAGAATACATACCTACTCCACATAGAGGAGAGAATACATTACCTACTCCACATAGAGAGAATACATGACCTAACCCACATAGAGGAGAGAATACATTACCTACCCCACATAGAGGAGAGAATACATTACCCCCAAATAGAGGAGAGCATACATTACCTACCCCAAATAGAGGAGAGAATACATACCTACCCCACATAGAGGAGAGAATACATTACCTACTCCAATAGAGGAGGAGAATACATTACCTACCCCACATGAGGATAGAATACATGACCTACTCCACATAGAGGAGAGAATATACATACCTACCCCACATAGAGGAGAGAATACATTACCTACCCCACATAGAGGAGAGAATACATTACCTACCCCAACATAGAGGAGAGAATACATTACCTAATCCACATAGAGAGAAAGAGAGAATACATGACCTACTCCACATAGAGAAGAGGAATACATGAACCTACTTCACATAGAGGAGAGAATACATTACCTTACCCCACATAGAGGAGAGAATAACATGACCTACCCCCACATAGAGGAGAGAATACATTACCTACTCCACATAGAGAGAAAGAGAGAATACATTACCTACTCCACATAGAGGAGAGAATACATTACCTACCCCACATAGAGGAGAGAATACATTACCTACCCTACATAGAGGAGAGAATACATTACCTACTCTACATAGAAGAGAGATACATTACCTACTCCACATAGAGGAGAGAATACATTACCTACCCCACATAGAGGAGAGAATACATGACCTACTCCACATAGAGGAGAGAATATACATTACCTACCCCACATAGAGGAGAGAATACATTACCTACCCCACATAGAGGAGAGAATACATTACCTACCCCACATAGAGGAGAGAATACATTACCTAATCCACATAGAGAGAAAGAGAGAATACATTACCTACTCCACATAGAGAAGAGAATAAATGACCTACTTCACATAGAGGAGAGAATACATTACCTACCCCACATAGAGGAGAGAATACATGACCTACCCCACATAGAGGAGAGCATACATTACCTACTCCACATAGAGAGAAAGAGAGAATACATTACCTACTCCACATAGAGGAGAGAATACATTACCTACCCCACATAGAGGAGAGAATACATTACCTACCCTACATAGAGGAGAGAATACATTACCTACTCTACATAGAAGAGAGAATACATTACCTACTCCTGGAATAAAAATGGATTTTTGGGGGGGGTTGTATAATTTGATTTACACAACATGCCTACCACTTTGAAGATGCAAAATATGTTTTATTGTGAAACAAACAAGAATGAAGACAAAAAAAACAGAAAACTTGAACGTGCTAACTATTCACCATGGGGATGGTGTTCTCAGGGTGATGAGAGGTGTTGGGTTTGTGCCATACATAGCGTTTTCTTTGATGGCCAAAAAGCTCAATTTTAGTCTCATCTGACCAGAGTACCTTCTTCCATATGTTTGGGGAGTCTCCTACATGCCTTTTGGCGAACACCAAACGTGTTTGCGTATTTTTTTCTTTAAGCAATGGCTTTTTTCTGCCCACTCTTCTGTAAAGTGGTCCTACGGACAGATAATCCAATCTCCGCTGTGGAGCTTTGCAGCTCCTTCAGGGTTATCTTTGGTCTCTTTGTTGCCTCTCTGATTAATGCCCTCCTTGCCTGGTCCGTGGGTTTTAATAATAATAATAATAATATGCCATTTAGCAGACGCTTTTATCCAAAGCGACTTACAATCATGTGTGCATACATTTTTACGTATGGGTGGTCCCGGGGATCGAACCCACTATCTTGGCGTTACAAGCGCCGTGCTCTACCAATTGAGCTACAGAGGACCACGGTTTTGGTGGGCGGCCCTCTCTTGGCAGGATTGTTGTGGTGCCATATTCTTTCCATTTTTTAATAATGGATTTAATGGTGCTCCGTGGGATGTTCAAAGTGTCGGATATTTTTTTATTACCCAACCCTGACCTGTACTTCTCCACAACTTTGTCCCTGACATGTTTGGAGAGCTCCTTGGTCTTCATGGTGCCGCTTGCTTGGTGGTGCCCCTTGCTTAGTGGTGTTGCAGACTCTGGGGCCTTTCAGAACAGGTGTATATATACTGAGATCATGTGACAGATCATGTGACATTTAACTAATTATTAGACTTCTGAAAGTAATTGGTTGCACCAGATCTTCTTTAGGGGCTTCATGGCAAAGGGGGTGAATACATATGCACGCACCACTTTTCCGTTATTTATTTTTTTAACTTTTTTGAAACAGGTAATTTTTTTCATTTCACTTCACCAATTTGGACTATTTTGTGTATGTCCATTACATGAAATCCAAATAAAAATTCATTTAAATTACAGGTTGTAATGCAATAAAATAGGAAAAATGCCAAGGGGGATGAATACTTTTGCAAGGCACTGTAGCTACTCCACATAGAGAGAAAGAGAGAATACATTACCTACTAAACATAGAAGAGAGAATGCATTACCTACTAAACATAGAAGAGAGAATACATTACCTACTAAACATAGAAGAGAGAATACATTACCTACTAAACATAGAGGAGAGAATACATTACCTACTAAACATAGAGGAGAGAATACATTACCTAATAAACATAGAGGAGAGAATACATTACCTACTAAACATAGAGGAGAGAATACATTACCTACTAAACATAGAGGAGAGAATACATTACATACTAACCATAGAAGAGAGAATACATTACCTACTAAACATAGAAGAGAGAATACATTACCTACTAAACATAGAAGAGAGAATACATTACCTACTAAACATAGAGGAGAGAATACATTACCTACTAAACATAGAGGAGAAAATACATTACCTACTAAACATAGAAGAGAGAATACATTACCTACTAAACATAGAAGAGAGAATACATTACCTACTAAACATAGAAGAGAGAAATTCAAAGATTTTACTGAGTTACAGTTCATATAAGGAAATCAGTACATTTAAATAAATACATTATGCCCTAATCTATGGATTTCACATGACTGGGAATACAGATATGCATCTGTTGGTCACAGATACCTTTTTAAAAAAAGTAGGGGGCGTGGATCAGAAAACCAGTCAGTATCTGGTGTGACCAACATTTACCTCAAGCAGCGCGACACATCTCCTTCGCATAGAGTTGATCAGGCTGTTGATTGTGACCTGTGGAATGTTGTCCCACTCCTCTTCAATGGCTGTGCAAAGTTGCTGGATATTGGCGAAAAATTGAACATGTCAGTTCAATATTTACATATATTTTGCATAAATGTACATAAACAATTAGCCTACATGTAAAAGTGTAGTCCAAGTTTAATGCATATTGGCTACAGCCTCTCATGTCCACACCGTTGCTGACGAGAGGCGCCAGAAAATGTTGCCAAACTATAAGGAGACTTTTAATTACATAAATATAGGGGCATGTCAAGTTTGAATATTATAATGTAGAATCATTAACATTAACGTCTTTGACATACTTGAGGCACGTCTAAAGTATTGGTTCTGTTGACATACTTGAGGCACAGTTCCTTGTATTTTATCAAATGTGTAAATTGTTAAAATACAGGGCTCCCTTGTAAAATAAACTCTGGTCTCAATAGGTCTCCCTGTTGCAATAAAGGTCAAATACAAATTCTGATCAAATGGTCACAAGAGTGGAGAAAAGGTTCAGTCAGTACCGGTCACCCATCTTGCAATCTTTTGTTTTAATGTTAAAATGCAATATACAGCATCCTATGTACATAACTGGACATTATAAAAGGGCAATTTTTTTCTAATAAAACAACAGCCAGTTTGGGCCAGTTGTATGCATGTTGTTTTTGTAAAAGCAAGCATAATAGTCTATGTCTGGCCCGTTAATTATTTGTGTTTTATCAATATGGCCCGTTAATTATTTGTGTTTTATCAATATGGCCCGTTAATTCTTTGTGTTTTATCAATATGGCCCGTGAATTATTCGTGTTTTATCAATATGGCCCGTGAATTATTTGTGTTTTATCAATATGGCCCGTGAATTATTTGTGTTTTATCAATATGGCCCGTGAATTCTTTGTGTTTTATCAATATGGCCCGTGAATTCTTTGTGTTTTATCAATATGGCCCATTAATTATTTGTGTTTTATCAATATGGCCCGTGAATTATTTGTGTTTTATCAATATGGCCCGTTAATTATTTGTGTTTTATCAATATGGCCCGTTAATTATTTGTGTTTTATCAATATGGCCCGTGAATTATTTGTGTTTTATCAATATGGCCCGTGAATTATTTGTGTTTTATCAATATGGCCCGTGAATTATTTGTTTTTTATCAATATGGCCCGTTAATTATTTGTGTTTTATCAATATGGCCCGTGAATTATTTTGTGTTTTATCAATATGGCCCGTTAATTATTTGTGTTTTATCAATATGGCCCGTTAATTATTTGTGTTTTATCAATATGGCCCGTTAATTATTTGTGTTTTATCAATATGGCCCGTTAATTATTTGTGTTTTATCAATATGGCCCGTTAATTATTTGTGTTTTATCAATATGGTCTGTGAATTATTTGTGTTTTATCAATATGGCCTGTTAAGTATTTGTGTTTTATCAATATGGCCTGTGCGCTGATTGAGTTTGACACCCCTGATTCTAGTCATAAACTCAGCAACAACAAAAAAATGTCCCTTTTTCAGGACCCTGTCTTTCAAAGATAATTGGCAAAAATCCAAATAACTTCACAGATCTTCATTGTAAAGGGTTTAAACACTGTTTCCCATGCTTGTTCAATGAACCATAAACAATTAATGAACATGCACCTGTGGAACGGTCATTAAGACACTAACAGCTTACAGACGGTAGGCAATTAAGGTCACAGTTATGAAAACTTAGGACACTAAAGAGGCCTTTGTACTGACTCTGAAAAAAAAAAAAAAAAAGATGCCCAGGGTCCCTGCTCATCTGTGTGAACGTGCCTTAGGCATGCTGCAAGGAGGAATGAGGACTGCAGATGTGGCCAGGGCAATAAATTGCAATGTCCGTACTGTGAGCGCCTAAGACAGCTCTACAGGGAGACAGGACGGACAGCTGATCGTCCTTACAGTGGCAGACCACGTGTAACAACACCTGCACAGGATCGGTACATCCGAACATCACACCTGCGGGACAGGTACAGGATGGCAACAACAACTGCCCGAGTTACACCAGAAACGCACAATCCCTCCATCAGTGCTCAAACTGTCCGCAATAGGCTGAGAGAGGCTGGACTGAGGGCTTGTAGGCCTGTTGTAAGGCAGGTCCTCACCAGACATCACCGGCAACAACGTCGCCTATGGGCACAAACCCACCGTCGCTGGACCAGACAGGACTGGCAAAAAGTGCTCTTCACTGACGAGTCAGGGGGTGATAGTCGGATTCGCGTTTATCGTCAAACGAATGAGCGTTACACCGAGGCCTGTACTCTGGAGCGGGATCGATTTGGAGGTGGAGGGTCCGTCATGGTCTGGGCCGGTGTGTCCCAGCATCATCAGACTGAGCTTGTTGTCATTGCAGGCAATCTCAACACTGTGCGTTACAGGGAAGACATCCTCCTCCCTCATGTGGTACCCTTCCTGCAGGCTCATCCTGACCCTCCAGCATGACTATGCCACCAGCCATACTGCTTTTTCTGTGCGTGATTTCCTGCAAGACAGGAATGTCAGTGCTCTGCCATGGCCAGCGAAGAGCCCGGATCTCTGTTAGTCACGTCTGTGGAACTTGTTCAGTTTATGTCTCAGTTGTTGAATCTTGTTATGTTCATACAAATATTTACACATGTTAAGTTTGCTGAAAATAAACGCAGTTGACAGTGAGAGGACGTTTATTTTTTTTGCTGAGTTTATTAGCAACCCATGTTGCTTGCATCTGTAGATTTCTAACAGATATTTTCATCTCTGTCACATGAAACCGCATGTGCAGTGCTGTTTTTAGAAGTGTGTTCCTGCTAATTGCATTTTGTAACATTGCCATGCCATGTGTGCATTGCTGTGCTTATAATGTGAAGAAATAATAGTTTATCAACATTTTAAGCTAAAAGGTCTGATCTGTTGCGTCAGCCTCATTGCTTTTAACATGTTTTTGATGTACAGTAGGCCAAGTGGTATGAACTGTCCCAGGGTCTGTTTGAACTGTCCCAGAAATACTTGTTTTATCGACGACGGGACGGCCTAGATATAGCCTAGCCAGAGAGAAAGCACATTCTTCTATCCTCTCTCTGAAACTGTTGAATGATTAGGCCTATTTCTGAATTTCACTCCCTTTCTGTGTTGGCTCTAGTGAAGTCAGCTGCCTGCTACAGCGCTCTCTCAATCAGGGTTGCCTGGTCTAGCTAAAATGTCTTGCACAATGACCACTCAAAATCCACCCACAAGGCCTAAAAACTAGCCCCCCCAAAAAAGATTTGGCAGCAAGAAAGGAGTTGCCACATTCATCCAATAAACCTTTCCATAACGTCATTGAGCGAATTAAGATAGGAATATAGACGTAATTTGTAACAAAGAAGCTACATTTGATTTTCCATCTAAATAATAATTATTGCGAGCTTAATAGATATGGAGAAACTGCTTCTCCAATAGAAATACAGGATAACGCTTGTAGGTGATGTCATGGCGACGGTGGCTAGCTAAGCCAGAAACATGTCGTCGGGGTCTAATGGTCGTTTCGCACCGAATTGCACATGTGCAGGCCCTCAAAATCAAAGGCACTCCTTCAATATAAAATCGTTTTTGAGTCAATTAAAACGTGTCACGAGGTTGAATTAATAACATGGTCAACTGTTTAAGACAGACCAACCGGTCGATCATGATTGACTGGTCGATCTCCAAGGCATTCCTAGTCGATCACCAAACATTTCTGTAAAAAACCCAACGATAAAGCCTTGCGTTCCTATTTCTTTTATTCGTTTCGCGCTGTTGGTGATAGGTTCACTTGATTTAGAAGCCCTGGCGCCGGGAAGGCAAAGTGTACCCACTTTGAACCATTTCATGTGTCAAGGTTGTGTTGTTTGATGCAAGAAAACACTTTACAAAATAAAATGGATTATTATTCCCATACCATTATTACAGAGAATCAGACAAATTATGCTACCCTCTGCCTATTGGCTACTTAGCTTATTCAAGTCTCAAAATACAAAAAAAGCTCTTTACCTGACTCGCTTTTCAAAGATGTCTAGAAATGTACACGTTTTGTGCTCTTGTAGGAAGCAATCCCTCCCCTATTGCTGACTATAAATGATCTATAACTGGGATAATAACTCACTAACTAGCAAAGGATATGAACAAAATGTTCTTAGGGACCTTCAATGCTGCAGAAATGTTTTGGGACCCTTCCCCAGATCTGTGCCTCGACACAATCCTGTCTCGGAGCTCTACAGAAAATTCCTTCGACCTAATGGCTTCTTTTTTGCTCTGACATGCACTGTCAACTGTTGGACCTTAAAGGGAAAAGTTTGTAGTGTTAACAGGTAAAACTCTAGAAAGTTGAGCGGGAAGTTCAATTTCATGCTTTTCTCTATGATATTTCTACTGAGCTCTGGGCAGGACAGGGAGCTGCACGGTAGTCTCGGGCTACTGCGTGCCCCACGAGCAGCTTAGAGGGAACATTGTCTATACGCCTATCGCTGGCCTTTAGGATACGGTTTGTTTTGGGATGCTCTACCTGCTGCCTGAATTAGATTTCCATGTTTAAATTATGGAATTGAACGCCTCTCCTAGACCAGCAAGCACATTTCATTAGCTCACACAGAGAAGACTGACCTGCAAACATTGATTTTACAATTGCTCTCTTTGCAGCTGGTTGTCTGGAGAATTAAATACTACTTAAGCTACAAAAGATTTTGGTAACTCATGATCTAATACTTCTGTACAAATGTATGCAGAAGATACATTTCTACAAGCTTCAATGGAGAAAAAAAAAACTTTATTAAACACTTGCAAAACAAAGATTATTAATTAATCCACTTTGCATCATTAATCCTCCCACCTGCCTCCCCCTGTGAAATATCTCTGCCTCTCTCCTTGGTAACCTTCAGATAAGGTTGTGCTTTTTTTTCCCATTTGGGGAATGGCGGTGGGGCATATCTACCCCCCCACTATCATCCTGTCTCGGGTGGCCTTGGGCTCCACTCCTCCGATTGTCTTCCAAGGCCCTCTGACGCACGATCCTTGTCAGCCTGGTGCAGCGCCACCTTGGAGGAAGGACATGGAAGGAGCTCATCATCCTCCCCACTCTCCTCGTCTGACATCATTGACGGGTCTGCACTCTTCAGGAAACTCCTCCAATTTTCACCCGCTTTTTTGAGAAACTGAAATATGCGATAATATTTTAAACACTGCCGGATTTTCAACACGAAGATCCTAAATGAAAAAATGTAGTGCAAAAATGGTCACATAAAATGATATATACAGTGAGGGAAAAAAGTATTTGATCCCCTGCTGATTTTGTACGTTTGCCCACTGACAAAGAAATTATCAGTCTATAATTTGAATGGTAGATTTATTTGAACAGTGAGAGACAGAATAACAACAAAAAAATCCAGAAAAACGCATGTCAAAAATGTTTTAAATTGATTTGCATTTTAATGAGGGAAATAAGTATTTGACCCCCTCTCAATCAGAAAGATTTCTGGCTCCCAGGTGTATTTTATACAGGTAACGAGCTGAGATTAGGAGCACACTCTTAAAGGGAGTGCTCCTAATCTCAGTTTGTTACCTGTATAAAAGACACCTGTCCACAGAAGCAATCAATCAATCAGATTCCAAACTCCACCATGGCCAAGACCAAAGAGCTCTCCAAGGATGTCAGGGACAAGATTGTAGACCTACACAAGGCTGGAATGGGCTACAAGACCATTGCCAAGCAGCTTGGTGAGAAGGTGACAACAGTTGGTGCGATTATTCGCAAATGGAAGAAACACAAAATAACTGTCAATCTCACTCGGCCTGGGGCTCCATGCAAGATCTCACCTCGTAGAGTTGCAATGATCATGAGAACGGTGAGGAATCAGCCCAGAACTACATGGGAGGATCTTGTCAATGATCTCAAGGCAGCTGGGACCATAGTCACCAAGAAAACAATTGGTAACACACTACGCAGTGAAGGACTGAAATCCTGCAGCGCCCGCAAGGTCCCCCTGCTCAAGAAAGTACATATACAGGGCCATCTGAAGTTTGCCAATGAACATCTGATTGATTCAGAGGAGAACTTGGTGAAAGTGTTTTGGTCAGATGAGACCAAAATCGAGCTCTTTGGCATCAAGTCAACTCGCTGTGTTTGGAGGAGGAGGAATGCTGCCTATAAACTCAAGAACACCATCCCCACCGTCAAACATGGAGGTGGAAACATTATGCTTTGGGGGTGTTTTTCTGCTAAGGGGACAGGACAACTTCACCGCATCAAAAGGACGATGGACGGGGCCATGTACCGTCAAATCTTGGGTGAGAACCTCCTTCCCTCAGCCAGGGCATTGAAAATGGGTCGTGGATGGGTTTCCAGCATGACAATGACCCAAAACACACGGCCAAGGCAACAAAGGAGTGGCTCAAGAAGAAGCACATTAAGGTCCTGGAGTGGCCTAGCCAGTCTCCAGACCTTAATCCCATAGAAAATCTGTGGAGGGAACTGAAGGTTCGAGTTGCCAAACGTCAGCCTCGAAACCTTAATGACTTGGAGAAGATCTGCAAAGAGGTGTGGAACAAAATCCCTCCTGAGATGTGTGCAAACCTGGTGGCCAACTCCAAGAAACGTCTGACCTCTGTGTTTGCCAACAAGGGTTTTGCCACCAAGTACTAAGTCATGTTTTGCAGAGGGGTCAAATACTTATTTCCCTCACTGTATCTTTTTGTTTAAATATATATTCTGCATTAAACAACTGATTTAAACCTGTTGGTGATAATCCTGGACCTTGCTCTTTGATATATTGTTATGTGCGCCTCTTGGATTTACATTGTAACAGTGTAAGATTTTGTGTCTCCCTATGTTACGCAGTGAACGTTTTCATGAGCACACAAATACTGTAACTCATGCTTTTGCAGGATCTCATGCTCCCAAACGATGTAGAGTCTGTCTATTTGTACATGCTAGCTTAACACACTTCCTTGTCTATTTATACATGCTAGCTTAACACACTTCCTGGTGCATGCAACCCAGCCGAGCCATTTACAGCAAAACTGATACTAGTGAAAATATGTGATTATCTTTCCCTCACATTCAGCAACTCCCGCACAGCTATCAAATGTCACTCACAAAATGTGAAAACATGCCGCAAGGCTCTGGAGAGAAAGAAAGGAGAAAAGTTATTATGTCATCTGATGAGGTTGTTTGGCCGCAGTAGCGAAAATCACTGAGGAAGCCAAGCCTGTAAAAAATCCATATTACACACCTATGTTGTGATAATTGTGCTATTTGCTCTATAACCCATTTGTTCATACGCCACCGTGATTTAGGCTACAATAAGGCTGTGACAACAAAAAGACAACAGTCACACAGCGGCGGAATAAATTAAACTACAAAAAAACTGCATAGCAACTTCTGTCCAGTGAAGTCTACAAAGTGTATTGCATGGTACAGTAACAGACAGTTACATGACCTACAGCATGGTCAAGCAACTTAATGTTTCTGACATTTTCGGACCACTAAACAACTATTGATTTGGAACCACGGAGAGTTACCGCAAGTCGCAAAGAAAACAGGAGCTGCCTCCACTATTCCAGCACCATTTCAACTTCAACATCATCAAATCACCTCCGCTTTGTCTAATACAGTGACAACTAAAAGATACCAAAAAACAATCAAATCAAATGTTATTTGCCACATGCGCCGAATACAACAGGTGTAGACATTACCGTGAAATGTTTACTTACAACCCTTAACCAACAATGCATTTATTTTTAAATAAAAAAATAAAATGAAACAACAACTAAAAAGTGTTGAGAAAAAAAGAGCAAAAGTAAACTAAAATAACAGTAGGGAGGCTATATATACAGGGGGGTACCGGTGCAGAGTCAATGTGCGGGGAAAGCTGTTAAGAAGCCTTTTGGACCTAGACTTGGCGCTTCGGTACCACTTGCCGTGCGGTAGCAGAGAGAACAGTCTATGACTAGGGTGGCTGGAGTCTTTGACAATTTTGAGGGCCTTCCTCTGACACCGCCTGGTATAGAGGTCCTGGATGGCAGGAAGCTTGGCCCCAGTGATGTACTGGGCCGTACGCACTACCCTCTGTAGTGCCTTGCGGTCGGAGGCCGAGCAGTTGCCATACCAGGCGGTGATGCAACCAGTCAGGATGCTCTCGATGGTGCAGCTGTAGAACTTTTTGAGGATCTGAGGACCCATGCCAAATCTTTTCAGTCTCCTGAGGGGGAATAGGCTTTGTCGTGCCCTCTTCACGACTGTCTTGGTGTGTTTGGACCATGATAGTTCGTTGGTGATGTGGACACCAAGGAACTTGAAGCTCTCAACCTGTTCCACTACAACCCCGTCGATGAGAATGGGGGCGTGCTCAGTCCTCTTTTTTTTCCTGTAGTCCACAATCATCTCCTTTGTCTTGGTCACGTTGAGGGAGAGGTTGTTATCCTGGCACCACACGGCCAGGTCTCATCGTTGTCGGTGATCAGGCCTACCACTGTTGTGTCGTCTGCCGACTTAATGATGGTGTTGGAGTCGTGCCTGGCCATGCAGTCATGGGTGAACAGGGAGTACAGGAGGGGACTGAGCATGCACCCCTGAGGGGCCCCCGTGTTGAGAATCAGCGTGGCAGATGTGTTGTTACCTACCCTTACCACCTGGGGGCGGCCCATCAGGAAGTCCAGGATCCAGTTGCAGAGGGAGGTGTTTAGTCCCAGGATCCTTAGCTTAGTGATGAGCTTTGAGGGCACTATGGTGTTGAACGCTGAGTTGTAGTCAATGAATAGCATTCTCACGTAGGTGTTCCTCTTGTCCAGGTGGGAAGGGGCAGTGTGGAGTGCAATAGAGATTGCATCATCTGTGGATCTGTTGGGGCGGTATGCAAATTGGAGTGGGTCTAGGGTTTCTGGGATAATGGTGTTGATGTGAGCCATGACCAGCCTTTCAAAGCACTTCATGGCTACAGACGTCAGTGCTACGGGTCGGTAGTCATTTAGGCAGGTTATCTTAGTGTCCTTGGGCACGGGGACTATGGTGGTCTGCTTGAAACATGTTGGTAATACAGACTCAGTCAGGGACATGTTGAAAATGTTGGTGAAGACACTTGCCAGTTGGTCAGCACATGCTCGGAGTACACGTCCTGGTAATCCGTCTGGCCCTATGGCCTTGTGAATGTTGACCTGCTTAAAAGTCTTACTCACATCGGCTACGGAGAGCGTGATCACATAGTCTTCCGGAACAGCTGGTGCTCTCATGCATGCTTCAGTGTTGCTTTCCTCAAGGGGAGCATAGAAGTGGTTTAGCTCGCCTGGTAGGCTTGTGTCACTGGGAAGCTCACGGCTGTGCTTCCCTTTGTAGTCTGTAATAGTTTTCAAACCCTGCCACATCCGATGAGCGTCAGAGCCGGTGTAGTACGATTCAATCTTAGAATTGAGTCCAATCAACGTAAGCTAAATAGGATGTGTCTGTCCATGGTTCTGATTTCTGTGTGTGTGTGTGTGTGTGTGTGTGTGTGTGTGTGTGTGTGTGTGTGTGTGTGTGTGTGTGTGTGTGTGCGTGCTCGTTCGTGCAAGTGAAAAAACATGTTGAGTCACCCTACTTGTAGAGAAATGCCAATGCCATCCTCCTCTCTTTCATGTTGCCTAAACAGTCTGTCACTCTGTCATGCAGAACACACTTTTATTTATTGTTGTCCTAGGCTACCTGGCTAAAATGCTTGCTCGCTAACCTAACTTCCATTCATGTGCAACATTAGCTAGTTAACATTAGCTTTCTACATCTAGCTACATATTGAACTTCCATCCTCTCAGGCCCAGGGGCACAACAATGTCTGAATTAATGGTTGGATTAGAATCGCCGTTATAATCATTGGTCAGTATGGAGAATTAAGTAAAATCCCAAGTCCGAATCCCTATCTCCATCCACATGTAGAACAATTGTTTTGACTCACCCTACTTGTAGACTAGTTGAACGCCAATGCCATCCTCTCTTTCACGTTGGCAAAATGGTTTATGGCTCTGTCATACAGTACGCTTTTAGTTTGTTGTCATAGGCTACCTAGCTAAAAAGCTTGCTAGCCTAACTTCCTCGCATGGGCAACAATGAACCAGCTAAGTTAGCTAGCTAGTTAATGTGTGCAACAATGAACGAGCTAAGTTAGCTAGCTAGTTAACGTGTGCAACAATGAACCAGCTAAGTTAGCTAGCTAGTTAACGTGTGCAACAATGAACCAGCTAAGTTAGCTAGCTAGTGAACGTGCGCAACAATGAACCAGCTAAGTTAGCTAGCTAGTTAACGTGGGCAACAATGAACCAGCTAAGTTAGCTAGTTAGTTAACGTGGGCAGCAATGAACCAGCTAAGTTAGCTATCTAGTTAACGTGGGCAACAATGAACCAGGTAAGTTAGCTAGCTAGTTAACGTGGGCAACAATGAACCAGCTAAGTTAGCTAGCTAGTTAACGTGAGTCTACTAGGCTACATCTAGGCTACATATTGAACTTCAATCATCTCAGGTCAGTGGCACAACATATTCATTTATGGTTAGATCAGAATCGCCATCATAATCATTGGCCTCTACAGACCTCCTGTAGCTCAGTTGGTAGAGCATGGCGCTTGCAACGCCAGGGTTGTGGGTTCGTTTCCCACGGAGGGCTGGTATGAAAAAAATAATGTCAGTGTGATTTAGTATGTATGCTTGTAGGGTAGTGTATTGTAGGGTAGTGTTGTGTATTGTAGGGTATTGAAGTGTACTGTAGCTCAGTTGGTAGAGCTATTATTATTATATTATGGCGCTTGCAACGCCAGGGTTGTGGGTTGGTTTCCCACGGGGGGGCCAGTATGAAAATGTATGCACTCACTAACTGTAAGTCGCTCTGGATAAGAGCGTCTGCTAAACGACTAAGATGTAATTAAGTCAAAACCACAAGTCCAAATCCCCATCCACGGCTTAGGAAAGGGCCGATTTAGCAAGATGGGTAATGCAGGACATCAACAGAACAGATCAATTAGCACTGAGGTGTGAAGTGAGAGGTGTCAAAGCCCTTGAGCCCAACAATGGCAGGAGAGTTTCACAGCCTCCCCCACCCTTAATGCAGAGGCCTTTGTACACCCCTCCATCAGTGCAGAGGTCATTACAAATGCAGTACCCCCTGGATTCATCTCTATTTTGAACTGATATGCAGCCAGGACACTTCAATTGTAAATTACCCCAATAAGAAACAATATTGTTGCTTTCATCACATCAGAAAATATCCTCCTCACAATCCTTTCGCTCGCCTCCAGAAAACACGCACTGTTGGGGCGAGTGACCTTGAACATACAACGGCTAGCCCCAAGTCGTTATATTTTTTTTATTGTGCTTTATGCTTTTTGCCTCATGACTCCTGCGTGCTTTGTTGACTATGAACTTGCTTGTTTACCCAACCGAGGGACAGACTGTTTGTTCCCAAACTCGGGACTCTGACTCTCAATCAGAATACGTTTTTCCCCACAAAAGGGATTTATTACAGACAGAAATACTCCTCAGTTTCATCAGCTGTCCGGGTGGCTGGTCTCAGACAATCCCGCAGGTGAAGAAGCCCAATGTGGAGGTCCTGGGCTGGCGGGCGGGGTTACACGTGGTCTGCGGTTGTGAGGCTGGTTGGACGTACTGCCAAATACTCTAAAATGACGTTGGAGGTGGCTTATGGTAGAGAAATGAACATTCAATTTCTCTGGCAAAAGCTCTGTTATTTATTCCTGCAGTCAGCATGCCAATTGCACGCTCCCTCAAAACTTGAGAAATCTGTGGCATTGTGTTGTGACAAAACTGCACATTTCAGAGTGGCCTTTTATTGTCCCCAGCACCTGTGTAATGATCATGGGCGGTGTGTTCAATAGGGCGATATGGGCGACGCACTGCCAAACGGGAAAAGGAAGGGATTTTTTTTCTAATCAATTATATCACGGCAACAGTAGTTCAGTGTTCACGTCTGATCTGCCAGCCACTAAATGTCCAATCAGGCTAAAGTCGTGCTTCAAATGTCCCCGCCCGTTTTGGGGCGATTTCAGTCAGGTTGAAAATCGCCCAGAAGTCTCTCATAGCCTCTAATGTAAAAAAAAATTTTTTCAAATTTCTGAGCTTTCAATACATTCTCTATGGGTGTCTGAGGGCTTGCACTTACGCGCTTTCGTCATACGTAACGTAACGTAACCATGAACGGCAGACAGCAACGCTTGGACAGCGACTGGTGTAACCGACATGCACCATCTTTCAGAAAATATTAAGTAAAATGAGCTGTCAAAGACCCACATTGATAGCTGTTTGAGATTGTCTGCTTTGGTGAGAGTGAATATTGCCACTCAACTGGATGAGGGATACAGGCTAGCTGTCCGCCGCCACAACGATGAGGTTAGCAACAGCAGAGTCGTGAACACTGTCTACGAGAATCGAGACGACCTCATAGAATGTTTTGAAGCCATCCGGACGGGTTCATTGGGTTCATTTGACCAGCCCACCGTACCAGAAGCTACAGAGGAAGGACATCGATGCTGTCTTTATCAAACGTGCCCTCGACAGCTTCGCAAGCAGTGTGCAGGCCATAAGGTAAGATAAAGATTAAACAATATCATTCGATCTTTCTCAAAGCAGAGCTTTATTTGAAAATGTATGCATGAAAGGAGACTGCATTTGTGTTTGAAATTACATTATTGTCATTATATATGGCCAGTGGTGTAATCTATCTTATTTTATATACTATGTGTACTGTACAGTGGTGCTCATAAGTGTATGAACACATTCTAAAGCTGACTAAACAGAGGAATAAAAAAATAAAAAAATCATCTTTTGGAAATTGATCTTAATGACTTAATTAAAAAAGTTGGAAAATCCAACCTTTAAGGACACCAATTTTCTTTTCTTTTTTATTCCTCTTTTTAGTCAACTTTAGCATGGGATCATAAGCTTATGAGCACCACTGTATACTGTGCTGAACATCCAGGCTATGTGAGACACAAAGGCTAACTTAAACACTAAAGACTTTATGCATCCCTGCCCATTTTAAGTGGAACTGAAGTATTTGTACTATACATGGATACATTGCATATACCTGTGCATCACATAGACAACAATACTGTACAAAGCCAACAAACACATTGGTCTGTTTGCCTTCAGGGACTCCTCTCAACAGCAGCTGCAAGAAGCAACAGGAGCCAAAAGACCCAGAACAGCTTTGAGAGAAGAGGAGAAGCAGAGGATGTCTGAAGAGGTCTGCAACACCATCCTGGATCACACCAAAGAAAGGTTCTCTTTCTCTGGCCACCTTGTGAGTGCTACCTTACTGCAAGCAGACATGTTTGAAAGGTACTGCCATTCAAAAAAATAAAAAATCTGTTCATGTTCATTTTTACAAATCTATACAATTGGCCAGAATATGGTTGTTCATATTTACAAATCTATACAATTGGCCAGAATATGGTTGTTCATTTTTACAAAGCCATACATATTGTTTATGCAGTGTTGAGGAATGTGAAAGAACACCCTTGATTATTTTTACTGTGATAACTTATTTTGCTTTTGTAAGCCAACACTTTTGAGATCAGTCAATAAATGCTTCTGGTATTGACTTATATGCTGCCCCTGTCTTCATGTTGTTGCTGGACATATCTTTTTAAAAATGTGTGTAGGTCACCTAAATCATCAGAAAAATTGCCCCTCCTGAGAATTTTTTCAGGAGCCGCCACTGGTAATGATCATGCTGTTTAATCAGTTTCTTGATATGCCACACCTGTCACGTGGATGGATTATCTTGGCAAAGGAGAAATGCTCATTAACAGGGATGTAAACAAATTTGTGCACAAAAGTTGAGAGAAATAAGCTTTTGTGTGTATGGAAAATCTCTGGGATCTTTTATTTCAGCTCATGAAACATGGGACCAACACTTTACATGTTGCGTTTATATCTCTGCTCAGTATAAATTATATGCTAATATGAGCATTTGAATTATTTTGTACAGGGCTGTTGTTTTATGCAAGGATGGCTTACCCAGTGCCCTCTCAAACCCTGACCAAATGTGATAAGCACATTGTTTACAAATGTCCTTGCTTTGTCTATTTTGGATGGCCTGCCAGCCCTCCACCGGCACCCTGGGTGAAGACAAAGGAGCTTCAGTGGGCCCTCCTGATGGGCGAGAAGGACACACAGGAGGCGGGTGAATGCTATTGGGATGAGGGAGTTCTGGGGTACGTGGACATCGGCGTTGGTACGGAGCTGTCTGAGCCACTGCTGTTGACCAGGGATATGGTCACGTTCATGATGCTGGAAACTATAGGCTGATCTGCTCCTACTGATATGAGTGGCGCAGTGGTCTAAGACCGCTCTGGATAAGAGCGTCTGCTAAAATGTAAATATGGCCACTAGAGATCCTGGTTCGAATCCAGGCTCTGTCGTAGCCGGCCGCGACCGGGAGACCCATGGGGCGGTGCACAATTTGTCCAGGGTAGGGGAGGGAATGGCCGGCAGGGATGTAGCTCAGTTGGTAGAGCATGGCGATTGCAACGCCAGGGTTGTGGGTTTGATTTCCATGGGGGGCCAGTATAAAAAAATAATGTATGCACTCACTAACTGTAAGTCGCTCTGGATAAGAGCGTCTGCTAAAATGTAAATATGGATTATTTTATATATGTTATCTGTAAATAAAGTTTTCTGCTGGCTGGCTACTGGTTTTCTTTATTGTTCTACCATCAAGACCTCCAGTGGTGTCAGGTTACATACTGACTGCATATCAACCATTACACCACCAATAGAATCAACCGTTACACCACCAATAGAATCAACTGTTACACCACCAATAGAATCAACCATTACACCACCAATAGAATCAACCATTACACCACCAATAGAATCAACCATTACACCACCAATAGAATCAACCATTACACCACCAATAGAATCAACCATTACACCACCAATAGAATCAACCATTACACCACCAATAGAATCAACCGTTACACCACCAATAGAATCAACCGTTACACCACCAATAGAATCAACCGTTACACCACCAATAGAATCAACCGTTACACCGTTATACCCATTTGAAAAGTACAAATGTAATCCCGTGTAGCTCAGTTGGTAGTTGGTAGAGCATGGTGTTTGCAACGCCAGGGTTGTGGGTTCGTTTCCCACGGGGGACCAGTATGAAAAATAAAAATTTATGCACTCACTAACTGTAAGTCGCTCTGGATAAGAGCGTCTGCTAAATGACTAAAATGCAAAAAAAAATAATAATAATTTGTTTGATAAGATTACAGATCTTTTCAGGGACACCATTTCAATTTCAGGGGACCCAAAAACCCAAGTTTGAGAAGCACTGGCCTAGTTTATTAGGATCTTTAACCCCCCAAGACCACCTTTTCATCTGAATCTTCTAAAATAACTTTGCTATCAAGCAATGTAGACAAAATGATCAACGTAATTACACTGCTAAATGTACTTAACATTTATGAGCTAGATAGTGTTACGGAGCCCTCTTGCGGACACTATCTCCAGGTTTTAAATAAACCCTGTGTATATGTGTTTCCAATAAAACAAAATAACTTGATTGATTAAGGTGGAAATAGGGGTTCTGAAAACGCGTGTATTTTCTTTGCATGATCTACTTTACCCAATTTTTTGCAAGATCTACTTTACCCAATTTTTTGTAAAAATGTCCAATGGCAGAGGTCGTTCGACATCAAAAACTCAGCTAATGCGATTTCCTCTTCCGGTCACTTGATTAATGCAATCGCGACTAGTCTTTCTGACTTCGTCGTTTACTTCTAGTGATCAACATTGAAAAGTACTGACGTCTGGGACTTCATGGGACCAAATTCTCATTATCTAGAGAATGTCGCCACCCTGTGGATATTTGTTTGGGCATTATTCTCAGGAACAAGACATTAAAAGCAGCATAACAAGCAAAGGTATTAGTATTTGTTTCCTAAAAGCCTTGATTATATTTAAACAATCTTTGATTATTAGTAATTAATAGCAATAGTTATTATATCAATAATAATAATGATAGTACTGGGGGCATTTTACTGTTTATTTCAAGGAGCATTTCCACTTGAACAATGACCTTATCCTTCTGCAGAATTAAGAGCCACAGTATTTGTTTTGAAAAATAAAACGTATTAAATAACAAATATAACTGTTATTAAATATAGCTAACTTTGATTAAATAAAAATAAACCCTCCACATCCCACCCACCCCAGGTGTAATTCTTTTTAAACACTGCTTGAACTGATTAGCATTTTCATTTCATTAGCTATGGTTCTAAGCACCAAGTGCACCAATAGTCCTCATCCTCCTCCTCTTCCCCAGTCCACCCCACACAGTGGAACCACTTTGAAACCGTTGTCGCACATTACCCAAGACACGTCTCCCTGGGTGGGAGGCACCAGCCGCTCTGGCTCACATTTTTTTGTGTGACCAGAGGAGGATGGACGTGGCGGGGCTGAGAGGCTGACAGTAGGAAACCAGAGGGGCTAAGGGCGGGGCTGAAGGCGGGGATGAGGGAGCAGTGGTGTGACCAGAGGGGCTGAGGGCGGGGATGAAGGCGGGGATGAGGGAGCAGTGGTGTGACCAGAGGTGCTGAGGGCGGGGATGAGGGCAGGGCTGAGGGCGGGGCTGAGGGCGGGGACGGCGGAACATGACGTGGCTGTTGAGTGGCCGTCGATGGAACTGGTGTTGGTTCTGCAGCCGGGGGCGTCCCTACGTTCACGTCCAGCGGTTGTAGAATGTCCTCGTCCAGCGAGGGCAGTTGTCCCCTGCCCCCGTCCGCTGCTGCCTCAGGGCTAGGGACCACATTACCGCCACACCAGGGGTCACGAGTCATGACGGCAGTCAAATTCCACGTGACCGTTTAGTCACGGTAATTAGGCTTCTCCGAGCTCTGATGCTGCTGATGGTCATTAGTAGCCTACCAAACTTGCTAACTGCCTGGTACTCAGCACTCTATTGTCCCTCTAATCACTCTGACATCAACGCAAATGAATCAAACACTTAATGAGAGCCCATGAGCTCATGTTGTGCAACATTCCTATAGGCCATGCAATTGCGTGAGTTCTGATGGCCTCTATTAAAAAGAGGAGGATCCCGTCAGCTTTCTATAGGCCTACTATATTTATTTATCAACATTCCTAATATTAAGCACATTGCTTCTCTTTACAACAGGAGTATAGCCTACCTGGCTGGCATGAAAATGAAGCGCGGGAAAAGTGTCCTCCATTCGCTATTTAAGTGCAAAGTTCCGAGACATATATATTATCTAGTATATGTAAAGACAACATTAAATTAAGAATAGTCTGATGGGTGACAATATTAGCCTATCAGTTGTAAATGATGTATTATTTCACATTTTTAGCAGACACTCTTATCCAGAGCGACTTACAGTTAGTGAGTGCATACATTTTCATACTGGTCCCCCGTGGGAAACGAACCCACAAACCTGGCGTTGCAAGCACCGTGCTCTACCAGCTGAGCTACAGGGGACTTGTGAATGATGTCTTATCACTTGTGAAAGATGTATTATCACTTGTGAATGATGTATTATCACTTGTGAATGATGTATTATCACTTGTGAAAGATGTATTATCACTTGTGAATGATGTATAATCACTTGTGAATGATATATTATCACTTGTGAATTATGTATTATCACTTGTGAATGATATATTATCACTTGTGAATGATGTATTATCACTTGTGAATGATGTATTATCACTTGTGAATGATATATTATCACTTGTGAAAGATGTATTATCACTTGTGAAAGATGTATTATCACTTGTGAATGATGTATTATCACTTGTGAATGATGTATTATCACTTGTGAATGATATATTATCACTTGTGAATGATGTATTATCACTTGTGAATGATGTATTATCACTTGTGAATGATATATTATCACTTGTGAATGATGTATTATCACTTATGAATGATGTATTATTCACAACGCCATGCTCCACCAGTATCCATACATGCTAGTAGGCTATATCCTATATGCTAATCGCCATGCTCTACCAGTATCCATACATGCTAGTAGGCTATATCCTATATGCTAATCGCCATGCTCTACCAGTATCCATACATGCTAATAGGCTATATCCTATATGCTAATCGCCATGCTCTACCAGTATCCATACATGCTAGTAGGCTATATCCTATATGCTAATCGCAATGCTCCACCAGTATCCATACATGCTAATAGGCTATATCCTATATGCTAATCGCCAAGCTCTACCAGTATCCATACATGCTAGTAGGCTATATCCTATATGCTAATCGCCATGCTCTACCAGTATCCATACATGCTACTAGACTATATCCTATATGCTAATCGCCATGCTCTACCAGTATCCATACATGCTAATAGGCTATATCCTATATGCTAATCGCCAAGCTCTACCAGTATCCATACTAGTAGGCTATATCCTATGTAACACAGATAGCCTAATATAATGGGCCACGTGAGAATCTCTGGTAATTTAACCTATTTAACCTAAATGTGCCTGTATGGCGCTAAATGGCTGCGACCAAGTGTGCCGTGTCACAGATGCCTAAAATAATGGTTGGGTTCGGGACCAGTTCTTGCGGTAGTGGGTCCCGCGCAGACCTCTATATCCTTGTTTGGGTTATGACTCAGTCTTTCCCTGTGTATTTAGAATATGAACTATCATTGTGCATATAACACTAAATGGAGTGTCTCGGATTTACGTATAGAATAATACAAAATGCTCTGAGACCAGGTTGCGTACATTGAACAGTTGGAGTGTGTGCATGCCTATTACATAATTTAGCAAACGCTCTTATCCAGAGCAACTTACAGTTAGCGAGTACATACATTTTCATACTGCCCCCCCCCCCCCGTGGTTAACGAACCCACAACCCTGGCTTTGCAAACGCCGTGCTCTACCAACTGAGCTACAGGGTGCATTATGGGATAGAAAGTCACTTACTTGGCGCAGGACACTCTCTCAAAAGCAAGTCACTTACTTGGCGCAGGACACTCTCTCAAAAGCAAGTCACTTACTTGGCGCAGGACACTCTCTCAAAAGCAAGCCACTTACTTGGTGCAGGACACTCTCTCTTTAGCAAGTCACTTACTTGGCGCAGGACACTCTCTCAAAAGCAAGTCACTTACTTGGCGCAGGACACTCTCTCAAAAGCAAGTCACTTACTTGGCGCAGGACACTCTCAAAAGCAAGTCACTTACTTGGCGCAGGACACTCTCTCAAAAGCAAGTCACTTACTTGGCGCAGGACACTCTCTCAAAAGCAAGTCACTTACTTGGCGCAGGACACTCTCTCAAAAGCAAGTCACTTACTTGGCGCAGGACACTCTCTCAAAAGCAAGTTACTTACTTGGCGCAGGACACTCTCTCAAAAGCAAGTAACTTACTTGGCGCAGGACACTCTCTCAAAAGCAAGGTACTTACTTGGCGCAGGACACTCTCTCAAAAGCAAGTCACTTACTTGGCGCAGGACACTCTCTCAAAAGCAAGTCACTTACTTGGCGCAGGACACTCTCTCAAAAGCAAGTCACTTACTTGGCGCAGGACACTCTCTCAAAAGCAAGTCACTTACTTGGCGCAGGACACGCTCTCAAAAGCAAGTCACTTACTTGGCGCAGGACACTCTCTCAAAAGCAAGTCACTTACTTGGCGCAGGACACTCTCTCAAAAGCAAGTCACTTACTTGGCGCAGGACACTCTCTCAAAAGCAGAAGTTTTGGTGTTGTGCACTTACCCTCCCTCTCTACCTTTTGTTGCAAAGAAAGCAGGAAATGACACAACAGATAAAACACAAACGGTCAGAAATGTATTTCATCATCAATCAGAGAAGCAAAGAAAACACTTGATTATCAAAGTGTTGTACAGTCATTCCAGTGATTTACAGTCATTCCAAAGCAAGGCATAGTATTCAACTGAAAGCATCAACTGAAGGGTTAAATTGTAAATATATTTTACAGTAAAAACAGAGAACATGTCACCACTACTATCGAATATTATTGTAAATCACACACAGTAGTAGGCTACTTTACAATAAGTCCTCCTCTAATAGGCTATATCCTATATGCTAATCGCCATGCTCTACCAGTATCCATACTAGTAGGCTATATCCTATATGCTAATCGCCATGCTCTACCAGTATCCATACTAGTAGGCTATATCCTATATGCTAATCGCCATGCTCTACCAGTATCCATACATGCTACTAGACTATATCCTATATGCTAATCGCCATGCTCTACCAGTATCCATACATGCTAATAGGCTATATCCTATATGCTAATCGCCATGCTCTACCAGTATCCATACATGCTAATAGGCTATATCCTATATGCTAATCGCCATGCTCTACCAGTATCCATACATGCTAATAGGCTATATCCTATATGCTAATCGCCATGCTCTACCAGTATCCATACATGCTAATAGGCTATATCCTATATGCTAATCGCCATGCTCTACCAGTATCCATACTAGTAGGCTATATCCTATGTAACACAGATAGCCTAATATAATGGGCCACGTGAGAATCTCTGGTAATTTAACCTATTTAACCTAAATGTGCCTGTATGGCGCTAAATGGCTGCGACCAAGTGTGCCGTGTCACAGATGCCTAAAATAATGGTTGGGTTCGGGACCAGTTCTTGCGGTAGTGGGTCCCGCGCAGACCTCTATATCCTTGTTTGGGTTATGACTCAGTCTTTCCCTGTGTATTTAGAATATGAACTATCATTGTGCATATAACACTAAATGGAGTGTCCCGGATTTACGTATAGAATAATACAAAATGCTCTGAGACCAGGTTGCGTACATTGAACAGTTGGAGTGTGTGCATACCTATTACATAATTTAGCAAACGCTCTTATCCAGAGCAACTTACAGTTAGCGAGTACATACATTTTCATACTGCCCCCCCCCCCCCCCCGTGGTTAACGAACCCACAACCCTGGCTTTGCAAACGCCGTGCTCTACCAACTGAGCTACAGGGTGCATTATGGGATAGAAAGTCACTTACTTGGCGCAGGACACTCTCTCAAAAGCAAGTCACTTACTTGGCGCAGGACACTCTCTCAAAAGCAAGTCACTTACTTGGCGCAGGACACTCTCTCAAAAGCAAGCCACTTACTTGGTGCAGGACACTCTCTCTTTAGCAAGTCACTTACTTGGCGCAGGACACTCTCTCAAAAGCAAGTCACTTACTTGGCGCAGGACACTCTCTCAAAAGCAAGTCACTTACTTGGCGCAGGACACTCTCAAAAGCAAGTCACTTACTTGGCGCAGGACACTCTCTCAAAAGCAAGTCACTTACTTGGCGCAGGACACTCTCTCAAAAGCAAGTCACTTACTTGGCGCAGGACACTCTCTCAAAAGCAAGTCACTTACTTGGCGCAGGACACTCTCTCAAAAGCAAGTTACTTACTTGGCGCAGGACACTCTCTCAAAAGCAAGTAACTTACTTGGCGCAGGACACTCTCTCAAAAGCAAGGTACTTACTTGGCGCAGGACACTCTCTCAAAAGCAAGTCACTTACTTGGCGCAGGACACTCTCAAAAGCAAGTCACTTACTTGGCGCAGGACACTCTCTCAAAAGCAAGTCACTTACTTGGCGCAGGACACTCTCTCAAAAGCAAGTCACTTACTTGGCGCAGGACACTCTCTCAAAAGCAAGTCACTTACTTGGCGCAGGACACTCTCTCAAAAGCAAGTTACTTACTTGGCGCAGGACACTCTCTCAAAAGCAAGTAACTTACTTGGCGCAGGACACTCTCTCAAAAGCAAGGTACTTACTTGGCGCAGGACACTCTCTCAAAAGCAAGTCACTTACTTGGCGCAGGACACTCTCTCAAAAGCAAGTCACTTACTTGGCGCAGGACACTCTCTCAAAAGCAAGTCACTTACTTGGCGCAGGACACTCTCTCAAAAGCAAGTCACTTACTTGGCGCAGGACACTCTCTCAAAAGCAAGTCACTTACTTGGCGCAGGACACTCTCTCAAAAGCAAGTCACTTACTTGGCGCAGGACACTCTCTCAAAAGCAGAAGTTTTGGTGTTGTGCACTTACCCTCCCTCTCTACCTTTTGTTGCAAAGAAAGCTGGAAATGACACAACAGATAAAACACAAACGGTCAGAAATGTATTTCATCATCAATCAGAGAAGCAAAGAAAACACTTGATTATCAAAGTGTTGTACAGTCATTCCAGTGATTTACAGTCATTCCAAAGCAAGGCATAGTATTCAACTGAAAGCATCAACTGAAGGGTTAAATTGTAAATATATTTTACAGTAAAAACAGAGAACATGTCACCACTACTATCGAATATTATTGTAAATCACACACAGTAGTAGGCTACTTTACAATAAGTCCTCCTCAGGTCTACATTGATAAAGGGTATTATTTATCTCAATGGGACTTCCTGGTTAAAATAAAATACATGTTATAATTGATAAATAAAGTTGATTTATTCTCTCAGTGACAAGTACTGTAACTACACCACAGTTGTGTTTTTGGCCAGGTCTCCTATCTGTAAATACACTACATTGCCAAAAGTATGTGGACACCTGCTCGTCGAACATCTCATTCCAAAATCATTGGCGTTAATATGGAGTTGGTCCCCCCCCTTTGCTGCTATAACAGCCTCCACTCTTCTGGGAAGGCTTTCCACTAGATGTTGGAACATTGCTGCGGGGACTTGCTTCCATTCAGCCACAAGAGCATTAGTGAGGTCGGCACTGATGTTGGGCGATTAGGCCTGGCTTGCAGTCGCCGTTCCAATTCATCCCAAAGGTGTTCGATGGGGTTGAGGTCAGGGCTGTGTGCAGGCCAGTCAAGTTCTTCCACATTGATCTCAACAAATAATTTCTGTATGGACCTCGCTTTGTGCACGGGGGCATTGTCATGTTGAAACAGGAAAGGGCCTTCCCCAAACTGTTGCCACAAAGTTGGTAGCACAGAATTGTCTAGAATGTCATTGTATGCTGTAGCGTTAAGATTTCCCTTCACTCGAACTAAGGGGCCGAGCCCGAACCATGAAAAACAGCCCCAGACTATAATTCCACCAAACTTTACAGTTGGTACTATGCATTGGGGCAGGTAGCGTTCTCCTGGCATCCGCCAAACCCAGATTCGTCCATCGGACTGCCAGATGGTGAAGCGTGATTCATCACTCCAGAGAACGTGTTTCCACTGCTCCAGAGTCCAATGGCGGCGAGCTTTACACCACTTCAGCCGACGCTTGGCATTGCAAATTGTGATCTTAGGCTTGCAGCTGCTCGGCCATGGAAACCCATTTCATGAAGCTCCCGATGAACAGTTATTGTGCTGACGTTGCTTCCATCGGTAGTACGTGTTGCAACCGTTGCTTCCATCGGTGTTGCAACCGAGGACAGACGATTTTTACGCGCTATGAGCTTCAGCGCTCGGCGGTCCCGTTCTGTGAGCTTGTGTGGCCTACCACTTCACAGCTGAGCCGTTGTTGCTCCTAGACGTTTCCACTTCACAATAACGGCACTTACAGTTGACCGGGGCAGCTCTAGCAGGGCAGAAAATTGACAAACTGACTTGTTGGAAAGGTGCCATCCTATGACGGCGCCACGTTGAATGTCACTGAGCTCTTCAGTAAGGCCATTCTACTACCAATGTTTGTCTATGGAGATTGCAAGGCTGTGTGATTAATTCTCTCACCATTCTGCAGGACACTGATGAGGGTGACGAGGACCAGGAGAAAGCTGTGCACCACCACTATGGACAGCATGACTCAGAATGGAGGGAGAGAACAGAGGGAGGACAGGATGTTTGAATATAAGGAGGGACGAGGAGGGACAACAGCTAGGCTACAACATATCTCTCTTCATCTGTTACTCGCTGGTAACTATATATCTCAGATATATATATAATCATATATATATAATGTCAGATTGATATATAATATCTATGATCAGTCTTCTATATTATATATATCTCTCATATCATATATTCTCTATATCTATATATCTCTTCTCTCTCTCTCTACTGTCTTCTCTCTCTCTCTCTCTCTTGTACTATCTCTCTCTCTATCTCTCTCTCTCTGTCTCTCTCTCTCTCTCAATTCAATTCAATTCAATTTAAGGGCTTTATTGGCATGGGAAACGTATGTTAACTTTGCCAAAGCAAGTGAAGTAGATAGTAAACAAAAAGTGAAATAAACAATAAATATTAACAGTAAACATTACACTCAGAAGTTTCAAGAAGAAGTTAGAAGTTTTTTCTTTTCTCTTCTATCTTTTTATATTATTCTGTTTTATATCTATTATATGTATCTTGTATTATGTAAGTTTATTAATTCTATTCTCTATGTTATATCTATCATATATAGTTATATTTTATATTTTCTTCTTTCTCTCTCTCTCTCTATGGGGGGGTTCTACCGATACTAATATGCTCTCTCTCTCTCTATTCTTCTCTCTCTTCTCTATCTCTCTATCTACTCTGTCTTCTCTCTCTGTCTCTGTCTCTCTCTCTATGTCTCTCTCTATCTTCTTCTTTCTCTCTCTCTGTCTCTCTCTCTCTCTGTCTCTCTCTATCTCTCTATCGGTCTCTCTCTCTCTATATCTCTCTCTTGTCTATCTCTCTTTTGTCTTCTCTCTCCTCTCTCTCGTCTCTCTCTCTTCTCTTCTCTCTCTTGTCTCTCTCTCTCTCTCTCTCTGTCTCTATCTCCTCTCTCTACTCTCTTCTCTCTTTCTCTCTCTCTCTCTCTCTCTCTCTCTCTCACTACTGTCACTCTCTCTTTGTCTTTGGTATGGTCTACCTCGACTCTTCCTCCTCATTTCCATGACAACGTCGTTACACAAAAACAATTTTTTTTTCACATGTTATGGAAAAACATCAAGGAAAATTCTTGCCTCATCCCTTTCAAAAAAGGATTCAAAATCAGAAAGGTAAAGTATTCTAAATCAAATAAAATTATATTTATTTTAACATGACGGGAACGTAAACCCTGTGTCTGGACTAAAGAGAATGCTTTAAACTACTTATGGGTCCCTTTCAAACAATGCAGAGTTCAAATACAAAGGTAAAGATTTTAAATCAAAAAATCATTATTTTATTCCTTATTTTAATATTCGATGACGGTTGATGACGTCAACCACCTGTATTCAATGGAGAGAGATGCTATGCTCCTAGCCACATGCCATGAATATGCATAGTCTTCTCGAGACAACTCCACTATAAAATGTTTTTTCTCAAAGTCACCGGGATGTCACCTGTCCTACTTATATCAGTACACTCGCAACAACTTAAGCATTACGAAACTTCTATTCGATTAAATAAACCTCACATGGCAAATAAGCCATTTGACACTCTCTCATTGACCTCCATACAAAAACGTATTGCTTGGTGGGCGAAACAATGAAAGACCGCCACCTGCTGGAGGAAAACAGATTTCCCGCCGAGTTGGGACTCTCTCTTCCTCTTCGGATATAGGGAGACCTCCGCAATGTTACACAATTTGGGAGGCGTACGGCGATACGGTACAGCGCTTGATTTGGCCTCAGCAACAGAGGAGGCGCAATTGCGCCACACCCTCCATAGAGAGGCTCCTGTTCGCATTGTAGGATCAAGCATAAATGGCCTTTTCGAGACTGGTGTGTGTAGTTGGTAGGCCTACCAACGGCTTTGTGAACTCCCTCCCCTTTCTGTGAATAGCAGTACCTCACTGCTGAATTGGGCAATACTTTTAAAAGCCACGTTGAATGCAGTTACACACAGCATCCCATATGGTCTAGCGGTTAGGATTCCTGGTTTTCACCCAGGCGGCCCGGGTTCGACTCCCGGTATGGGAACGACTATTTTTGTTAGTGTTCTTACTTCTAAATAAATATTATATGCAATTCAGTTGCTTACATATTTCTACAATGCATCCATGAAGTTCCGTTTGGCGCGAAAAAACAACACATTTACATTTACATCATTTAGCAGACGCTCTTATCCAGAACGACGTACAAATTTGTTCATTTTTTTAATGGGGGGGTGGGGGTGTAGAAGGATTACTGTTATACTATTCCAGCTTTTCCTTAAAGAGGTAGGGTTTCAAGTGTCTCCGGAAGGTGTTCAGTGACTCCGCTGTCCTGGCGTCGTGGGGGAGCTTGTTCCACCATTGGGGTGCCAGAATAGCTTTGACTGGGCTGAGCGGGAACTGTGCTTCCGTAGAGGTAGGGGGGCCAGCAGGCCAGAGGTGGATGAACGCAATGCCCTCGTTTGGGTGTAGGGACTGATCAGAGCCTGAAGGTAAGGAGGTGCCGTTCCCCTCACAGCTCCGTAGGCAAGCACCATGGTCTTGTAGTAGATGCGAGCCTCAACTGGAAGCCAGTGGAGTGTGCGGAGGAGCGGGGTGACGTGAGAGAATATGGGAAGGTCGAACACCAGACGGGCTGCAGCGTTCTGGATGAGTTGTGAATATTCAATACATCAGCCTAGCTAGTACTGACTGTTACACATTTATGAGAATATGTCCTTACATTAAATGAAACATTGATTCCGCCAATTCCACTGCTGCTACTCGCTGTTAATTATCTATGCAGTCACTTTACCCCTACCTACATGTACAAATTACCTCGACTAACCTGTAGCCCCGCACATTGAGTCGGTACCGGTACCCCCTGTATATAGCCTCGTTATTACCTGGACTAACCTGTAGCCCCGCACATTGAGTCGGTACCGGTACCCCCTGTATATAGCCTCGTTATTACCTGGACTAACCTGTAGCCCCGCACATTGAGTCGGTACCGGTACCCCCCGTATATAGCCTCGTGTATTACCTGGACTAACCTGTAGCCCGCACATTGAGTCGGTACCGGTACCCCCCCGTATATAGCCTCGTTATTACCTGGACTAACCTGTAGCCCCGCACATTGAGTCGGTACGGTACCCCCGTATATAGCCTCGTTATTACCTGGACTAACCTGTAGACCGCACATCGAGTCGGTTACCGGTACCCCCCGTTATATAGCCTCGTTATTACCTGGACTAACCTGTAGCCCCGCACATCGAGTCGGTACCGGTACCCCCCGTATATAGCCTCGTTATTACCTGGACTAACCTGTAGCCCCCGCACATCGAGTCGGTACCGGTACCCCCCGTATATATCCTCGTTATTACCTGGACTAACTGTAGCCCCGCACATCGAGTCGGTACCGGTACCCCCCCGTATATAGCCTCGTTATTACCTGGACTAACCTGTAGCCCCGCACATCGAGTCGGTACCGGTACCCCCCGTATATAGCCTCGTTATTACCTGGACTAACCTGTAGCCCCGCACATCGAGTCGGTACCGGTTACCCCGTATATAGCCTCGTTATTACCTGGACTAACCTGTAGCCCCGCACATCGAGTCGGTACGGTACCCCCTGTATATAGCCTCGTTATTACCTGGACTAACCTGTAGCCCCGCACATGGAGTCGGTACCGGTACCCCCCGTATATAGCCTCGTTATTACCTGGACTAACCTGTAGCCCCGCACATCGAGTCGGTACCGGTACCCCCCGTATATAGCCTCGTTATTACCTGGACTAACCTGTAGCCCCGCACATCGAGTCGGTACCGGTACCCCCTGTATATAGCCTCGTTATTACCTGGACTAACCTGTAGCCCCGCACATCGAGTCGGTACCGGTACCCCCCGTATATAGCCTCGTTATTACCTGGACTAACCTGTAGCCCCGCACATCGAGTCGGTACCGGTACCCCCCGTATATAGCCTCGTTATTACCTGGACTAACCTGTAGCCCCGCACATCGAGTCGGGTACCGGTACCCCCCGTATATAGCCTCGTTATTACCTGGACTAACCTGTAGCCCCGCACATCGAGTCGGGTACCGGTACCCCCCGTATATAGCCTCGTTATTACCTGGACTAACCTGTAGCCCCGCACATCGAGTCGGTACCGGTACCCCCCGTATATAGCCTCGTTATTACCTGGACTAACCTGTAGCCCCGCACATCGAGTCGGGTACCGGTACCCCCTGTATATAGCCTCGTTATTACCTGGACTAACCTGTAGCCCCGCACATTGAGTCGGTACCGGTACCCCCCGTATATAGCCTCGTTATTACCTGGACTAACCTGTAGCCCCGCACATCGAGTCGGTACCGGTACCCCCCGTATATAGCCTCGTTATTGTGTTTCTTTTATTATTATTTATTTTTTAATTTAGTAAATATTTTCTTAATAACTCTATTTCTTGAACTGCATTGTTGGTTAAGGGCTTGTAAATAAGCATTTCACGGTAAGGTATTCGGCGCATGTGACAAATAAAATTTGATTAGATAAAATACTGTGTGAAAATAATTTCACGTAGCTACAGTGAAAAGCCGAGGTGGAGTAAATGGACACGCTCTTTCGCATGTTCTCCACCAGGTGGCGTCTTAGAACAGCCTGACCTGGCTAAGTAACATACAGACATTGTAGTCATTTAGCAGACGCTCTTATCCAGAGCGACTTACAGTTCGTGAGTACATACATTTCCCCCCCCCCATACTGGTCCCCCGTGGGAAACGAACCCACAACTCTGGCGTTGCAAACGCCATGCTCTACCAATTGAGCTACACGGGACTAGCATAGTACTATTTTATCTCACGTGTTACAGAGTAGTTACACTACTCCTAGCTTCATTTCTAGCTTAATCGCATTACCAGAATAAGTGGTAGTTGAACTACTTGCCAATTCATTTATAACATTCAGTAGTTAACACGTTTTATCACCCTGTAATAAGGACACAACTAAAAAGCTACACTTATCTCATTCGACAACTTTTAACCAAGTAAATTCGATTTCCTGCAGGTTGCTGATTCTCAGTCAGCCTGGGTTCCTGTCGGTTTGTGCCATCACGCCACTCCTTGCCATGCCAACAGACTGGAACCAGGCTAGTTGATTCTCACAACTCTCCCCCAAGATAGATTAGAGGAAAGGCCTTGCGACAGACAATGATCCTGTCTAGGGGGTGTACAAATACATCAATAGGACTCAAATATTAGATACTGGCTCAGACAAGGCATCCATGTAAAGAAAGCATTTGATTTTATTAGAATTACATACAGTATCCAACCCTGTACAACATATTACAACTCTGTCACTTTGGATTACAAAGATACATTCAAACAACTGATGGACAAGACAAGAGTTCCAACCATCACGAAAACACAAACCCAGCTTTTATCCTAGTTCAGACTTTTATCCTAGTTCAGACTTAAGTAATTCAGGCTTTTAAGTAATTCAGACAAACGAAAATAAAAAGGCAAACCAAACAAAAAAACGAATTTCTTCTGAACATTCCCCCCACAAAACAGGATCAAATAATACTCTGAAACAAGCTCTATATTTCATATTCGTTAAAGCCTCAGTCTGTCCATTTTTAATTAGAGACATACGACCTGGTGAAAAGTAGTGCACTATAAAAAGGAATCGGGTGGCATTTTGGACGAAGCTTCAGTGAGTATTAATTAACATTACACCCCATTCAACTTCAACGGTCTTTGTAAACAAGTAAATACATGAGGATATCAGACTGCTTACCAGAGTTAAATGGCTAGCTGTTTACCAGTTAAATGGCTAGCTGTTTACCAGAGTTAAATGGCTAGCTGTTTACCAGTTAAATGGCTAGCTGTTTACCAGAGTTAAATGGCTAGCTGTTTACCAGAGTTAAATGGCTAGCTGTTTACCAGTTAAATGGCTAGCTGTTTACCAGAGTTAAATGGCTAGCTGTTTACCAGAGTTAAATGGCTAGCTGTTTACCAGAGTTAAATGGCTAGCTGTTTACCAGAGTTAAATGGCTAGCTGTTTACCAGAGTTAAATGGCTAGCTGTTTACCAGAGTTAAATGGCTAGCTGTTTACCAGTTAAATGGCTAGCTGTTTACCAGAGTTAAATGGCTAGCTGCTTACCAGAGTTAAATGGCTAGCTGTTAGATTCAGCTCTGTGTAAAACATGCTACCCATAACAGAACAACCCATTGATTCCAAGCACACACACACACACACACACACACACACACACACACACACACACACACACACACACACGACTGAAAGGAGTAGTAGCATGTAGTTTCTCCTAGAAACGTCCAAAATGGCCCTCTACTCCTTCTATAGTGCACTACTCAAAGAATTAGACAGAATCCTTTAATTTAATCTCTAATATTGACCAGAGGCTCTGGTAAAAAGTGGCGCTCTATATAGGGAGCCATTTGAGATGTAGCCACAGCCACTGATCTGAGCTAAGCTTTGCATTTCCCCCTGATGTTTATGCTCAGGGGTTTGTAAGAGTTAGCAGATCCTAGACCTGTGGTTAACGAGCCTAAAAGAACAGGTCGAAAGCACTGAGGGCTTCCGTCTCCATCTGCTGATTGGCAGACCCCGATATCAACTCCTCCAAGAAGTTCTCACCAGAGGTCGTGATTGTCCCATCCAGACCAGGCAGTGGCATTACTACACCGTGATTGGCCGGTTGTAAGGTCGCAGGGGCCACCACCTGCGAGGCTCCACCAATCGCATTCCCCCCACATGCCAAGTTCCCGCCCCCTTCTTGCCCATTGGTGGTCAGCATCTCCAGGAAGCCCGTGCTGTCCGGTGATAGGTTGCTGGCAGTCGTCGCGGGTGACAGAAGGTCGGCGAAGAACTCGTCGTAAGCGGGGCTGTCGTAGACCGAGGTACTGGAGCTAACAGTATAGGGGGAGCGAAGGTCGGTGCAGTCTGGTCTGCGGGTCACTTCCTCTCCTCCTCCTCCTGCACCCCCCTGGTACCCCAACATCTGATTCAGCTTCTCCAGTTTCTTCTTCTTGGCTTTCAGCTTTTTCAGAAGCTTGTACCTGAGGGCCTCTGTCTCACTGAGGCCGGCCGGAACCTTCGAGACCTGGACACCGGGGCTGTGTTTCCCGGAGGAAGAGATTTTAAGGAGCTCCGTGACTCCTGGAGAAGGAGGAAGTGAGGTCACATTAGGATACGTTGCTGTAGTGTTGTTGTCGATAGGGGGTTTTCGCGAGGCGAGGGCACCAGGCTGACTTTGTGTCTTCCAGACGCCATTTTGAGGGTCAGTTCTTTGAGAGAGTAACTGCGTGGGAGGTGAAGTCTTGGAGGGGACATTGTTTATGTTTGTATTTACGTTCCTGCTCCTGACCTGGAACCCTCCGTACATCTCGGCAGCCTTCACCGGCAGGGCCTCGTTGTCCTCCTTACTCAGTTTGGGTTTGGGGAGAGGCGGAGGCTTCTTCAGCCTGGCGTCTGGGTTTGGGGGAGCCATCCTGGGGGTCTGCCCGCTCTGTGAAAGCGGCTGTAACCAGTTGGGTGTTGAGTGGTTGACGTGGTTGAATTGACTGGGTGGTCTCTGCGTGCTGGGGGTCGAGGTAGAGGTGGGGTGGCGGCTGAGCAGGTACGACCAGTGGGAGTTGGGGTCCGGTGGCGGAGGGAGGCCAGGTTTGCTCTGCAGAGAGGTGGAGGTATTGGGGGTTTTGGGGTGGGGCGGGGGCGGGGGAGAGGGAGGGAACTCTGGTGCTGGTGTGCTGGGTTCCACATATGATGGTGACATCATAGACACAACTGAGGGCAGGATTATATCACCACAGTTTCCAGGAAGTGCCATTGGTGTAGCTGTTCTTGGTGTTGATGTTGGTGTGACCACCTTAGCTGCTGCAGCAACTGGAGTGTTGGACGCCATCTTCCGTCTATTGCTGCCCCTCCTGACCTTGAGAGGACTAGGAGTGAGTTCTTCAGAGTCGAGCTCAGAAGGACCGTCACTGCTGTCAGGGAGAAACTCACTGGCCGTGTCCGGGGACGTTGGTCTTTCCATCTCCTCATCATCATCATCATCATCATCGGTTTCAAGGGGCGTTTCAGATTCAGTGGGTATTTCATGGGTAGATCGGGTAATTTCATCGGCAAGTGGGGGAGTCTCGGTCTCAGATCTAGGAGCAGGGAGAAAGCAGAGGTCTGGTCCTTTTCGTTCGGACGCTGGGGTGATGTCGTCCAACGGCCTGCCCTCAGAGTCAATTTTAACCTCTAAGAGAGTCAGGGTGACGATGTCATCGTGGGAGAGGCCTTCGAAGTTGTCGAGCAGCGTGGCAGAAACGCTGGACGCGTTACCAACGTTACCGACTGTTACCGTGGTGTCTTTGTTGGTACCGTCAGACGCCGTCAGCGCCTCAACAATGACGGAGGAGGAACCAATGGTGATGGGAGAGTATATGTCATCCGTTAATGTTGTGTCCATATTGTTATCTATATCGCCAGCAGTTATGGTGGTGTCCATATCAGTGACCGCATCATCAGAGACCGTCTGAGAAAGGTCTAGAGATTCATTTACGACAAATAGCTTGGCTAAGTGAGGTTGCTTCAGTTCTTTCTGCATCAAGGAAGTGCTCGTCAGCGTTTCAGGTTGAGAAGAGCAGGGTGTCTGTGGGTTGTCAGGTCCGTCTGTCTCCAACTCCCAGAAGACAACATGGATCTCTCGAGGAGGGACCACCAGCTTGGTGTGGGAGACACAGTCTGGGTGCTTCAGGTCATCAAACTCTAACCATGATCCTGTGGAGAGAGAGAAGAAAGCGTTAGGAATGGGTTCTATACACTGGCGGTGGATGGGGAGAGTTACTAGTCACAGAGGAATGGGCTCTATACACTGGCGGTGGATGGGGATAATTACTAGTCACAGAGGAATGGGCTCTATACACTGGCGGTGGATGGGGATAATTACTAGTCACAGAGGAATGGGCTCTATACACTGGCGGTGGATGGGGAGAATTACTAGTCACAGAGGAATGGGCTCTATACACTGGCGGTGGATGGGGATAATTACTAGTCACAGAGGAATGGGCTCTATACACTGGCGGTGGATGGGGATAATTACTAGTCACAGAGGAATGGGCTCTATACACTGGCGGTGGATGGGGAGAGTTACTAGTCACAGAGGAATGGGCTCTATACACTGGCGGTGGATGGGGAGAATTACTAGTCACAGAGGAATGGGCTCTATACACTGGCGGTGGATGGGGAGAGTTACTAGTCACAGAGGAATGGGCTCTATACACTGGCGGTGGATGGGGAGAGTTACTAGTCACAGAGGAATGGGCTCTATACACTGGCGGTGGATGGGGAGAATTACTAGTCACAGAGGAATGGGTTCTATACACTGGCGGTGGATGGGGAGAATTACTAGTCACAGAGGAATGGGCTCTATACACTGGCGGTGGATGGGGAGAGTTACTAGTCACAGAGGAATGGGCTCTATACACTGGCGGTGGATGGGGAGAATTACTAGTCACAGAGGAATGGGTTCTATACACTGGCGGTGGATGGGGAGAATTACTAGTCACAGAGGAATGGGCTCTATACACTGGCGGTGGATGGGGAGAGTTACTAGTCACAGAGGAATGGGTTCTATACACTGGTGGTGGTTGGGGAGAATTACTAGTCACAGAGGAATGGGTTCTATACACTGGTGGTGGATGGGGAGAATTACTAGTCACAGAAGAATGGGCTCTATACACTGGCGGTGGATGGGGAGTTACTAGTCACAGAGGAATGGGCTCTATACACTGGCGGTGGATGGGGAGAGTTACTAGTCACAGAGGAATGGGCTCTATACACTGGCGGTGGATGGGGAGAATTACTAGTCACAGAGGAATGGGTTCTATACACTGGCGGTGGATGGGGAGAGTTACTAGTCACAGAGGAATGGGCTCTATACACTGGTGGTGGATGGGGAGAGTTACTAGTCACAGAGGAATGGGTTCTATACACTGGCGGTGGATGGGGAGAATTACTAGTCACAGAGGAATGGGTTCTATACACTGGCGGTGGATGGGGATAATTACTAGTCACAGAGGAATGGGCTCTATACACTGGCGGTGGATGGGGAGAGTTACTAGTCACAGAGGAATGGGCTCTATACACTGGCGGTGGATGGGGAGATTTACTAGTCACAGAGGAATGGGCTCTATACACTGGCGGTGGATGGGGAGAGTTACTAGTCACAGAGGAATGGGCTCTATACACTGGCGGTGGATGGGGAGAATTACTAGTCACAGAGGAATGGGTTCTATACACTAGTGGTGGATGGGGAGTGTTACTAGTCACAGAGGAATGGGCTCTATACACTGGCGGTGGATGGGGAGAATTACTAGTCACAGAGGAATGGGTTCTATACACTGGCGGTGGATGGGGAGAGTTACTAGTCACAGAGGAATGGGCTCTATACACTGGTGGTGGATGGGGAGAGTTACTAGTCACAGAGGAATGGGTTCTATACACTGGCGGTGGATGGGGAGAATTACTAGTCACAGAGGAATGGGTTCTATACACTGGCGGTGGATGGGGATAATTACTAGTCACAGAGGAATGGGCTCTATACACTGGCGGTGGATGGGGAGAGTTACTAGTCACAGAGGAATGGGCTCTATACACTGGCGGTGGATGGGGAGAATTACTAGTCACAGAGGAATGGGCTCTATACACTGGCGGTGGATGGGGAGAGTTACTAGTCACAGAGGAATGGGCTCTATACACTGGCGGTGGATGGGGAGAATTACTAGTCACAGAGGAATGGGTTCTATACACTAGTGGTGGATGGGGAGTGTTACTAGTCACAGAGGAATGGGCTCTATACACTGGCGGTGGATGGGGAGAGTTACTAGTCACAGAGGAATGGGCTCTATACACTGGCGGTGGATGGGGAGAATTACTAGTCACAGAGGAATGGGCTCTATACCCTGGCGGTGGATGGGGAGAATTACTAGTCACAGAGGAATGGGCTCTATACACTGGCGGTGGATGGGGAGAGTTACTAGTCACAGAGGAATGGGCTCTATACACTGGCGGTGGATGGGGAGAGTTACTAGTCACAGAGGAATGGGCTCTATACACTGGTGGTGGATGGGGAGTGTTACTAGTCACAGAAGAACAGATAACATGCTCACTCTCAGATCATTCCTTAATAGTAGGAAGGTGCTGAATCCTTGAAGGTATTTCTGGTGTCTTCGCTTTGATAGAGTTCCACCAAAACAACGTAAAGACACCGACCGATTGGCACTTTATAAATGCTACACATTATTGGACAGACAGACTTTTCAGTTATGAAATCTAGATCTGATTCTATCCATTGATAATGGAAGTATGAATAAAATAACACAAATTAACTAATTGACCAGTAAACAACAACAACACAGTCGGAATCGGCCGAGGGGACAAATAAAGTTCTACTGAATTTAGTTGAAACAGACACCAACTCAATTAAAAGTCCAACTGACCGTCAGGTCTGCGTATCCAGGTGACAAAGTGCTTGAGTTGCTGGTCATACTGTAGGACGGTGGTGACGGAGTATCTCTGCTGCTGGAAGGTGAAGGAGTACACACTGAGGTCATTGTCAGGGAGACCTTCTACAAAGTGCAGCACAAACACAGGAGACAGCCTGGAAGAGACGACAGAGGAAATGTCAGGAAACAGAAGTAGAGAAAGTCGAGACAATATCTACAACATGGCACTCCTCTCCTCTTCCATCTCCTCATCTCCTCTCCTCATCTCCTCTCCCATCTCCTCATCTCCTCCATCTCCTCATCTCCTCTCCTCATCTCCTCTCCTCCATCTCCTCCATCTCCTCATCTCCTCTCCTCCATCTCCACTGACTGAATAGGTAAAGACAAAGTCCTGGGAAGCTCCTGAAAGGAATCCACTTGACTGTTAAGGTCAGGGTCAATTGAATTCTCCTCCTCCACTGAATTGAAAGTTGCCCATTGTTTTCTATAAGGACTTTTCAATTTGGAAATAGAATTGTAATTTCATTCACTTCCTGAATTGAAAACGGAATTGACCCCAACCCCTGGTTGAGATCCACACCAGGTATTAAAAAGGTTAAAAGTTCACGCACTCACCTCTCCAGCACCAACATCCTGGTCTGCTTCCTCTTATTACACTTGCTGCAGCGTGATTGGTTGGCAGCATTGAGAGGGTGCCAATCAGAAACCACCTTGGTGAAAGTGGTGAGGGTCTTCTTACATCTGAAAGAAAAATCAATTTCATCGTTAGCATTCAGATGAAGAAACGCAGACAGACACGCGCAGCACCCGCAGTTATATACGCAGGGCGGGCAGGTTTAGGGTCATTCAATATCGTGTGGAAGAAGGGCTTGAATAAATACTAATAAAGAGAAAACAATCCCTTAAAAGTATAATTATTGTGCGATTTATATCTATAGGCTATATTCCCTATATCTGTACACCGTCCATATCTGTTACCCTGTGCGCGCGTGTGTTAGTGATGCGTGAGTTGACTCCTAAACTGCGGTTATATCCGCGAGGCGGGAGGGTTTAGGGGTCATAAACTGCGGTTATATCCACGAGGCGGGAGGGTTTAGGGGTCATAAACTGCGGTTATATCCACGAGGCGGGAGGGTTTAGGGGTTATGAAATATTATGCGGATGAAGGTAAGTGATAAATGTTTCATTCTTGTGCGATTTATATCCATAGTCTACATTGAAGTGTATCTTTCATTATTTCAGGCTATCTGGCATTTAGTGCCTAAGCCTGAGCTTTAAGGCGTAACTGAACGCCGCAAATAGCCTGCACGCCAACCGCCAAATTATTTTGGGAACGGGGCAGGAAAAAGTTAACGTTGTTCCATGGTGGCAAAAAAAGGGACAGTGTTGGAGTTTAATTCAATAAGAAGAAAAAAGTTTAAAATAAAGAGAAGGGAGGACCAGAAAAAAGTCATGTTTGGGAAAGATTTGGTGCAGTGGTAAAACAGGATGATAGCAGTGCCGGCTACGTTGTGTGTGATGATTGTGAGGCTCTATACAAATTCGACTGTCACAAGACGGGACTTGAAATAGGCCTATGGGCACGTCAAGGGAACTGTAGCCTACTGTTCAGATGGGTTAAACGGAAACTGACATCTGGACACCGACTGTAGGTCTATAGCCTCTCACATAGCCGTAATATTAACTCCTGCAGAATTAAGCATTTCTTGCAGTAAAATTATACACCAAATGTAGGCTACATTTTGACTCAGGAACAGAAGTGGAGAAATATGATTTATTTATTTCAGCATCTTGAGAGATTGCGAATGCGCAGCTAGGGAACATCTGTAGAGCTGCTGTCTTTATCAGCGTCGTAAAAGCTGATGATTAGTATTTCAACCACATAAAACATACATCAAAGCTGAACTGAAATATTATCAAAAACCTGTTGGGAATTTTTTTTTTACAACTTTATATTTCCTTACAACCGGTCAAACTGATGTCATGTGGACATTTTGCACAGAAAATCTTCCCCAGTTTTTTTTGGGGAGTTAATGTATTTTTCTCCCCGGTGCCTAAACGTGTTTGAAGCAGAAATAACCGATGTCAACGAGACTGAAGCATTCATTCTATCGATTTATGACATTATTCTGGTGAGCAAGGGTTTATTTAGTCTTCAAGGGCGACATGTAATAACAGAAGAGAAGCTGCATGTATCCAATTATAGTCAATTGACTAATACATTCGGAGAGTACGACCCTGCCTTACACAGGAAGCGGCACAGGTCCTAATCCAGGCACTTGTCATCTCCCGTCTGGATTACTGCAACTCGCTGTTGGCTGGGCTCCCTGCCTGTGCCATTAAACCCCTACAACTCATCCAGAATGCCGCAGCCCGTCTGGTGTTCAACCTTCCCAAGTTCTCTCACGTCACCCCGCTCCTCCGCACACTCCACTGGCTTCCAGTTGAAGCTCGCATCTGTTACAAGACCATGGTGCTTGCCTACGGAGCTGTGAGGGGAACAGCACCTCCGTACCTTCAGGCTCTGATCAGACCCTACACCCAAACGAGGGCATTGCGTTCATCCACCTCTGGCCTGCTGGCTCCCCTACCTCTGCGGAAGCACAGTTCCCGCTCAGCCCAGTCAAAACTGTTCGCTGCTCTGGCACCCCAATGGTGGAACAAGCTCCCTCACGACGCCAGGACAGCGGAGTCACTCACCACCTTCCGGAGACATTTGAAACCCCACCTCTTTAAGGAATACCTGGGATAGGATAAAGTAATCCTTCTACCCCCCCCCACAAAAAATTAATAAAAATAAATAATAATTGTAAAGTGGTTATCCCACTGGCCATAGGGTGAATGAACCAATTTGTAAGTCGCTCTGGATAAGAGCGTCTGCTAAATGACGTAAATGTAATAAATCGAGAGCTTGGAACTATCTACAAAAAATATGATTCTAAGATAATTGGCTTTAAAGTTCTGAACCCTCATTGGTTTGAATGGTGGCAGCAATTTTTCATCTTGTATTCTTTTGAACTTATCAACATGAATTGGGGTATTTAGAGTACTATACAGTGCATTCGGAAAGTATTCAGACCCCTGGACGTTTTCCACGTTATGTTACAGCCTTATTCTAAAATTGATTAAATTCATTTTTCCCTCATCGATCTACACACAATACAGAAAACAGATTTTTAGATTTTTTTGCAAATGGTATAAAAGACAAAATACAGAAATACCTTATTTACATAAGTATTCAGACCCTTTGCTATGAGACTCGAAATTGAGCTCAGGTGCATCCTGTTTCCAATGCTCATCCTTGAGATGTTTTACAACTTGATTGGAGTCCTCCTGTGGTAAATTCATTTGATTGGACATGATTTGGAAAGGCACACACCTGTCTGTATAAGGTCCCACAGTTGACAGCGCATGTCAGCGCAAAAACCAAGCCATGAGGTCAAAGGAATTGTCCGTAAAGCTCCGAGACAGGATTGTGTCGAGGCACAGATTTGGGGAAGGGTACCAAAAAATGTCTGCAGCATTGAAGGTCCCCAGAACACAGTGGCCTCTATCATTCTTAAATGGAAGAAGTTTGGAACCACCAAGACTCTTCCTAGAGCTGGCCGCCCGGCCAAACTGAGCAATCGGGGAGAAGGGCCTTGGTCAGGGAGGTGACCAAGAACCCGATGGTCACTGAGAGCTTTAGAGTTCCTCTGTGGAGATGGGAGAATCTTCCAGAAGGACAACCATCTCTGCAGTACTCCACCAATCAGGCCTTTATGGTAGAGTGGCCAGACGGAAGCCACTCCTCAGTAAAAAGCACACGACAGCCCACTTGGAGTTTGCCAAAAGGCACTTAAAGGACTCTCAGACCATGAGAAACAAGATTCTCTGGTCTGATGAAACTAAGATTGAACTCTATGGCCTGAATGCCAAGCGTCACGTCTGGAGGAAACTTGGCACCATCCCTACGGTGAAGCATGGTGGTGGCAGCATCATGCTGTGGGGATGTTTTTCAGTGGCAGGGACTGGGAAACTAGTCAGGATCGAGGGAAAGATGAACGGAGCAAAGTACAGAGAGATTGTTGATGAAAACCTGCTCCAGAGCGCTCAGGACCTCAGACTGGGGGCAAAGGTTCACCTTCCAACAGGACAACGACCCTAAGCACACAGCCAAGACAACACAGGAGTGGTTTCGGGACAAGTCTCTGAATGTCCTTGAGTGGCCCAGCCAGAGGCCGAACATCTCTAGAGAGACCTGAAAATAGCTGTGCAGCGACGCTCCCCATCCAACCTGACAGAGCTTGAGAGAAGAATGGGAGAAGCTCCCCAAATACAGGTGTGCCAACCTTATAGCGTCATACCCAAGAAGACTCAAGGCTGTAATCGCTGCCAAAGGTGCTTCAACAAAGTACTGAGTAAAGGGTCTGAATACTTTAGTTTTTTTTTTTTTTTTTTTTTTCTTCGGGGGGATGGATCAGCTTAATATTGCAGATAGATTGTATCTTCTATTAATGTAATTATCTGCATCACTTCCAATCCCCCATGTTTTTTTTATTTTTTATATATATATTCCCCTTTATTACTTTTCAACCCCACCATCCTTTCCCTACTTGGAGTAAATTAGTGAACAACAACGCCCAGGCCTCTACTTCCGGTCTATACTTACTATCTACACCTTATGGACAGAGTTAATTTTACAATAATTCTATATCTATATCTATATATATATATATATATATATATATATATATATTTATTTATTTTTTTGCTCCTGAACTTCTTCTACTCTCAACCTCTCCGATCATTTTCATGATGTCCATCCGGTTTGCTTCTAAATGCCATATATTTCTAACTGTGCTCTTTCCCAAAAGCTCCCAACATACAACCTATATACTTATTATGGACACAGTATGCTTACATTATTAGCTATCTTTGTTATTATTTGTTGTTATTTGTTATTAGTCCCATCCTTCAACTCTATTCAATACCTCCCATCTATCTCTTAACACCATCCATATAGGATTTCTATTTGCCATATATATTTCAACCATACTGTGATGTTTTACAAAAGTTCTGAACCTTTCTATTCTCATTGCTTCTACAGATTGTGAATTAAAAATAAACATTTTTGCTAAAAGTATTATTATATTATTGATTGATTGACTATGACTTTTCAGATCACCCAGTAATGCTATCTGCAAGGTTAGTTCCAGGTAAATATTGCAATCCTTTAGCCATTCCTGGACCTGTGTCCAAAAACAAGCTACAAATGGACAGAACCAAAACAAATGATCTAATGATTCTATCTCTTCACAGCAAAATCTGCAGAGCTGGGAAGATTGTATCCCCCATATAAATAACATTCTATTGGTAGCAAGAATTTTATATAATAATTTAAATTGAAAGATTCTAATTTTTGAATCCGGTGTCGTTTTGCGTGTCAGTTCATAAACACTATGCCATGGGATCGGTACGTCAAAGATCTCTTCCCAACTATTGTGCAATCTATATGGGACGGCTGTCAATCCTTTGGTCCTTAAGTGAAACTGATATACTTTTTTATTTATCACAGTTTTCCTTAACCAATTATGTTCTTTAATGCAAGGCCGACAGACAAGTTCCTTACTTTCTCCCCCTTCAACTTTCCTCTTCCACTTTTGCGGTAAGGCTGCAATTATTTGGTTGTAATTTTGGGTAGAGCAGACATTTCCATATGTTTTTGTTAGCTGCATGTGCGACATAACTCCACCAGTCCTACCGATGATATCATTTACGAAGATTATACCTTTTTTAAACATTCTGTCAAAAAATAAAGTTTTTTTGTCAATTAGTATATTTGAATTTAACCACAATATTTGTTGCATTATTTGTTCTGTCGTTTCTGGAGGATTAAATTGAAATTGCAACCAACTTTCTATGGCTTGTTTTAGAAATAGTGACATTTGGGAGATTATTTCCTTTTCAAATAACTGAAAGTGAGAGGTTGTAATCTGAATAAAGGGAAAAAGGCCTTTCTTGAACAGTGGGTGAGACAATCTTACTAATTTGCTTGAGAACCAGTTCGGATTTAAGTATAACTTTTGGATGACTGAAGATTTTAGTGATAGGTCTAATGCTTTAATATTTAATAATTTCTGTCCTCCGAATTCATATTCATTATATAAATATGCTCTTTTAATTTTGTCTGGCTTGCCGTTCCAAATAAAATTGAATATTTTTTTCTCATATAATTTAAAAAACTGTTTGCTAGGCGTAGGCAAGACCATAAGCAAATAGGTAAACTGGGATAATACTAAAGAGTTAATCAGGGTGATTTTCCCACAAATTGACAGGTATTTTCCTTTCCATGGTAGTAAGATCTTATCTATTTTTGCTAACTTTCTATTAAAATTTATTGAAGTGAGATCATTTATTTCCTTTGGGATATGTATTCCGAGTATATCCACATCACCATCAGACCATTTTATTGGTAAACTACATGGTAATGTAAAAATTGTATTTTTTAGTGATCCAATACGTAATATAGTACATTTGTCATAATTTGGTTTTAATCCAGAGAGGTTAGAAAATGTATCTAGATCCTCTATGAGGCTGTGGAGGGATTCTAGTTGTGGATCTAAAAGAAAACATGAATCATCTGCGTACAATGACACCTTTGTTTTTAAGCCCTGTATTTCTAATCCTCTGATATTATTATTGGATCTGATTTTAATAGCTAACATCTCGATGGCCACAATAAATAGATATGCCGATAGTGGACAACCTTGTTTCACTCCTCTTGACAGTTTGAAACTTTCTGAGAAATAGCCATTATTTACTATTTTACACCTAGGGTTACTATACATGATTTTGACCCATTTTATAAGAGATTCTCCAAAATTGAAATGCTCCAGGCATTTATATATAAATTCCAGTCGAACTTTATCAAATGCCTTTTCGAAGTCTGCTATGAATAGCAGGCCTGGTTTCCCATATTTTCCATAGTGTTCTATTGTTTCCAATACTTGCCTTATATTATCTCCAATGTATCTTCCATGTAAAAAACCTGTCTGATTAGAATGAATAATATCCGACAATACCTTTTTAATTCTATGCGCTATACATTTTGCTAGGATTTTTGCATCACAACACTGAAGTGTAAGGGGCCTCCAATTTTGTAAATGGACTGGATCTTTATATTTTCCACTTGTATCCTGTTTCAGTAATAATGAGATCAGACCTTCTTCTTGAGTGTCAGATAATCTACCATTTACATAGGAGTGGTTAAAACATGCTAATAACGGTCCTCTTAGTATATAAAAAAAGGTTTGGTATACCTCGATTGGTATGCCATCCAACCCTGGAGTTTTCCCGGACTTAAAGTCTTTAATTGCATCCAGAAGTTCCTCCTCTGTAATTTCACCTTCACATGAGTCTTTCTGTGTGGCTGTTAATTTGACATTATCAATAGGAAAAAAATCTCTACAATTAGCTTCAGTTAGAGGAGATGGAGGCGACTGAAAAGAAAACATATGCTTAAAATACTTTGTTTCTTCCTTCAAAATATCATTAGGTGAATTACTTTAATGTGATGTATTTTTTTATTTTTAATAAAGGTGAAAAACATTTTAAAAACTTGTTTTTGCTTTGTCATTATGGGGTTTTGCGTGTAGATTGACAAGGATTTTTGTTTTGTTTTTAGGGTCGGGTGAGAGCCTCAGATTTTCACTGGATCACAGTCGGGTGTTTGTGGATGTGTTATTAGCCATTGGGTGAACAAACAGCCGCGCACCACTAACACACAACCTCTGGTCTCGTTGAGTCAGTCAGTTTCTCTGCCATTCTGTCAACCTCCTTGTCGTTACCATTCAGAAGACCAGTTCAACAGAGACAGCTGGTCTAGCGGGGCAACTTTGATGGGGGTGTGGGCCACAAAAAAAATCATCATGAGGGGTCGCAGTGGCTCGTACCCCCCCCGACACACACACCTTGTGAGCAAAACATTTTAGCGGCCCCCCTCTTGACAGCACAGTTTAAACAGGGCGGCAGGTAGCTTAGTGGTTAAGAGCGTTGTGCCAGTAACCGAAAGGTCGCTGGTTCTAATCCCCGAGCCGACTAGGTGAAAAAATCTGTCGATGTGCCCTTGAGCAAGGCATTTAACCCTAATTGCTCCTGTAAGTCGCTCTGGATAAGAGCGTCTGCTAAATGATTTAAAAAATAAAAATAAATTCGAGTTCATTTGCTGCTATAATTCTACATAGCTACTGGACCAAAAATAGTTATAGACTATTAAGTCATATTTTTTGCTCTTTGCACGGAGAAAATGTTGCCCGATAACTGTCTTTATTGGAACATTGGTACTAGTTTCTCAGAGCCGCAATACGACCAATCCCAAAACTAGAGGAAGGAATTAGATGAGTAAACGTTTGATTTAATTCATGACTCATTTTCTAAATCGATTTTTACTGTTCCTCTTTAAAGACATTTTCAGGGCAGAAGACTGGGCGCTCCTCCAGCAGTACAGTCATATTGATATATTCACTTCACTTCTTTCCCTCCCTCCTCTCTCATTCCCTCCCCATCTCGCCACGCGCGCCGATAAGGACTCACCCCGCAGGACATCACTCCGCGCGCATCTCGAATCACCAAGCGGAGGAGGGCAATCCGTAGGCGAAGCCACATAACCCGAGAACGCTAATCTCTCACTCCCTCTCATTCCCTCCCTATTCCCCCTCACTCTCCCTCTCTCATTCCCTCCCTCCCTCCCTCCTCTCTCATCTCTCCTTCCCTCTCTCATCTCTCCCTCCTCTCTCCCTCCCTCTATTTTTTTATGCCTATCCCAGCCAGCATTGTGTGCCTTCAGGATGGATATGTAGGATGACTGTTGTGACAAGGGACCAAGTGGATCTGGACTGCTGAAGGTAGGTAGGAGGAGGCAAGGTCAGAGGACAAGAGGCAGATATATCTGCTCTCTGATTGGCCATTAGGTTCATATGACAGAGTCTACAATATTGACCATTAGGTTCATATGACAGAGTCTACAGTATTGACCATTAGGTTCATATGACAGAGTCTACAGTATTGACCATTAGGTTCATATGACAGAGTCTACAGTATTGACCATTAGGTTCATATGACAGAGCCTACAGTATTGCAGTGAGACTACCAGAGACTTCTTATGAAAAATAAAGAAGTTGTGGTCCTCTGTAGCTCAGCTGGTAGAGCACGGCGCTTGTAACGCCAAGGTAGTGGGTTCGATCCCCGGGACCACCCATACACAAAAATTTATGCACGCATGAATGTAAGTCGCTTTGGATAAAAGCGTCTGCTAAATGGCATATTATTATTATTATTCTAGGATGACGACTAATAAGGATATTGATCACTAAAATCACTGATAGAGAGATGGAGATTCTCCATTGAAAGTGCACCCATACGTACAAATGTATGCACACATGACTAAGTCGCATTGGATAAAAGCGTCTGCTAAATGGCATATTATTATTATTATTATCTTAGTCCAAGACTAGGTTAAATCTATGTCCAGAAAACTGGCTCAACAAGTTAAAGATGGCATACTTGGTGTTGGTGGCATGCTGGCAGGTTGTCGAGATGCACTCAAACTGCCACTCATATGCCTGCTGGAAGAGAGGCTCGGCCCAGGAGTCAGCCCTGAGAAGGAGAGGCAGGGCGATCACCGGCGTCTCATTCTGACCTGCAGGAGAGGTGACAACACAGCAGGGGTCAGGGTGAGGTCAGGGGTCAAAGGTCTGCACACTAAAAGGTCAAACCAGGTCCATCAGGAATCAATGGTATCTTATGGAATGTTTGAATTAGCTATGAAGGTAAGACATGGTTGAGATGCTCTTAACTACTAGAAGAGGTTCAGATCAGAGATACTAACTGGTGAGGGCCCAAAAAGGCGACAAAAAAAATCTGTGTTAACCGCAAGAAAATGAGAAAATCAGAGATACTAACGATGTGATATCAGGCCAAGCATCACGATAACGAGTAGTATGGTGTTACCACAGGCCTCCCGCCAAACCAGAATATAAGGAACACCAGAAAAAGAGATTGCTTTTTTTTTTTAAATTCAGATTTAGCTTCGGATTACAATGACTAGGCATATGCATCCTACCTTTGAAGCATCTCTTTCAGTAGGCCATCTATCCCATTTCTGTCTTCCTGTGCCATCCGATGTTGTTAGCTAGGTAGGCAGATAACATGACTAAACTAAAGGTAAAAAACCAAAAACGAGCGGCCTAGCAAGTACAGCCCGTGAGATGGTTTTATAAAAATTATATAAAATGAGCACCAATTAGCGGTAGAAAGTACAGTAGCTCTGGTAATATGGGGAAGGGCCTAAAACTCATATCTCCATTTGTTTAAACTTATGTAGCAGACATTACGGAAAATGAACACAGGTCTCATAAACGATCTCTCAAGCACAAGCCCACGTGCTAGTGAGTAGCCAACTGATCTTTATCTGTCAGGTTGTTTTCCATGAAAACATACATGAAATGAGTTTGAATAGAAAATATAGTAAAATGCATAGGAAATGTAATCATTGACGAGGTTAGGAATAATGATTTTAAATATAAATAATAATTGTGTCCTTCAAACTTTGTTTTCGTCAAAGAATCCTCCATTTGCAGCAATTACAGCCTTGCAGACCTTTGGCATTCTAATTGTACATTTGTTGAGGTAATCTGAAGAGATTTCACCCCATGCTTCCTGAAGCACCTCCCACAACTTGGATTGGCTTGATGGGTACTTCTTACGTACCATACGGTCAAGCTGCTCCCACAACAGCTCAATAGGGTTGAGATCCAGTGACTGTGCTGGCCACTCCATTATAGACAGAATACCAGCTGACTGCTTCTTCCCTAAATAGTTATTGCATAGTTTGGAGCTGTGCTTTGGGACATATGTTCTTCTTTGTGATCTGAACACCTCAAACTTCGATTCGTCTGTCCATAACATTCTTTTCCCAATCTTCCTCTGTCCAGTGTCTGTGTTCTTTTGTCCATCTTAATATTTTCTTTTTATTGGCCAGTCTGAGATATGGCTTTTTCTTTGCAACTCTGCCTAGAAGGTCAGCATCCCGGAGTCGCCTCTTCACTGTTGACGTTGAGACTGGTGTTTTGCGGGTAATATTTAATGAAGCTGCCAGTTGAGGACCTGTGAGGCGTCTGTTTCTCAAACTAGACACTAATGTATTTGTCCTCTTGCTCAGTTGTGCACCGGGGCCTCCCACTCCTCTTTCTATTCTGGTTAGAGCCAGTTTGTGCTGTTCTGTGAAGGGAGTAGTACACAGCGCTGTACGAGATCTTCAGTTTCTTGGCAATTTCTCACATGGAACAGCCTTCATTTCTCAGAACAAGAATAGACTGATGAGTTTCAGAAGAAAGTTATTTGTTTCTGGCCATTTTGAACCTGTAATCGAACCCACAATTCCTGATGCTCCAGATACTCAACTAGTCTCAAGAAGGCCAGTTTAATGTCTTCTTTAATCAGCACAACAGTTTTCAGCTGTGCTAACATAATTGCAAAAGGGTTTTCTAATGATCAATTAGTTTTTTTAAATGATAAACTTGGATTAGCAAACACAACATGCCATTGGAACACAGGACTGATAAGGGGCCTCTGTACGCCTATGTAGATATTCCATAAAAAATCAGCCGTTTCCAGCTACAATAGCCATTTACAACATTAACTATGTCTACACTGTATTTCTGATCAATTTGATGTTATTTTAAATGGACAAAAAAAATAGCTTTTCTTTCGAAAACAAGGACATTTCTAAGTGACCCCAAACGTTTGAACCGTAGTGCATCTGACATCACTCTGATATTCTGTTCGTAGGACGCGTAGGGATGCCTTCTGTGCTCAGTCATTAATTACGAGAGAGAAGGTAGTGATTACACAGGGAGAGGATCTGTTCACGGCTCTCCTTTATACACCCCCCCAGGGAGAAGATCTGTTCACGGCTCTCCTTTATACACCCCCCCAGGGAGAAGATCTGTTCACGGCTCTCCTTTATACACTCTACGTACTTTATTGTTAGACCCAACACCCCCCCCGCAAAGTTTTTTTCACGTGGATGACCTATTTTGAGATTTTAAAAAAACTGCAAATATCAGCGAAAAGTGTCAAACGTTCAACCTCCGTAAGATATCAATAGAGGGAAAACGCTGTGGTCCTGTACGTCTCAGTTGGTAGAGCAAGGCGCTCGCAAACGTCAGGGTTGTGGGTTTGATTCCCCGGGGGGCCAACCATTCTTAAAAAACGTACGCACGTAGGTTCTTACCCTGTTTACATTTCAGTAGGGGCTCCAGCAGTTTAAAGACGGACATCCTGACGGTCTGCATCTCAGTCCGGACCCTCTGTAACACCGCAGAGGGCACTCTGACCACACCGTCTGGAGAGAGATGAGGGAGGTGTAAACATTCTTGTAGCACAAAAAAACACTTGTTTATGACTTCTCCGGAAAGTGGCAAATGCTGTCCAATGCCAAATTGAGAGGAATACACAAGAGATCGTGCTGAAGGCAGCCGTACTGCCACAGAGCCAGAGAGTGTGCTAATACACTCATTCCGAATAGATCTTCAGCTCTCGGCTGTCAACGTTGTACATCAATTAACCTAAACCTTACTAAATAGATATGTCCACCCACCTGCGCCATTGTGTTGGTGGGCTGTGATGAGACCACAGGCCCGGTCGTATCTCTCACACAGGTCCCAGACAGGTTGACCTACGGCGGGCCTCTTGGTGGGTCGTCTGTCCCTCAGGGTGCGACAGTGGACCAGCGCTACCAGCAACGTGTCCAGCCAACACAGACTGTTCTCGTTCCTCCAGAACAGGTGAGGCCCGGGAACTGGGACCAACTCCCCCGTCGAGATCACTTCCGGGTCAAAGTCGGGCAACACTTCCTGCGTGTATTTAATAGTAGGAGTCTTTCTCGGCCGGCCCCTTTTCTTTTTCGGTGGCGGTGTCAGGACTTCCTCTTTGACGCTTCCTTCCTGTTCCTCGTCCTCGCTGCTTAGTTGCCGGGCGTTCTGAGCTCTTCTTCTAGGTCTGATAGGACAATCATCTTCATCACTCGCAACATGACCTTCATCAGGTACTTTGCTCTGACTGAGGTCCACACTGCAGGGTCTACACAACCCCTCTGGGGGGCACTCTTCCACACTGCAGGGTCTACACACCCCCTCTGGGGGGCACTCTTCCTCCTCAATCTTCTCTTCCTCGTCAAAGACAGGCAGATCCTCCTCTCCGTACTCATCTTCCTCTAAAGCAGGGACAAGCCCAACCATGGCAGGTAGAGGAACAGCCTCCGAGGACACAAGTGCAGCGACTTCTTCCTCCTTCTCCAAGGCGATTAGACCCTCCTCTTCCTTCTCAACTTTCTGTAAGACACTTAGACCATCCTTCATGCCAGGTGAAGCCTCTTCTAAGACAGTTAGAGCCTCCTGCAAGACCAGGACAGCCTCCATGGTAGGGACAGCCTCCCCTGGGGCAGGTAGAGTCTCCTCTAGCAGAGACACAGCCTCCTGCAAGGCAGACACAGACATGACTGGAGCAGACACAACCTTCTCTGGAGCAGACACAACCTTCTCTGGAGCAGACACAACCTTCTCTGGTGCAGACACAACCTTCTCTGGAGCAGACACAACCTTCTCTGGTGCAGACACAGACATGACTGGAGCAGACACAACCTTCTCTGGAGCAGACACAACCTTCTCTGGTGCAGACACAACCTTCTCTGGAGCAGACACAACCTTCTCTGGAGCAGACACAACCTTCTCTGGTGCAGACACAGACATGACTGGAGCAGACACAACCTTCTCTGGTGCAGACACAACCTTCTCTGGTGCAGACACAACCTTCTCTGGAGCAGACACAACCTTCTCTGGAGCAGACACAACCTTCTCTGGAGCAGACACAACCTTCTCTGGTGCAGACACAACCTTCTCTGGAGCAGACACAACCTTCTCTGGAGCAGACACAACCTTCTCTGGTGCAGACACAACCTTCTCTGGTGCAGACACAACCTTCTCTGGAGCAGACACAACCTTCTCTGGAGCAGACACAACCTTCTCTGGTGCAGACACAGACATGACTGGAGCAGACACAACCTTCTCTGGAGCAGACACAACCTTCTCTGGAGCAGACACAACCTTCTCTGGTGCAGACACAGTCCTTTGTAAGGGAGGGTTAACCTTCTGATGTGCTGGTGTAGCTTCCCCTGGGGCAGTCAGAGCCTCTAGGAGAGAGACTGTGTCATGTAAAGTAGGGGCAGTTACCCGTGGAGCCAAGGCTTTCTCTGGGGCAGTTACCCGTGGAGTCAAGGCTTTCTCTGGGGCAGTTACCCGTGGAGTCAAGGCTTTCTCTGGGGCAGTTACCCGTGGAGCCAAGGCTTTCTCTGGGGCAGTTACCCGTGGAGCCAAGGCTTTCTCTGGGGCAGTTACCCGTGGAGCCAAGGCTTTCTCTGGGGCAGCCACATCCTTCTTTGAGGCAGAAACAGCCACGTGTAAGGGAGGTGAAATCTTCTCTGGGGTTGAAACGGCTACCTGAGGGACAGATAAAGTCTTCTCTAGGGCAAATACAGCCTCCGCTAAGGGACAGATAACCTTAACATCCGTAGGTACAGTCTTCTCTGGGAGAGGCAAACCCTTGTCTAAGGTAGGTGTACCCTCCTCTGGGAGAAAGACACTATCTTCTCCCTCTTCTAGTACTTTCTGGTCCATTTCCTCTGGGATCGGCCAATCGGAATCCTTGTGGTATCCATTGGCCCCTCCCCTCTCAGGAAGTGGATAGTTGAGGGTTCTATCCACCTCCTCCATGTCTGTGGGTTCTGATTGGCTGATTATCTCCTTCTGTACTGGCGTTGTGTGCTTCGTCCTATTAGAGCAGTCTTCCCCATTGAGTTTGGTGGTGGTGATCCTGATGACTGGGTGAATCCCATTCTGTGATACGGCCTCCTCTGATTGTGCACGTTTGCGGGAAGGTACAGGGTGTCCATTCTCCAACCCGCAGGGGCTCTTCCTCTTGCTCCCCGTCTGTGGTTGGGCTAGAGGGGGTACGAGGCTGGCCAGGACATCCTCCAAAGGCCTGGAGACCAAGGGAAACAGGCACTGTGGGGGAGAGGGGCAGAGATTATTTAGATGTATTGGTTTATTTAAACAAGGCTAGTCAATTAAGAACAAATTCTTATTTACGACCTGGCAAGAACCGGAGCTGAACAAATAAATTATTATTATGGTAACTGTCTGGGAAGTTGAAACTTCACATTGACTTCATATTGTTTCTTCAACCTAGTACTTGTATTCAGTCTTTCTTTGAAGGTGATGCCCAGGACAACGCTACAGGACAACGCTCACCTTCTACAAAGTAGGACAGCGAAAGGATACTTCAGCACAGTGTCTGACTGCATTTACTACCAACAGTAACACAGAAATCAGACATGCCTTGAGTCTCTCCTAATACTGCCACTCTGCCGGACAACAAAGCCCACCCAGTCACAGGACAAGACGCTGAAATCATGTTTCTTTAAGAAACTACTAAAGCTTCTTTGATCCTCACCTCATTGATCCCGCTTTGTGAAATACCCACTGTTTTTGTTGATGTTGCGCTTATTGTGTGTGTGTATATACACACGTGTGTTAACATTACCCTACCTGTGGGTCAGTGCAGAGGGTGACGAATTCCTGGACGTTGATCCTGTAGGAACGCAGGGCCCGAGTCTGTCCCTTAGCAGCACACCATGGACAGGTCTCCAACGAGGCTGAGCGCTCCTGGATCTGCAGGGACCAATCATTATGACAACACAGAACATGTTAATAGCCTGATAGATATCAAGAGAGGGGAGGGTCTAGTCACCTAGGAGAGTCCACATACAGTAATGCATCACAGAGCACCGTACAGTATCATTGAGTACAGTTGAGTGTCGTACAGTAATAATTGAGTAACATGGAATATCATTCAATATCTTTCAAATATATAATTGAGTGCCTTGGTGTATCACCGAGTATCGAATACAGTATCATTGAGTATAAGCGATTTAGAGAGTATCTCAATGTCATATAGTACACTGGAGTATCAGGTCAGAGTACACAGGATCATTGAGTGTTATAGTGAGTATCAAAGTATCAGAGCTGAATATTACAGAGTCCAGTCCAATCATAATGAAGTCAATTGATTTGAGTAGGAGTTTACAGGGACATGCATTGTACTAGGCGGCATATCAATTGATATAACCCTCAAAAACATCCACACAAAACGTTTCGCCTTTTGAAAGCAAAGATTTCCAATTTTCATTGAGTTTCTTTAGTTGAATTTTGATGTGGGTTACAATAAGGTGATTCTACCCAACAGAACTCCTTAAACCCAAAATAGCTTTGCACAAGTGACAGCAGTAAGTGAGAGGAGAGGAGGACATAGTGAGTTCAACTGACATTTTCCCAATACCCTGCAAGTGGGCCCTGGGCCCCCAAACCAATGCCTTCGCAACTCATCACAGGCAAATCTGCTTTTCCTCGTTGTTGTTGTTGTGTCCAGTGCTGTCTGTGTCCGGCGCCATTCACTATACATTACCATAACACTGTGACCAACCAGGCTCACCACCTCCGCATGAAGGGCTACATGGGGGGGGGACAGCACATTGGCAAAGTTAAACGTAGAAAAACGTTGGCATTACGTTTGGATCGCAAGCTAATGGCTTAACGTTAGCTACGTCCACAATTGTTCATAATAGTGTCGAAAATACAGTTAATATGATCATACAGGGATTCAATGCTGCTGTGATACCGTATGAAACTCAAACACAAAAATACCAACGTTAGCTAGCTTGCTAACCTAACGTGGTGGTGGATAGCTAGCTTGTTAGCAATGCAAGCTAACGTTAGCTAGCTACCGAGTAGTTTGACAATGCGCTGGACCTCAAACCTGGCTATTATTTTACCTACCATGCTAAAGAGCATACTCTATCCAATTTTAGAGACGAATATGATCACAATAATCCATCTGAAATCATTTCATTCATTAACTCCTGCCGGTGGTGTGTGTTTCCATGCGTAACCCTCTTTCGTGGTCGAAACGTTCTGTTTCCGGTTAGGGGCTTTGCAACCGGTTGTGTAGCAAAGTTTACCTTCCCCCTTCGAACGAGGAAACAAGCCGTTGGTGTACCGCCTCCCACTGACCAGACAAAGGTATTACACCTCATTGTCTATAATGGTACAGTTTGATTCAAATCGAGAAGAACAGCAGATTCAAGTAGCTGCGACACACAGACACTGTGAAGGCCTAGAGGTCTGAAAAATGCATGTTCGGCTAGCCAGCCGGTAATGTAGCCTAGAGTCCTACTGACTTGACTGGTGTGATGAGGACTTTTCATTTAATAATAATAACAATTAAGAAATCCAATCAATGTAATATATTTGAAGATAATATAAGATTAGATGCTTATAAAAAGGTGAATAATTGCTGTATTAGTACTAATACTAATAATTGCTGTACTAATATTCTAAAGGAGTGAACTGTTAAAAAAAAGAAGAGTAAAATGCAACTATGTCATCATTTGTTATCCACATTTAGTTCAGTGTCTCTTTCTGATTTGAATTTACAGGAGGATAAACATTAAACAGACAGGGGGTATGGGGGTTCTTTGGGGTACGGGGGTTTTGGGGTACAGAGGCGAGAGGGCGGGGCGTTGAGGGTACCCATACCGCCCCTGCTACAAATACAAATATCTGAAAAACAATACCCTCTTCATTTATAGCTCAGTGCGCCTGTCTCTCCTCCCCCCACATCCCCTTCTCCTGTCTCTCCTTTATGCCTCCCACCCCTTTCCCTCTTTTCCCAGGCTGTACCCCCCATACCTCTCCCCTTGTTTCCTCTGTGGTGCCACATAAACACGCACACACTCCGACACCCCTTCTTCCAGCCCCTCCTTTATGCACCGCTGCTGTCCTTTAGTTTTCTCTTCTGATGACAAATGAATTTGCATATTTATTCCCCAGAGAGGCTCATTAGAATGCATAGATACACTGGTGTTGAACTCTCCCCTCCCCTCCTCGTCCCTCCCTCTCCTGAGATCTCTCCCTCCTCCGCCTCACTCTACCTACGCCACCCCTCCAAGCTCCCATCCTCTATCTCCAATCCCCCTCTCTCTCGTTCATCCTGTCCCTCCAGGACGCTAGCCGTACCCAGGAGGACCTACCCAACCCCTCTCACCTCCTCGGCGCTAGACATCCATCCCCTCTACTCTCCCCACGCTCTCTCTCCCACCCTCCTCTCCTCCCCTCCCCTCTCCCATCCTCTTCTCTCCCCTCCTCTCCTCCCCTGTCCTCTCCTCTTCTCGCCTCCCTGTGCTTCATGGACAGGCTGTCTGACTTTCTGTCATTATGCTACAAGTACTACTGCTTCTGCTGCCACACGGGACAGATGACAGTATAACAGCTAGACAGAGACAAATGGGGCTCTGGATATAAGTTGCCCTTAGGCACAGATCTGGGTTCAGTTTCTGCTCCCTGAATCCTAATCGTAGATATGAGGGGTAGAATTGCTACACTGATGGTAGATTAGAGTCCCTTTGTTTCAAAGATGTGACTGTGACATGTCCCCTTCCCAAATTTTAGGTATCATCAATTGCTTCCCCTTTATTTTTTATAGCACTGTGCTAGAATGTATTCCTATGGCAAAATCTGATAGGTGCCACAATCAGTGTCTCCCTTTCATTGTTCTGTAGGTCTAAGGGTACCAATCCTACCTCCAAAGACAATGGAGACATTTGATATACAGTGGCTTGCAAAGGTATTCACCGCCCTTGGCATTTTTCCTATTTTGTTGCCTTACAACCTGGAATTAAAATTGATTTTGGGGGGGGGGGGGGGGTTGTATCATTTGATTTACACAACACTTTGAAGATGCAAAATATTTTTTATTGTGAAACAAACAAGAAATAAGACAAAAAAACAGAACTTGAGTGTGCATAACTTTTCACCCCCCCAAAGTCAATGATTTGTAGAGCCACCTTTTGCTGCAAGGGCATCCCATAGGGCGGCGCACAGCGTCGTCCGGGTTTGGCCGGTGTAGGCCGTCATTGTAAATAAGAATTTGTTCTTAACTGACTTGCCTAGTAAAATAAAGGTAAAATAAAAAAATTAAAAAGTATCTTGGGGTATGTCTCTATAAGCTTGGCACATCTAGCCATTGGGATTGTTGCCCATTCTTCAAGGAAAAAACTGCTCCAGCTCCTTCAAGTTGGATGGATTCCGCTGGTGTACAGCAATCTTTAAGTCATACCACAGATTCTCAATTGGATTGAGGTCTGGGCTTTGACTAGGCCATTCCAAGACATTTAAATGTTTCCCCTTAAACCACTCAAGTGTTGCTTTAGCAGTATGTTTAGGGTCATTGCCCTGCTGGAAGGTGAACCTCCATCCCAGTCTCAAATCTCTGGAAGACTGAAACAGGTTTCCCTCAAGAATTTCCATGTATTTAGCGCCATCCATCATTCCTTCAATTCTGACCAGTTTTCCAGTCCCTGCCGATGAAAAACATACCCACAGAATGATGCTGCCACCACCATGCTTCACTGTGGGGATGGTGTTCACGGGGTGATGAGAGATGTTGGGTTTGCACCAGACATAGCGTTTTCCTTGATGGCCAAAAAGCTCAATTTTAGTCTCATCTGACCAGAGTACTTTCTTCCATATGTTTGGGGAGTCTCCCACATGCCTTTTGGTAAACACCAAACGTGTTTGCTTATTTTTTTCTTGAAGCAATGGCATTTTTCTGGCCACTCTTCCGTAAAGCCCAGCTCTGTGGAGTGTACAGCTTAAAGTGGTCCTATGGACCGATACTCCAATCTCCGCTGTGGAGCTTCGCAGCTCCTTCAGGGTTATCTTTGGTCTCTTTGTTGCCTCTCTGATTAATGCCCTCCTTGCCTGGTCCGTGAGTTTTGGTGGGCGGCCCTCTCTTGGCAGGTTTGTTGTGGTGCCATATTCTTTACCTTTTTTAATAATAGATTTAATGGTGCTCTGTGGGATGTTCAAAGTTTTTGATATTTTTTTATAACCCAACCCTTTTTTTTGGTCATTTCGCAGATGCTCTTATCCAGAGCGACTTACAGGAGCAATTAGGGTTAAGTGCCTTGCTCAAGGGCACATCGACAGATTTTTCACCTAGTCAGCTCGGGGATTAGAACATTGTGACCTTGCGGTTACTGGCACAACACCATCAACCACTAAGCTACCTGCCACCTACTTCTCCACAACTTTGTCCCTGACCTGTTTGGAGAGCTCCTTGGTCTTCATGGTGCCGCTTGCTTGGTGGTGTTGCAGATCATGTGACACTTAGATTGCACACAGGTGGACTTCATTTAACTAATTATGTGACTTCTGAAGGTAATTGGTTGCGCCAGATCTTATTTAGGGGCTTCATAGCAAAGGGGGTGAATACATATGAAACGCACCAGTTTTTCGTTATTTATTTTTTAGAATTCTTTGAAACAAGTTAGTTTTTTCATTTCACTTCACCAATTTGGACTATTTTGTGTATGTCCATTACATGAAATCCAAATAAAAATCCATTTCAATTACAGGTTGTAATGCAACAATAGTTAAAACGCCAAGGGGGATGAATACTTTTGCAAGGCGCCGTAACTGCGGGCAACAATAATGTGCATACAGCCCCTGGTGAATATAAAGCAGGATTCCTTACTGATACTTTATAATAATATGCCATTTAGCAGACGCTTTTATCCAAAGCGACTTACAGTCGTGCGTGCATACATTTTTTGTGTATGGGTGGTCCCGGGGATCGAACCCACTACCTTGGCGTTACAAGCGCCGTGCTCTACCAGCTGAGCTACAGAGGACCACTTTGATTGATTGATTGATTGTAGCAGTACACTGTAAATCAAGGGTTAAGATGATGATGCCAACAAAGGTGACTAACAAACAGCAAATTAGTATCAGAATGTGGAAGGAAAGTAGCATCATCATCATCACCATCACCATTTGTTTGGGTTGGGGTCCCACAGATAACATATGAACATGTCATAAGCCATTTCTTTTGGTTGGAATTACAGGAAATTAGCTTTAAAACTGCTTGCTCTACTGGTATGATGATGATGATGATGATGATAATTGATTTGATGATGAATTTGAGCTTGAGGGACTAAGGAATGAGAAAACCATCACTGTCCCATTCACTGTGATATAAAGGGCATGGAATATAGTGCTATCTACAAGGGTCCTAAATCTAAAACTTTGTCAAAAATCTAAATATTATTATATTTCTAACGACATATGATTGTTTTTATTTAACTTTTAAGTTAGGCTTCAATCAATGCATGGCTTGACCTTATACGTGTGAATTGAATGCGCATGTGTGGGCCTATGGAACGCAACACAGATCTATTCATAGGAGCGCGAGCGGAACATACATGCATGTGTCAGCGCGTTGACCTCAAAGTTATTCTAGCAGGTCTCCCGCGATGCACTTGCTTGTATCCTAATGCATGTATCCCAAAGGTTTAGCCTTTAACTACATTCTAACAAAACGTACAGTTACAATAGCAGAAAATAACCGTACAAAGTAACTGTTCCGAGTCAGAGCTGTAGCCTATAAAAGCGCGTCTCGCCGCTTCATATAACCAGAACAGCGCACATAAAACGGATTGTTCTGTTTGTGGTCATGAGGACTGTAGTGAGGACAGATAGAATAGAAAAATAAATGGTCTTAAAATTACTTATCTACTTGTAGTTTTATTAGGCTACGGTTTTCATTAAACCTCATTCTATTCTTAAGGCGCTCCCTCTGATATCAATATAAGCTACCACATTAGATTATACAGTGTGATGAACATTTGTTAAATCATCTTGTACTTCTCTTAAACACTCACTAATAACATTATAAACACCGTCTCCTATCGAAAAGAATAGCCTCGTTGCTTAATACTGTCTCATTATACTGTTATTGATACATCTGCATTGATAGTGTATACTATGTCATTCATTGGTTAATTACAAATGCCAAATTATCTCAAATTCCTTCTACATTATATAATGTATCATCCTACCAAGAGGTCCCTCAAACACTTTTCTATTATTCATATTTAAAAACCCACCATCCTAATATTTTATTAACAAAGTCATAATTTGCTAATACAGCTTAACATAGGATGGTGTGAATAGTCAATGGTTGTGCTTGATGATGGGGGGGGGGGGGAACTGCCCACCTACACCTTGTCCCATTCACTTTAGCACTCTGCAGCTCACTAGAACGCTCCGCGTTGTCCCATTCATTTGCTCCACGGTGTTTCAACACACAGAACTCAATACCATGGCAAACACTCTACAATATCTAGCAAGGGCTGCGCGTCCCCAAGCTCAGCACCAGCAAAATGTTCGTATCACCGCGCCATTTACAACTCTGGTGACGTTTCACAATAGGTAGCCAATGGCGCATCGTCTGATATTAGGACAATGAAAAGGTTCTATCCTATCAGACGGGCGATAGACTTGGCGGTAGCCAATGGGGGGCGAGCTCCACCGAGAGTAATGTTACAGAAGCGACAAGACACTGCGTATCGCATTCGCTGGTGTTCCACATACAGCCATTGCAGTGCATTGAGATACAAGCGGCAGCCTTTGGTAAGTATCACGCACGAAAAAAAAAAATTATGAAAGTGTCGGTAAGGATGAAAATGACAAGAAAATTCAGAAATACCTCTGAAATGTATTGACCAATGTTTGAATATTAGGTTGGCAAAAATGTTGTGATTTTTCATTCGAAGGAACCGTCAAAATACAATAAATCTGCCAGCGAAGCACAGTATTAGTCGCTCGTTGAAAAAAGGCGAAAACTAAAATAATCAGTTGAATTTCACACAAAAAAATTGCATTAAAAAAATAATGTATTTTATTAATTAATATCAGGTAAGTGTTGCAGTGTTATTAGAAAATGAGGTGTATTTACCGAGTTAAAAATCAGTAATGTTCAGCGGACAGCTGGCTAGCTAGGTAGAACATGAGACTTGCGCCCATTGCTAGCCATTGCAGTGTATTGAGAGGCTGGGATGCCTGTCATGTGAAGATGAAACCGTGGGGAAAATTGACAATGAAAATATAGAAAACATTGAGAAAGAAATTTGCTCTGAAAACTGTATCTGTTCATAGTTATTTTTCACAAATTGCCTCATAATAGGGTGAGAAATTACCTCAGGAATCTGCGCTTTACTGTAATGGCTGACTACTCGCATAGGAAACAAGGCAGACAGTAACGGAGGAGCCAGCCTTACAATTGCAGTTCAAGTCAACTTTTTCAAACCGTGATTTATCACCAACCATGTGTCTAACTGTAAAATCTAAAGATGGAAAATTAAAGTACCATCTATCCTTGTTCCAACGACAGTCTTTTTGTATTTTTCCGTTGAAATTAAAGGGTTGAAATCGCAGATTGAAAAGAGGTGGGTACCCGCGGTCGCTCTGCCCTCTACTGCATGCAATGGCTGTGCATTGACACAAAGAGAAGGAGCCATATTCTCCATGTTAGTGGATGAAGACAAGCGGCCATTCCGAGCTCATAGGAATCCTAACTCAACACGGCCCGCACATAGACATAGCACAGACCCAGTGTATTGCTATACACCACGGCTATTGCAATAGGAATCTACCGGGGAAAAATATTGTCAGGCTGGCGGGCTTTGTCAACGTATTTGTCGATTTAAAAAGCGATCGGGAATGCGGGTGGAGACATTTCAGGGCGACTTTCTTTCATGAAGAAGGCTTTCTCACAAAATGGAAGAAGAAATATTGCCGTCGTTGTTGACCTCCTTTTTCCTCAACGAGAAGGCTATGCGCCATTACTACTTCACTCGACAGATAGAAATGCATTGCTTTGCTACAACACAGATATACAGCCATACCAGCTATATAATAGGGAATTTGAGGAGATTTTTTCCAATTTTTATATTTTTTTCCCAATGTTGCTGAATCGAATTTAGATCGATATTGAAACATATTTTGACGTTATTTTGTGGTTTTATGGGTCTTTTTTTATAGATTTTTCGGGTTTTGTTTTTCTACGGAATAGGTTTCTGTAGAGTTAGCTAAATGCACTATTATCATTTTAACATTATACACGAATTCATCAGAAACGTGGTGATATATGTATTTCTCATTTTCTTTCCGATTTAGTTCGTGAAATAGTGAAAAACGTATAATCTTTACATATGTCTGAAGAGTATCCCATGTTCTGCACTTGAACTTCACAAAGTTTGAAGATCGATTTTTTCTTCTTCTATAATGAGAACTTCTGTAACGCCAATGATCGATTGACAGGCACTCTGCATGAACAAAAAACCTCACAAATATGACGTGACTAACATAAGACTGTACAAAATACATGAAAATAGTTTTTTAAAATTATTATTATTATTTTTTTTTTTTACATTTCTCATGATTTGACCAGTAAAGGTAACGGCTGTGTTTTCAGCAAAGGGCACATTCCGTGTGACAGTCAGTAAACGTTCCTCGAGACAGGGTTTGTTTCCCCAAACTTATTTTCTAGCAAACACACAGAACCTGACATGTTTATTCACTGAGGGCTGCGTTTACAGTTCTGATGCCAAGAGGAAGGGAAGGAAACAGTCTGGAGTGCAGCCTGATGGGGGTAGGGGGGGAAACCCAAATGATAGAAAATAAATAAATAATCCAAATAAAAAAAAGGACTAATATTGAATATGTTTTCAACCCCTTTGTCAAAGCAAATCTAATAACTCAGATGCAACAAATATTTGTAACAAGTTTGAGAAAAGGCTTCCACCTGTGTGCAATATACAACTGTCTCTGTGAGGGCCCTCCTCAGGTAGCGAATTTCAACCATAGCTTCAATCATGAAGCGCAAAGAGCTTTCAGAAGAGTTCAGGGATAAAGTTGTAGATCGATACAGACTAGGGGTAGGTTATAAGAAAATGTCCTATACATTGAGGACAGTCAAGCCAATCATTAAGAAGTGGAAGGTGTATGGAAGACTCTTACCGGATCAAGATGGCCTTCCAAAATAACCCGTTGGGATGAAAATATTCTAGCTCTAGAACTCACTTTGAAAGCGCTGCAGAGTTCCATGGCTGAGATGGGGTGAAAATGTCCACGAATCAACAATAGCGCGATCATTCGCCAACTGTAGCCGGTACGGCCAATCGGAAAGAAGGTCATTACAGAAAACAAAGACCGATCTCCAATCACGTGCTGAGTTTGCGTAAAAGCATTTAGGTGACATTTCAAAATATATGTTTTTTTAGTCAGAAAATACTGAATAGAATGTGACTCATAATGTAAATGTTTTTATGTTTTTAACTTTTTCTTTGCTAACTTCTAAAACATTCTCTCTTGTCTCTTTTAGATACCGATATCGAGATGGGGAAAGATCCAACGAAACCGAGGGGCAAGATGTCCTCCTATGCCTACTTTGTCCAGACCTGTCGGGAGGAGCACAAGAAGAAGCACCCAGAAGCTTCCGTCAACTTCTCCGAGTTCTCCAAGAAGTGCTCTGAGAGATGGAAGGTAAGTATGGAACACATCTCAGCTGTGACTGACTGACTGACCAAATTCCCTATATAGTGCACTACTTTTGATTTATTCCCTATATGGTACACTACTTTTAAACTAGAACCCTATGGGCCCTGGTTGAAAGTAGTGCACTAAATAGGGAATAGTGTGCCAAAAGTAGAGCACTATATAGGGAATAGGGTGCCATTTGGGACTCAGGTCCTTTAGTTGACACTGTCCTGTACCACTCGCAATCCCTTGATAGCTGTCTGCGGTACAAGATAATTTCAAATGAACTGTGTCACAGCTAAGTTGTTCCATACTTATCTGCCACCCCTTGCATATCATTCTTTTGTTTACGTTGTCTTCCTCTGTGTAGCACCGACCTGACACACACAACTATTGACATCTTATCACAAGTGTTTTCTACATGTACTTACTGGCCTCTGAACACTTCCTTCTTCTCTCAGACCATGTCCGCCAAGGAGAAGGGGAAGTTTGAGGATCTGGCCAAGCTGGACAAGGTGCGCTATGAGAGGGAGATGAGGAGCTACATTCCTCCCAAGGGAGAGAAGAAGAAGAGGTTTAAGGACCCCAACGCCCCCAAGAGACCATCGTGAGTACTGCCTGACAGAAAAAGCCCCCCCCCCTTTCCAAAACTCAAATCTCACAGATAATGTGCAGAGATTCAACTCCGGATGTCCATGTGAATCTGTAAATCATGTCTAAAGTAAGTTATGAAACAATTCCTATTATAAAAGAATGAACAATAACCCTACAGTTCAATAAGACAAGTACTGCATTTAAAGCATCCATTTAACACTAAAACAAACATAAATGTTTCCCATGTTTTGTCACCAAAAATCAATTCATGATAACCGAACAAAACCAGTGACCCTCCTGTTTCCTCCTTCCACCCATTTCTACTCCTTTCTTCCTCATCTCCCATCCTCCAGGTCTGCGTTCTTCATCTTCTGTGCTGACTTCCGACCCCAGGTGAAGGGGGAGACCCCGGGCCTGTCTATCGGTGATGTGGCCAAGAAGCTGGGAGAGAAGTGGAATAACCTAACAGCGGAGGACAAGGTGCCCTATGAGAAGAAGGCTGCCAAGCTGAAGGAGAAGTACGAGAAGGTAAAACAAACATCAGCCCTTTTGTTCCTTTATTTAGATCCCTGTTAGCTGTTAGATGGATGTCCTCTTAGTCATCAGGGCCTAACAATACAAGTTACCACTAGTCATGCATTGAAGTTATTACCACTAGTCATGCATTGAAGTTATTACCACTAGTCATGCATTGAAGTTATTACCACTAGTCATGCATTGAAGTTATTACCACTAGTCATGCATTGAAGTTATTACCACTAGTCATGCATTGAAGTTATTACCACTAGTCATGCATTGAAGTTATTACCACTAGTCATGCATTGAAGTTATTACCACTAGTCATGCATTGAAGTTATTACCATTAGTCATGCATTGAAGTTATTACCACTAGTCATGCATTGAAGTTATTACCACTAGTCATGCATTGAAGTTATTACCACTAGTCATGCATTGACGTTATTACCACTAGTCATGCATTGAAGTTATTACCACTAGTCATGCATTGAAGTTATTACCACTAGTCATGCATTGAAGTTATTACCACTAGTCATGCATTGAAGTTATTACCACTAGTCATGCATTGAAGTTATTACCACTAGTCATGCATTGAAGTTATTACCACTAGTCATGCATTGAAGTTATTACAACTAGTCATGCATTGAAGTTATTACCACTAGTCATGCATTGAAGTTATTACCACTAGTCATGTATTGAAGTTATTACCACTAGTCATGCATTGAAGTTATTACCACTAGTCATGCATTTAAGTTATTACCACTAGTCATGCATTGAAGTTAATACCACTAGTCATGCATTGAAGTTATTACCATTAGTCATGCATTTAAGTTATTACCACTAGTCATGCATTTAAGTTATTACCACTAGTCATGCATAGCCTAACAATTCAAGTTATTAACACTAGTCATGCATAGCCTAACAATTCAAGTTAACACTGGTCATGCATAACCTAACAATTCAAGTTATTACCACTAGTCATGCATAGCCTAACAATTCAAGTTATTAACACTAGTCATGCATAGCCTAACAATTCAAGTTAACACTGGTCATGCATAGCCTAACAATTCATGTTACCACTAGTCATGCATAGGCTAACGATTCAAGTTATTACCACAAGTCAAGTATATCCTAACTATTCAAGTTATTACCACTAGTCATGCATAGCCTAACAATTCCAGTTATTAACACTAGTCATGCATAATCTAACAATTCAAGTTATTAACACTAGATATGGATAGCCTAACAATTCAATTTATTACCACTAGTCATGCATAGCCTAACAATTCAAGTTATTACCACTAGACATGCATAGCCTAACAATTCAAGTTATTACCACTAGTCATGCATAGCCTAACAATTCAAGTTATTACCACTAGTCATGCATAGCCTAATAACTCAAGTTAACACTAGTCATGCATATCCTAACAATTCAAGTTATTACCACTAGTCATGCATAGCCTAACAATTCATGTTATTACCACTAGTCATGCATAGCCTAACAATTCAAGTTAACACTAGTCATGCATAGCCTAATAATTCAAGTTATTACCACTAGTCATGCATAGCCTAACAATTCAAGTTATTACCACTAGTCATGCATAGCCTAACAATTGAAGTTAACAATAGTCATTCATAGCCTAACAATTCAAGTTATTACCACTAGTCATGCATAGCCTAACATTTCATGTTACCACTAGTCATGCATAGCCTAACAATTCAAGGTAACATTGGTCATGTATTGCCTAACAATTCAAGTTATTACCACCAGTCATGCATATCCTAACTATTCAAGTTATTACCACTAGTCATGCATAGCCTAACAATTGAAGTTAACAATAGTCATTCATAGCCTAACAATTCAAGTTATTACCACTAGTCATGCATAGCCTAACATTTCATGTTATCACTGGTCATGCATAGCCTAACAATTCAAGTTAAAAATAGTCATGCATAGCCTAACAATTCATGTTACCACTAGTCATGTATAGCCTAACAATTCAAGTTATTACCACTAGTCATGCATAGCGTAACAATTCAAGTTATTACCACAAGTCATGTATATCCTAACTATTCAAGTTATTACCACTAGTCATGTATAGCCTAACAATTCAAGTTATTACCACTAGTCATGCATAGCCTAACAATTCGTGTTACTTCTAGTCATGCATAGCATAACAATTCAAGTTATTACAACTAGTCATGCATAGCCTAACAATTCCAGTTAACACTAGTAATGCATAGCCTAACAAATCAAGTTAACAATAGTCATGCATATCCTAACAATTTGAGTTAACACTAGTCATGCATAGCCTAACAATTCGAGTTAACACTAGTCATGCATAGCCTAACAATTCAAGTTATTACCACTAGTCATGCATAGCCTAACAATTCAAGTTATTACTACTAGTCATGCATAGCCTAACAATTCAAGTTACCACTAGTCATGCATAGCCTAACAATTCAAGTTAACAATTGTCATGCAAATCCTAACAAATCAAGTTATTACCACTAGTCATGCATAGCCTAACAATTCAAGTTATTAACACTAGTCATGCATAGCTTAACATTTCAAGTTATTAACACTAGTCATGCATAGCCTAACAATTCAAGTTAACACTAGTCATGCATAGCCTAATAATTCAAGTTATTACCACTAGTCATGCATAGCCTAACAATTCAAGTTATTACCACTAGTCATGCATAGCCTAACAATTCAAGTTATTACTACTAGTCATGCATAGCCTAACAATTCAAGTTACCACTAGTCATGCATAGCCTAACAATTCAAGTTAACAATTGTCATGCAAATCCTAACAAATCAAGTTATTACCACTAGTCATGCATAGCCTAACAATTGAAGTTAACAATAGTCATTCATAGCCTAACAATTCAAGTTATTACCACTAGTCATGCATAGCCTAACATTTCATGTTATCACTGGTCATGCATAGCCTAACAATTCAAGTTAAAAATAGTCATGCATAGCCTAATAATTCATGTTACCACTAGTCATGTATAGCCTAACAATTCAAGTTATTACCACTAGTCATGCATAGCGTAACAATTCAAGTTATTACCACAAGTCATGTATATCCTAACTATTCAAGTTATTACCACTAGTCATGTATAGCCTAACAATTCAAGTTATTACCACTAGTCATGCATAGCCTAACAATTCGTGTTACTTCTAGTCATGCATAGCATAACAATTCAAGTTATTACAACTAGTCATGCATAGCCTAACAATTCCAGTTAACACTAGTAATGCATAGCCTAACAATTCGAGTTAACACTAGTAATGCATAGCCTAACAAATCAAGTTAACAATAGTCAGGCATATCCTAACAATTCGAGTTAACACTAGTCATGCATAGCCTAACAATTCGAGTTAACACTAGTCATGCATAGCCTAACAATTCAAGTTATTACCACTAGTCATGCATATCCTAACAATTCAAGTTATTACCACTAGTCATGCATAGGCTAACAATTCATGTTACCACTAGTCATGCATAGCCTAACAATTCAAGGTATTACTACTAGTCTTGCATAGCCTAACAATTCAAGTTAACACTAGTCATGCATATCCTAACAATTCAAGTTATTACCACTAGTCATGCATAGCCTAACAATTCAAGTTATTACCACTAGTCATGCATAGCCTAACAATTCAAGTTAACACTAGTCATGCATAGCCTAACAATTCAAGTTATTACCACTAGTCATGCATAGCCTAACTTAGTCATGCATAGCCTAACAATTCAAGTTATTACCACTAGTCATGCATAGCCTAACAATTCATGTTATCACTAGTCATGCATAACCTAACAATTCAAGTTAACAATAGTCATGCATAGCCTAACATTTCTAGTTATTACCACTAGTCATGCATAGCCTAACAATTCAAGTTATTACCACAAGTCATGCATATCCTAACAATTCAAGTTATTACCACTAGTCATGCATAGCCTAACAATTCATGTTACCACTAGTCATGCATAGCCTAACAATTCAAGTTAACACTAGACATGCATATCCTAACAATTCAAGTTATTACCACTAGTCATGCATAGCCTAACAATTCAAGTTATTACCACTAGTCATGCATAGCCTAACAATTCAAGTTAACACTAGTCATGCATAGCCTAACAATTCAAGTTATTACCACTAGTCATGCATAGCCTAACTTAGTCATGCATAGCCTAACAATTCATGTTACCACTAGTCATGCATAGCCTAACAATTCAAGTTAACACTAGACATGCATATCCTAACAATTCAAGTTATTACCACTAGTCATGCATAGCCTAACAATTCAAGTTATTACCACTAGTCATGCATAGCCTAACAATTCAAGTTAACACTAGTCATGCATAGCCTAACAATTCAAGTTATTACCACTAGTCATGCATAGCCTAACTTAGTCATGCATAGCCTAACAATTCAAGTTAACAATAGTCATTCATAGCCTAACAATTCAAGTTAACACTAGTCATGCATAGCCTAACAATTCAAGTTAACACTGGTCATGCATAGCCTAACAATTCAAGTTATTACCACTAGTCATGCATAGCCTAACAATTCATGTTATCACTAGTCATGCATAACCTAACAATTCAAGTTAACAATAGTCATGTATATCCTAACTATTCAAGTTATTACCACTAGTCATGCATAGCCTAACAATTCAAGTTATTACCACTAGTCATGCATAGCCTAACAATTCATGTTACCTCTAGTCATGCATAGCATAACAATTCAAGTTATTACAACTAGTCATTCATAGCCTAACAATTCAAGTTAACACTAGTCATGCATAGCCTAACAATTCAAGTTATTACCACTAGTCATGCATAGCCTAACAGTTCATGTTATCACTAGTCATGCATAGCCTAACAATTCAAGTTATTACCACTAGTCATGCATAGCCTAACAATTCAAGGTATTACTACTAGTCTTGCATAGCCTAACAATTCAAGTTAACACTAGTCATGCATATCCTAACAATTCAAGTTATTACCACTAGTCATGCATAGCCTAACAATTCAAGTTATTACCACTAGTCATGCATAGCCTAACAATTCATGTTATTACCACTAGACATGCATAGCCTAACAATTCAAGTTATTACAACTAGTCATGCATAGCCTAACAATTCAAGTTATTACCTATAGTCATGCATATCCTAATAACTCAAGTTAACACTAGTCATGCATATCCTAACAATTCAAGTTATTACCACTAGTCATGCATAGCCTAACAATTCATGTTACCACTAGTCATGCATAGCCTAATAATTCAAGTTATTACCACTAGTCATGCATAGCCTAACAATTTTAGGTATTACCACTAGTCATGCATAGCCTAACAATTCAAGTTAACACTAGTCATGCATATCCTAACAATTCCAGTTATTACCACTAGTCATGCATAGCCTAACAATTCAAGTTAACACTAGTCATGCATATCCTAACAATTCCAGTTATTACCACTAGTCATGCATAGCCTAACATTTCAAGTTAACAATAGTCATTCATAGCCTAACAATTCATGTTACCTCTAGTCATGCATAGCATAACAATTCAAGTTATTACAACTAGTCATGCATAGCCTAACAATTCCAGTTAACACTAGTAATGCATAGCCTAACAAATCAAGTTAACAATAGTCATGCATAGCCTAACATTTCTAGTTATTACCACTAGTCATGCATAGCCTAACAATTCAAGTTATTACCACAAGTCATGCATATCCTAACAATTCAAGTTATTACCACTAGTCATGCATAGCCTAACAATTCATGTTACCACTAGTCATGCATAGCCTAACAATTCAAGTTAACACTAGACATGCATATCCTAACAATTCAAGTTATTACCACTAGTCATGCATAGCCTAACAATTCAAGTTATTACCACTAGTCATGCATAGCCTAACAATTCAAGTTAACACTAGTCATGCATAGCCTAACAATTCAAGTTATTACCACTAGTCATGCATAGCCTAACTTAGTCATGCATAGCCTAACAATTCATGTTACCACTAGTCATGCATAGCCTAACAATTCAAGTTAACACTAGACATGCATATCCTAACAATTCAAGTTATTACCACTAGTCATGCATAGCCTAACAATTCAAGTTATTACCACTAGTCATGCATAGCCTAACAATTCAAGTTAACACTAGTCATGCATAGCCTAACAATTCAAGTTATTACCACTAGTCATGCATAGCCTAACTTAGTCATGCATAGCCTAACAATTCAAGTTAACAATAGTCATTCATAGCCTAACAATTCAAGTTAACACTAGTCATGCATAGCCTAACAATTCAAGTTAACACTGGTCATGCATAGCCTAACAATTCAAGTTATTACCACTAGTCATGCATAGCCTAACAATTCATGTTATCACTAGTCATGCATAACCTAACAATTCAAGTTAACAATAGTCATGTATATCCTAACTATTCAAGTTATTACCACTAGTCATGCATAGCCTAACAATTCAAGTTATTACCACTAGTCATGCATAGCCTAACAATTCATGTTACCTCTAGTCATGCATAGCATAACAATTCAAGTTATTACAACTAGTCATTCATAGCCTAACAATTCAAGTTAACACTAGTCATGCATAGCCTAACAATTCAAGTTATTACCACTAGTCATGCATAGCCTAACAGTTCATGTTATCACTAGTCATGCATAGCCTAACAATTCAAGTTATTACCACTAGTCATGCATAGCCTAACAATTCAAGGTATTACTACTAGTCTTGCATAGCCTAACAATTCAAGTTAACACTAGTCATGCATATCCTAACAATTCAAGTTATTACCACTAGTCATGCATAGCCTAACAATTCAAGTTATTACCACTAGTCATGCATAGCCTAACAATTCATGTTATTACCACTAGACATGCATAGCCTAACAATTCAAGTTATTACAACTAGTCATGCATAGCCTAACAATTCAAGTTATTACCTATAGTCATGCATATCCTAATAACTCAAGTTAACACTAGTCATGCATATCCTAACAATTCAAGTTATTACCACTAGTCATGCATAGCCTAACAATTCATGTTACCACTAGTCATGCATAGCCTAATAATTCAAGTTATTACCACTAGTCATGCATAGCCTAACAATTTTAGGTATTACCACTAGTCATGCATAGCCTAATAATTCAAGTTAACACTAGTCATGCATATCCTAACAATTCCAGTTATTACCACTAGTCATGCATAGCCTAACAATTCAAGTTATTACCACTAGTCATGCATAGCCTAACATTTCAAGTTAACAATAGTCATTCATAGCCTAACAATTCATGTTACCTCTAGTCATGCATAGCATAACAATTCAAGTTATTACAACTAGTCATGCATAGCCTAACAATTCCAGTTAACACTAGTAATGCATAGCCTAACAAATCAAGTTAACAATAGTCATGCATATCCTAACAATTCGAGTTAACACTAGTCATGCATAGCCTAACAATTCGAGTTAACACTAGTCATGCATAGCCTAACAATTCAAGTTATTACCACTAGTCATGCATAGCCTAACAATTCAAGTTATTACTACTAGTCATGCATAGCCTAACAATTCAAGTTACCACTAGTCATGCATAGCCTAACAATTCAAGTTAACAATTATCATGCATATCCTAACAAATCAAGTTATTTCCACTAGTCATGCATAGCCTAACAATTCAAGTTATTAACACTAGTCATGCATAGCTTAACATTTCAAGTTATTAACACTAGTCATGCATAGCCTAACAATTCAAGTTATTACCACTAGTCATGCATATCCTAACAATTCAAGTTATTACCACTAGTCATGCATAGCCTAACAATTCATGTTACCACTAGTCATGCATAGCCTAACAATTCAAGTTAACACTAGACATGCATATCCTAACAATTCAAGTTATTACCACTAGTCATGCATAGCCTAACAATTCAAGTTATTACCACTAGTCATGCATAGCCTAACAATTCAAGTTAACACTAGTCATGCATAGCCTAACAATTCAAGTTATTACCACTAGTCATGCATAGCCTAACTTAGTCATGCATAGCCTAACAATTCAAGTTAACAATAGTCATTCATAGCCTAACAATTCAAGTTAACACTAGTCATGCATAGCCTAACAATTCATGTTAACACTGGTCATGCATAGCCTAACAATTCAAGTTATTACCACTAGTCATGCATAGCCTAACAATTCATGTTATCACTAGTCATGCATAACCTAACAATTCAAGTTAACAATAGTCATGCATAGCCTAACATTTCTAGTTATTACCACTAGTCATGCATAGCCTAACAATTCAAGTTATTACCACAAGTCATGCATAGCCTAACAATTCAAGTTATTACCACTAGTCATGCATAGCCTAACAATTCATGTTACCTCTAGTCATGCATAGCATAACAATTCAAGTTATTACAACTAGTCATGCATAGCCTAACAATTCAAGTTATCACTAGTCATGCATAGCCTAACAATTCAAGTTATTACCACTAGTCATGCATAGCCTAACAATTCAAGGTATTACCACTAGTCATGCATAGCCTAACAATTCAAATTAACACTAGTCATGCATATCCTAACAATTCAAGTTATTACCACTAGTCATGCATAGCCTAACAATTCAAGTTATTACCACTAGTCATGCATAGCCTAACAATTCATGTTACCTCTAGTCATGCATAGCATAACAATTCAAGTTATTACAACTAGTCATGCATAGCCTAACAATTCAAGTTAACACTAGTCATGCATAGCCTATCAATTCGAGTTAACACTAGTCATGCATAGCCTAACAATTCAAGTTAACACTAGTCATGCATAGCCTAACAAATCATGTTAACAATAGTCATGCATAGCCTAACAATTCGAGTTAACACTAGTCATGCATAGCCTAACAATTCAAGTTATTACCACTAGTCATGCATAGCCTAACAATTCAAGGTATTACCACTAGTCATGCATAGCCTAACAATTCAAGTTAACACTAGTCATGCATATCCTAACAATTCAAGTTATTACCACTAGTCATGCATAGCCTAACAATTCAAGTTATTGCCACTAGTCATGCATAGCCTAACAATTCAAGTTAACACTAGTCATGCATAGCCTAACAATTCAAGTTATTACCACTAGTCATGCATAGCCTAACAATTCAAGTTATTACCACTAGTCATGCATAGCCTAACAATTCAAGTTAACAATAGTCATGCATAGCCTAACAATTCGAGTTAACACTAGTCATGCATAGCCTAACAATTCAAGTTAACACTAGTCATTCATAGCCTAACAATTCAAGTTATTACCACTAGTCATGCATAGCCTAACAATTCAAGTTATTACCACTAGTCATGCATAGCCTAACAATTCAAGTTATTACCACTAGTCATGCATAGCCTAACAATTCAAGTTATTACCACTAGTCATGCATAGCCTAACAATTCAAGTTATTACCACTATATTTATATTTTATATTATATATTTATATTTATATTTTAGTCATTTAGCAGACGCTCTTATCCAGAGCGACTTACAGTTAGTGAGTGCATACATTATTTTATTTTTATTTATTTTTATTTTTTTCATACTGGCCCCCCGTGGGAATCAAACCCACAACCCTGGCGTTGCTAACGCCATGCCTACCAACTGAGCTACATCCCAGACCTGTCTGTAGCCCTGCTCTACACTGACCTGGTAGTGATTATCCTAGCCTGGTCCCAGACCTGTCTGTAGCCCTGCTCTAGACTGACCTGGTAGTGATTATCCTAGCCTGGTCCCAGACCTGTCTGTAGCCCTGCTCTACACTGACCTGGATAGTGATTATCCTAGCCTGGTCCCAGACCTGTCTGTAGCCCTGCTCTACACTGACCTGGATAGTGATTATCCTAGCCTGGTCCCAGACCTGTCTGTAGCCCTGCTCTAGACTGACCTGCTAGTGATTATCCTAGCCTGATCCCAGACCTAGTCATGCATAGCCTAACAATTCAAGTTAACAATAGTCATGCATAGCCTAACAATTCAAGTTAACATTAGTAATGCATAGCCTAACAATTCATGTTACCACTAGTCATGCATAGCCTAACAATTCAAGTTAACAATAGTCATGCATAGCCTAACAATTCAAGTTATTACCACAAGTCATGTATATCCTAACTATTCAAGTTATTACCACTAGTCATGCATAGCCTAACGATTCAAGTTATTACCACTAGTCATGCATAGCCTAACAATTCAAGTTATTACCACTAGTCATGCATAGCCAAACAATTCAAGTTAACAATAGTCATGCATAGCCTAACAATTCAAGTAAACATTAGTAATGCATAGCCTAACAATTCATGTTACCACTAGTCATGCATAGCCTAACAATTCAAGTTAACAATAGTCATGCATAGCCTGCCAATTCAAGTTATTACCACTAGTCATGCATAGCCTACCAATTCAAGTTATTACCACTAGTCATGCATAGCCTAACAATTCATGTTACCACTACTCATGCATAGCCTAACATTTCAAGTTATTACAACTAGTCATGCATAGCCTAACAATTCAAGTTATTACAACTAGTCATGCATAGCCTAACAATTCAAGTTATTACAACTAGTCATGCATAGCCTAACAATTCAAGTTATTGCCACTAGTCATGTATAGCCTAACAATTCAAGTTATTACCACTAGTCATGCATATTCTAACAATTCAAGTTATTACCACTAGTCATGCATAGCCTAACAATTCAAGTTAACAGTTGTCATGCATATCCTAACAATTCAAGTTATTACAACTAGTCATGCATATTCTTACAATTCAAGTTAACATTAGTCATGCATAGCTTAACAATTCAAGTTATTACCACTAGTCATGCATATTCTAACAATTTAAGTTATTGCCACTAGTCATGCATAGCCTAACAATTCAAGTTATTAACAGTAGTCATGCATATCCTAACAATTCAAGTTATTACCACTAGTCATGCATAGCCTAACAATTCAAGTTATTAACACTAGTAATGCATATTCTAACAATTCAAGTTATTACCACTAGTCATGCATAGCCTAACAATTCAAATTATATCCACTAGTCATGCATAGCCTAACAATTCAAGTAATTACCACTAGTCATGCATAGCCTAACAATTCAAGTTACCACTAGTCATGCATATTCTAACAATTCAAGTTATTACAACTAGTCATGCATATTCTTACAATTCAAGTTGACACTAGTCATGCATAGCCTAACAATTCAAATTATTACCACTAGGCATGCATATTCTAACAATTCAAGTTATTACCACTAGTCACACATAGCCTAACAATTCAAGTTAACAATTGTCATGCATATCCTAACAAATCAAGTTATTACCACTAGTCATGCATAGCCTAACAATTCAAGTTATTACCACTAGTCATGCATAGCCTAACAATTCAACTTAACACTAGTTATGCATAGCCTAACAATTCAAGTTATTACCACTAGTCACGCATAGCCTAACAATTCAAGTTATTACCACTAGTCATGCATAGCCTAATAATTCAAATTAACACTAGTCATGCATAGCCTAACAATTCAAGTTATTACCACTAGTCATGCATAGCCTAATAATTCAAGTTAACACTAGTCGTCCCAAGTGGTCAGTAGCAGATGTCGTTTTTATATGTTTACTTTCATGTTGCGAGTCACAAGTAGTTACTTATACCAATAAAGTTAAACACTACTCTCCTCCACTTGCCTGTTCTCAGGACATCACTGCGTACCGCAACAAGGGCAAGGTGCCCGTCAGCATGCCAGCGAAGGCCGCCGCCCCCACCAAGGACGACGACGATGATGACGACGACGATGATGATGAGGACGATGATGAGGACGATGATGAGGACGACGAGTAGATTACTGTTGTTACGTGTGGAGCTTATCATTTCCTGTTTATAAAGCATTTAACCCCTCTTGTACACACATCACTTACTCAGAACAAAAATAAAAAACTTTACTTGAAAAAGTCAACAACAAAAAAAAATACTAAAAAAATAAGATAATCCACCTCCCCCCAAAACGTAAAGGCTGTGTATAAGAATGGTTTTGAAGCTGTACAGTTGTTTTTTCCTTTTGTATAGTTAACACTACAACAGTGTCACCTGTGTCTGTCTGTGTTTCTATCTCCCAGTCTCTCCTATTCCTTATTTAGTGCACTACTTTTGACAAATGCCTATAGGGCTCTGGTCAAAAGTAGTGCACTATATAGGGAATAGGGTGCAATTTGGGATACAGCCCCCTCGTACAGTTTAAAGCGGTTGTAAAATTGGCTAGGAAACCGATGGGTCTATTTGCCTTAGCTAGCAGTGCACAGCAGCACATTACCTAGTTATAATGTGGGGTCTTAGTAGTTATTCTGTTTCCAATGGTTGGTGCATTTGTTTATCTTGTTTTAAATGACGTATTATCAACTTGTCGTATTATCATAACGTTATTTTACTGTACTATTTGAATACCACTGTAATTGCAAAAAGAAGAAAGAATTGCATCTGTTTTCTTGTTGAGATTCTGAATTGCTTCTGACGTCAATAAACTTTTTTATTTAAATAGACCAACTTCTTTCTTGTAGGTTAGAACACATATATTCTGGTCAGTGGGAACCCTGATCTAGTCAATCATGTTAGTAGTTACAGTTCTGTTCTACAGATTTACTGTATTTCAGCCTTTCTTTGTGTTATACAGAAGTTTAAATTGAAATGGTAGTAATCAATGCAGCCATCATCAGTTAATCGGGTCCGCCAGCTGGCTGTCTGTTGAACCTATGCAATTTAGCCTGGCGACGGGATTCCTCATCAATGGACTTGACTGACAGGTAAATCGCTATTCTGTACTTGAGAGACAATCATTGGTGAATCAATCAATGTGTTCAACTGTGTTGTCACAGGAAAATCATCTCCGCTGCTTCGTTAACACAAGTCTCTTACTGACAACCAATCCCAGTCAATAATACATTTTCATTAATTGTGAATTCAGTGATGATGACACTGGGAATAACCATAGCTGGACACTGGGAATATAATAACCATAGCTGGACACTGTGAATATAATAACCATAGCTGGACACTGGGAATATAATAACCATAGCTGGACACTGGGAATATAATAACCATAGCTGGACACTGTGAATATAATAACCATAGCTGGACACTGGGAATATAATAACCATAGCTGGACACTGGGAATATTATAACCATAGCTGGACACTGGGAATATAATAACCATAGCTGGACACTGGGAATATAATAACCATAGCTGGACACTGGGAATATAATAACCATAGCTGGACACTGGGAATATAATAACCATAGCTGGACACTGGGAATATAATAACCATAGCTGGACACTGGGAATATAATAACCATAGCTGGACACTGGGAATATAATAACCATAGCTGGACACTGGTAATATAATAACCATAGCTGGACACTGGGAATATAATAACCATAGCTGGACACTGGGAATATAATAACCATAGCTGGACACTGGGAATATAATAACCATAGCTGGACACTGGGAATATAATAACCATAGCTGGACCCTGGGAATATAATAACCATAGCTGGACACTGGGAATATAATAACCATAGCTGGACACTGGGAATATAATAACCATAGCTGGACACTGGGAATATAATAACCATAGCTGGACACTGGGAATATAATAACCATAGCTGGACACTGGGAATATAATAACCATAGCTGGACACTGGGAATATAATAACCATAGCTGGACACTGGGAATATAATAACCATAGCTGGACACTGGGAATATAATAACCATAGCTGGACACTGGGAATATAATAACCATAGCTGGACACTGGGAATATAATAACCATAGCTGGAACACTGGGAATATAATAACCATAGCTGGACACTGGGAATATAATAACCATAGCTGGACACTGGGAATATAATAACCATAGCTGGACACTGGGAATATAATAACCATAGCTGGACACTGGGAATATAATAACCATAGCTGGACACTGGGAATATAATAACCATAGCTGGACACTGGGAATATAATAACCATAGCTGGACACTGGGAATATAATAACCATAGCTGGACACTGGGAATATAATAACCATAGCTGGACACTGGGAATATAATAACCATAGCTGGACACTGGGAATATAATAACCATAGCTGGACACTGGGAATATAATAACCATAGCTGGACACTGGGAATATAATAACCATAGCTGGACACTGGGAATATAATAACCATAGCTGGACACTGGGAATATAATAACCATAGCTGGACACTGGGAATATAATAACCATAGCTTGGACACTGGGAAATTAATAACCATAGCTGGACACTGGGAAATAAATAACCATAGCTGGGACACCGGGGAATATAACCATAGCTGGACACTGGGAATAATAATAATCATAGCTGGACACTGGGAATAAAACCATAGCTTGACACTGGGAATATAATAACCATAGCTGGACACTGGGAATAAATAACCAAGCCGTACACTGGGAAATAATAACCATAGTGGAACTGGAAGACCCATAGGCTTGGACCACTGGGATTATAACCATAAGCTGGACACTGGGAATATAATAATCAATAGCTGGACACTGGGAATATAATAACCATAAGCTGGACACTGGAATATAATAACCATAGATGGACACTGGGAATATAAAACCATAGCTGGACACTGGGAAAAATAAAACCATGCTTGGACACTGGGAATAATAACCATAGCTGGACACTGGGAATATAATAACCATAGCTGGACACTGGGAATATAATACCATAGCTGGACACAGTGTGGAATATAACCATAGCTGGACACTGGGAAATATAATAACCATAGCTGGACACTGGGAATATAATAACCATAGCTGGACACTGGGAATATAATAACCATAGCTGGACACTGGGAATATAATAACCATAGCTGGACACTGGGAATATAATAACCATAGCTGGACACTGGGAATAACCATAGCTGGACACTGGGAATATAATAACCATAGCTGGACACTGGGAATATAATAACCATAGCTGGACACTGGGAATATAATAACCATAGCTGGACACTGGGAATATAATAACCATAGCTGGACACTGGGAATAACCATAGCTGGACACTGGGAATATAATAACCATAGCTGGACACTGGGAATATAATAACCATAGCTGGACACTGGGAATATAATAACCATAGCTGGACACTGGGAATAACCATAGCTGGACACTGGGAATATAATAACCATAGCTGGACACTGGGAATATAATAACCATAGCTGGACACTGGGAATATAATAACCATAGCTGGACACTGGGAATAAAAACTGAGTTTAAATGTATTTGGCTCAGGTGTATGTAAACTTCCGACTTCAACTGTACCTGTTTGTTACATGCAATAGGCTTTGTGGACTTCACCAGACAGATGTTGCTCTCTGGTTTTGTGATAAAACAAAGGCGTGGTTGAATTTATTCTGCCACTGTGTCTTCTTATTGTCTCGGCCTTAGGCCTATATATCACGGTGTCAAGGCATATGAACTAACAGGTTATAAAGCAAACAATGCAATCATGTGAGAGTGTGATTTGAAGGAGTCAGGCGCAGGAAGGTAAATCACAGAATACAGAGTTTATTCCGTAGTACAGAGTTACGCTGAATAGCATCAAACAGTCCAGGGTGCCAAACAGGCGCACTGGAACAAAACAGGCACACGGGGAAAATATACCCCGGCAATACAAAATACACTGAGCTCAACCGAGCTACTAATCCTCACAATAAACAATCACCCACAAGGACAAGGGGGCAGAGGGAACACATACTAATGAGGGGATATGAACCAGGTGTGTGTAATAGACAAGACAAAACAAATGGAATGATGAGATGAGATGCGGCAGTGGCTAGAAGGCCGGTAACGACGACGTACGCCGAAGCCTGTCTGAACAAGGAGAGGAGGCAGCTTCGGAGGAAGTCGTGACGGTTGGTAATCTAAAACACATCGGAATGGCGTTAGGTTAGTGGAGGAGTGACAGAGAGAGTTCTGGGCATATTCGGCCCATGGCAAGAACACCGACCACTCCCCCGGCCGGTCCTGGCAGTAGGACCGCAGGAACCTACCCACATCCTGATTCACCCGTTCCACCTGCCCATTAGACTCAGGGTGGAACCCATTGGTCAGGCTGACTGAGACCCCCAGAAGTTCCATGAACGCCTTCCAGACCTTGGATGTGAACTGGGGACCCCAGTCAGACACTATATCCTCTGGTACCCCGTAGTGCCGGAAGACGTGTGTAAACAGGGCCTCCGCAGTCTGCAGGACCGTGGGGAGGCCTTTGAAAAGTGGTCCACAACGACCAGGATCGTGGTGTTACCTTGAGAGAGGGGAAGATCAGTAAGGAAATCAATACTTAGGTGAGACCATGGCCGTTGTGGAACTGGTAAAGGCTGTAACTTACCCGCTGGGAGGAGCCTAGGTGCCTTACTCTGGGCGCACACCGAGCAGGAGGAGACGTACACCCTCATGTCCTTAGCCAAGGTAGGCCACCAGTACTTTCCGGTCAGGCAGCGCACTGTACAACCGATACCTGGGTGACCAGAGGAGGGTGATGTGTGCGCCCAGTAGATCAGACGGTCACGGACAAGAGACGGCACGTACTGCAGCCCAGCTGGACACTGAGGTGGAGATGGCTCTGTGCGTAACGCCTGCTCTATATCCGCGTGCATCGCCCATACTACCGGCGCCACAATGCAGGAGTCTGGGAGTATGGGGGTGTTGTCTCTGGGCCTCTCTTCTGTGTCATGCAGCCGTGACAGTGCGTCTGCCTTCACGTTCTTCGTACCCGGGATGTATGATAGAGTGAAATCAAACCGGGTGTAGAATAGGGCCCACCTGGCCTGTCGAGGATTCAGCCTCCTCGTTGCCCGGATGTATTCCAGGTTACGGTGGTCCGTCCAGACGAGGAAAGGGTGTTTCGCCCCTTCGAGCAAGTGCCTCCACACGGTCAGGGCTCGGACAACAGCCAACAGCTCCCGATCACCAACTTCGTAGTTCTGCTCCGCCGGGCTGAGCTTCTTGGAGAAGAAGGCACAGGGGCGGAGCTTGGGTTGCGTGCCCAAGCGTTGAGATAGGACAGTGCCTATCCCTACCTCGGACGCATCTACCTCCACTATGAATGGTAGTGATGGATCGGGATGGTCCAGTACCGGGGCTGAGTTGAACAGACCCCTCAGGTTACTGAAGGCCATGTCAGCCTCAGCAGACCAGCGGAGCCGGGACGGCCCACCCTTCAACAGAGAGGTGATGGGAGCTGCGACCTTGCCAAGCCCCGGATAAACCTCCGATAGTAGTTGGCAAAGCCAATAAAGCGGTACACCTCCTTTACCGTGGTTGGAGTCGGCCAATTACGCACGGCTGAAATGCAATTTCCCTCCATCTCCACACCTGAGGTGGTGATGCGGTATCCGAGGAAGGAGACGGACTGTTGGAAAAACAGACACTTTTCTGCCTTGGCATAAAGGTCATTTTTCAACAGTCGGGCCAGCACTTTGCGAACCAGGGACACATGCTTGGCGCACGTGGTGGAATACACCAGAATGTCATCGATATAGACCACCACACCGTGACCAAGCATGTCCCGAAACACCTCGTTCACAAAGGACTGGAAGATGGATTCCAGGCGCACTGGAACAAAACAGGCACACAGGGAAAATTTACCTCGGCAAATACAAAATACACTGAGCTCAACCGAGGTACTCTCTCCTCACATTAAACAATCACCCACAAGGACAAGGGGGGCAGAGGGAACACTTATACATGTACTAATGAGGGGATATGAACCAGGTGTGTGTAATAGACAAGACAAAACAAATGGAATGATGAGATGAGATGCGGCAGTGGCTAGAAGGCCGGTGACGACGAACGCCGAAGCCTTCGGAGGAAGTCGTGACAAATCATCACAGCACAGGTTGTAATATGGCTTTTTCCTTCTGGATCCCCAGTGATTTTACCCGCTACTGGTCCCAAATTCCCTTCATAGAGCACTGCACTACGTGTATAATGGTGTAATAGTAGTAGCAGTGGTATAATTGTGTAAGTGTGGGTGCCTGTGTGTTGCTGTATCCTCTCCTCTCCTCAGTGGAGGTAGCTACTGTGGCTAGCTAACCAGACAGTATACAGACAGGATGTTAATATGTCTTAGCCGCACAATGTGCCATGATGACACCATGCACCGCTGCTGTCTCCTGTTCTCTCTGTTTCATTTAGATACAGCTGCCTCTTTCACTTTCCCTCTCTGTCTCCCTCTCTCACTTTCTCTCTGTCTCTCACTTTCTCTCTTTCTCTCCGTCTCTCTCCATCTCTCTCTCTCTCTCTCTCTCTCTCTCTCTCTCTCTCTCTCTCTCTCTCTCTCTCTCTCTCTCTCTCTCTCTCTCTCACTATCTTTCCCTCCATCTCTCTTTCATCTCTCTCTTGCTTTCATTCTCTCTCTCTGTCTCTCTCTCTCTTTCTCTCTCTTTCTCTCTCTCTTTCTCCCCCCCCCCCCCCCCCCTCTCTCTCTCTCTCTCTCTCTCTCATCCAGGATGGGAAAAAACAGAGAGACGATTTATATAAGAAGGATTATGTGCTTTGACAAACCCAGTGACACAACAATATGGCGTTGTAGAACTGCCTGCCGTAACATAACGCACGGTGTCACTCACCAATCACACAGACACACAGACACACACACACAGACACACACACACACACACACACACACACACACAAACACTCACTGGACAGAGACCTCAGTGCTTATTCAGGAGGGGGCAATGCGACAGAATGGAACGTTCAGATAGAACTGAGTTAAGTAGAATAGACATGACTGTATGTTGTGTAGGACATTGGGTTCATGTCAGGGTTATACTTTACAATTCTATCTACACTGTTATAAACTGAGCGGCCTTGGTTTACAGCACTGTTCACCTCTACTCTACTGTACTGTAGACTGACAGAGCAAACGATGGGAGATACCACGTGATCCTGTATGAAAACAAATAGTGATTTCCCCTTTCAACTTTCAGAGTTGTTTTACAGTGTGTGTGGTTGTTTACAATGAGAATGCCAAGGCCAATTGTAGAGTTGTCATCAATGTCATCAGGACTTGTCCGTGGATGTGAAAAATGTCCGGCTGTCAGAGTTAATCAGTTAACTCAAGTTCAATTTTAGTAATTTTAGCAGTGGTGTAAAGTACTTAAGTAAAAATACTTTAAAGTACTACTTAAGTAGCGTTTTTGGGGTATCTGTACTTTACTTTACTATTTGTATTTTGGACAACTTTTACTTTTACTTCACTACATTCCTAAAGAAAATAATGTACTTTTTACTCCATACATTTAACTTGACACCCAAAAGTACTTCTTACATTTTGAATGCTTAGCAGGACCAAAAAATTGTCAAATTCATGCACTTATCAAGAGAACATGTGGTCACCCCTACTGCCTCTGATCTGGCGGACTAAACACAAATGCATAGTTCGCAAATTATGTCTGAGTGTTGTTCAGTGTGCCTATTTCCCTGTTGGCGCAGAGTAGACAGGCAGGCAGGCGGCACACAGCGCCACAAAACAGACAGACAGTGGGCCTCAGAGCGTTACTAATCCAGCCTCCTGCTGTTCACTCACAAATACACTGCACACAATACCTAGGCTTAGGGCGACATCTAGTGGACATGTATGGAACTGCAGACGAATTGGAAAATACTTTCGCATTATATTTTAGTCATTAGCAGACACTCTTATCCAGAGCGACTTACAGAATAATAATAATAATATGTAATTTAGCAGACGCTTTTATCCAAAGCGACTTACAGTCATGCGTGCATACATTTTTTTTTTTGTGTATGGGTGGTCCCGGGGATCGAACCCACTACCTTGGCGTTTCAAGCGCCGTGCTCTACCAGCTGAGCTACAGAGGACGAGAAGAGAATTGATTAGGCTTAAGTGCCTTGTTCAAGGGCACATCGACAGATGTTTCACCTTGTCGGCTCGGAGAATTCAAACCAGCAAACTTTTGGTTACTGTCCCAACGCTTTAACCGCTAGTAGATATTTCAATCTCTGTGCTATTGATGATGATAAAATATGTGGAAACAAGAAAAATTCATATAACACTACTTATATGAGCCGTTACAGTATAGGTTTACAACTGAAGAAACACTTTCTGCCTGAAGTCTTTTCTTAGAACGGTCAGCCAGGCATGGTTGAGAAATGAACATTCAATTATAATAATATGCCATTTAGCATACCGCTTTTCTCCAAAGCAACTTACAGTCATGTGCGCATACATTTTTACGTATGGGTGGTCCCGGGGATCGAACCCACTACCCTGGCGTTACAAGCACCATGCTCTACCAATTGAGCTACAGAGGTATTCTCTGGCAACAGCTCTGGTGGACATTCCTGCAGTCAGCATGCCAATTGCACACTCCTTCAAAACTTGAGACATCTGTGGCATTGTGATGTGTGACAAAACTGCACGTTTCAGAGTGGCCTTTTATTGTCCCCAGCACAAGGTGCACCTGTGTAATGATAATGCTGTTTAATAAGCTTCTTGATATGCCACACCTGTCAGTTGGATGGATTATCACAAAAAGGTGTGCACAAAATTTGAGAGAAAAAAGCTTTTTGTGCGTGTGGAACTTTTCGGGGATCTTTTATTTCACGTTGCGTTTATATTTTTGTTCAGTATACACTACCGGTCAAAAGTTTTAGAACACCTACTCATTCAAGGGTTTTTGTCTAAAAATTTTTACTGAAGACATCAAAACAATGAAATAACACATATGGAATCATGTAGTAACCAAAAAATTGTTCAAATAATCAAAATATATTTTATATTTGAGATTCTTCAAATAGCCACCCTTTGCCTTAATGACAGCTTTGTACACTCTTGGCATTCTCTAAACCAGCTTCAACTGGAATTTTTTTCCAACAGTCTTGAAGGAGTTCCCACATATGCTGAGCACTTGTTGGCTGCTTTTCCTTCACTCTGCCCTCCGACTCATCCCAAACCATCTCAATTTGGTTGAGGTCGGGGGATTGTGGAGGCCAGGTCATCAGATGCAGCACTCCATCACTCTCCCTCTTGATAAAATAGCCCTTACAAAACAAAAACAAATGATAGTCCCACTAAGCCCAACCAGATGGGATGGCGTATCGCTGCAGAATGCTGTGGTAGCCATGCTGGTTAAGTGTGCCTTGAATTCTAAATAAATCACAGACAGTGTCACCAGTAAAGCACCCCCACAACATCACACCTCCTCCTCCATGCTTTACGATGGGAACTACACAGGCGGTTGGAACCAAAAATCTCCAATTTGGACTCCAGACCAAAGGACAGATTTTCACCGGTCTAATGTCCATTGCTCGTGTTTCTTGGCCCAAGCAAGTCTCTTCTTCTTATTGGTGTCCTTTAGTAGTGGTTTCTTTGCAGCAATTCAACCATGAAGGCCTGATTCACACAGTCCCCTCTGAACAGTTGATGTTGAGATGTGTCTGTTATTTGAACTCTGTGAAGCATTTATTTGGGATGCAATTTCTGAGGCTGGTAACTCTAATGAACTTATCCTCTGCAGCAGAGGTAACTCTGGGTCTTCCTTTCCTGTGGCGGTCCTCATGAGAGACAGTTTCATCATAGCGCTTGATGGTTTTTGCGACTGCACTTTAAGAAACGTTAAAAGTTATTGTAATTTTCCGTATTGACTGACCTTCATGTCTTAAAGTAATGATGGACTGTCATTTCTCTTTGCTTATTTGAGCTGTTCTTGCCATAATGTGAACTTGGTATTTTACCAAATAGGGCTATCTTCTGTATACCCTCCCCTACCTTGTCACAACACAACTGATTGGCTCAAATGCATTAAGAAGGAAAGAAATTCCACAAATTAACTTTTAAGAAGGCACACCTGTTAATTGAAATGCATTCCAGGTGACTACCTCATGAAGCTGGTTGAGAGAATGCCAAGTGTGCAAAGCTGTCATCAAGGCAAATGAAGAATTTCAAATATAAAACATATTTTGATTTGTTTAACACTGTTTTTGTTACTACATGATTCCATATGTGTTATTTCATAGTTTTGATGTCTTCACTATTATTCTACAATGTAGAAAATAGTAAAAATAAAGAAAAACCCTTGAATGAGTAGGTGTTCTAAAACCTTTGACCGGTAGTGTTGATCGTTTTAAGTTGGGGTCTCTATAAGCTACAATATGAGGCCATAAAACTTGCATGAAAGTGCATCCTTGTAGCGGTGTGGGCTAATATAGTCCAAATGTTGCCTTGGGATATGTTGAGAAAATGACCTTGGGATATGTTGAGAAAATGACCTTGGGATATGTTGAGAAAATGACCTTGGGATATGTTGAGAAAATGACCTTGGGATATGTTGAGAAAATGACCTTGGGATATGTTGAGCCAATGGCCTTGGGATATGTTGAGAAAATGACCTTGGGATATGTTGAGAAAATGACCTTGGGATATGTTGAGAAAATGACCTTGGGATATGTTGAGCCAATGACCTTGGGATATGTTGAGAAAATGACCTTGGGATATGTTGAGAAAATGACCTTGGGATATGTTGAGAAAATGACCTTGGGATATGTTGAGAAAATGACCTTGGGATATGTTGAGAAAATGACCTTGGGATATGTTGAGCCAATGGCCTTGGGATATGTTGAGAAAATGACCTTGGGATATGTTGAGAAAATAACCTTGGGATATGTTGAGCCAATGGCCTTGGGATATGTTGAGCCAATGACCTTGAGATATGTTGAGCCAATGACCTTGAGATATTTTGAGCCAATGGCCTTGGGAATGTTGAGCCAATGACCTTGAGATATGTTGAGCCAATGACCTTGAGATATGTTGAGCCAATGACCTTGAGATATGTTGAGAAAATGACCTTGGGATATGTTGAGAAAATGACCTTGGGATATGTTGAGAAAATGACCTTGGGATATGTTGAGCCAATGGCTTTGGGATATGTTGAGCCAATGGCCTTGGGATATGTTGAGCCAATGGCCTTGGGATATGTTGAGCCAATGACCTTGAGATATGTTGAGCCAATGACCTTGAGATATGTTGAGAAAATGACCTTGGGATATGTTGAGAAAATGACCTTGGGATATGTTGAGAAAATGACCTTGGGATATGTTGAGCCAATGGCCTTGGGATATGTTGAGCCAATGGCCTTGGGATATGTTGAGCCAATGGCCTTGGGATATGTTGAGCCAATGACCACCATACAGATGTTTACACACTTTGTCAGTTTTATGCATAACATGCATAGTATTTTTGCAATGTGTCATGCATATGAACTCAAGATTGTGGATTTGTATTATTACAGAGCAGACATTGTCATGTCCTGTGCATACAAACGTAAAACAAGCAGGGGTCTAGCCCCCCTTGAGGTTCTGGAGAGAGCAGCCAAGGCAGTGAGAGAAGGGGATAAGTCCATTCGAGCAGCAGCAAGGGATGAGAAAATAGACTGAATGACACTGAAGAGGTACACTGACAAAAAAGAAAACTAACGTACCTGTGCGAAAGAGAGGCTGTGACAGAGTAGCAGAGGCACACAGGGTCTTGTCTGATGACATGGAGTCTGGGCTTGCAGTTTCATGGGCTTAGTAGCCTCAAATGCAGAGAACTTGCCTACGAATTGGCACATCGAAACAACAGCCCTGTCCCAGACAACTGGTCAAGAAACGGAAGGGTAAATGATATTGAACATCGATATCTATATCTGAATGTAGGCATACATTTAAGATATAGAATATACCACACCCCCATTCCATGAATTAAACTTTGACCTACCAGCACCATCAACCACTGACCCCAAAGGCGGCTCAACTTTTTTCCCTTTGGCAACTACACCATACCTGGGCTAAGTTGTAGCAGGAGACCAGCTATGTTTTCAAAGCTGCAATGTTTACATGAATTCCGATTATTTCCAGGGATACACAACATCCTGAAAATATATGTTGATATCTTTTGTTAGAAAATAAATACTATATTTCCCTTCACGTAGTGATGCTGAATCAAAAGCAAAATGGCTCAACTCACCTCAGATTTCCAGTGCTGAAATGGACAAAAGGGCCTGACAACAACATGTTGAATGTGTTTTCGATTATGTCAGTCGTAATCACAACCCCCGTGTCAGTTTACACAGTAAAGTAGCGGTGCAATTGATAGGACAATAAAATGATGGAACACATAGATCATTTATTAGGTTACCAGGACCAGGAGGTTTTCCTGATCAGTAAAACTCTGAGTTGAAAATCGAGGTCAGTAAATTATTCTGGCAATGGTAACATTTAATACACTATATATATACAAAAGTATGTGGACACCCCTTCAAATGAGTGGATTCGCGTATTTCAGCCACACCTGTCACAGGTGTTTAAAATCGAGCACATAGCCATGCAATCTCCATAGACAAACACTGGCAGTAGAATGGCCGGCACTGAAGAGCTCAGTGACTTAAAAGTCACCTTGTCCGAGAAAGATTTACCTGTTTATCAAAACGTCACGGCAGGGTAAGCCTACACGAAACACAGCCCTTATTTTAAGTGTTTCTAAAATCCCCTATGGGGAAAATGAATGGTGGGAAAAAACGATTGGATCCATTTCCCTGTTTGACCGCTAGGTTTTATGGGTATTATGACACCTCCACTGTGAGGCTCGATGTCGACAGATGTCAGTCATGACCTCCGGCAGCGCCGCCCCTTCGTCCTCTTTACCCAGAATGTATTTCTCCACAAGGCATCTCTCCGCGGCCATGGTAACAGCACCCGGTAACGGACTACTGCACACATCAATTGAAACGAGTGCTTCTCTTTGAGGTAGAATCATATTATCTTTTGGTTATGGTGGCATATTTGCGTGGGCGTCCTTTGTTCAAAACGAGAGTCTATTTTGTTGCCAATGCGATCTGTTTTGTTATCTGGCCTAAAGATTGGGCGTAACTGACTGGAGGCCTGTGGGAAATGTGGTTTTATTTGGGCCTACTGATAATCAAATTAGATGGAACTACAAGACCCGGTTCCTGATATTCGATAATAGATTTTATGCATAATGTGCATTCTTTGAAAAGGTTTCCTGCTGATGTTATTATTGCTGATTCTCACACACTAGCCAGCTAGTAATGCTGATGATAATGGTTGACGTATTTACCTTAGCAAGCTGACTAGCTAGCTACAAAAATGTGAAAATGATGTGCTGAGGGATGGGGCTGGAGAAATGTAACCACTCTCAAATTCATAGACAGAGCTATGGATGCGAGGACTGGCCATCCATGATATCAACATGATGGTTGTAACCATGTTTGAGGCTATACAGTGTTTGTTTACATTAACTTTGTTTACAAACATTGGACCAAAAAAAGCTTATAATAATAATATGCCATTTAGCAGACGCTTTTATCCAAAGCGACTTACAGTCATGCGTGCATACACTTTTGTGTATGGGTGGTCCCGGGGATCGAACCCACTACCTTGGCGTTACAAGCGCCGTGCTCTACCAGCTGAGCTACAGAGGACCTTATATTTAGGGTTCTGATGGGGTAGGCTATGACAGTTGAATTAAGGTTATGAGGCATTTATAAGATATTCTTCAAGAATCAATGGGTAGATATCATTCATTTATAAGTAAAAACAATTGCTGTAGCAACTGCCCCTTTAAGCAAAGATATTAGAAAAGGTGGAGATAAGAATCCCAGTGGAAAATGAATGGAGAAACGCATTAAGCTCCGCCCAGCAGACTGACGACCAATGGCGTTCACGTTGTTACGCTGCATCACACGGCTGCTAAGCCAATCTTTACGCAATTCCTTCTAATGACACGTTCAAAGCAACTGGGAACTGGCAACTCAGAACTTGGAAATCTCCGACTTCAGTGCGTTCAAGACAACTGGGAACTCTGAAAAGAAATGAGCTCGGACTGGGAAAAATTGTTTTGAATGGTCATCCAACTCTGAATTCCAAGTCGGAAACTCTGGCATCTTTCTAGAGCTCCGACTTTCCGATCTGAAGATCACTAATGTCGAGTGGTGTAAAAATACTTTAAAGTACTACTTAAGTAGTTATTTTGGGTATCTGTACTTTACTTTACTTTACTATTTATATTTTTGACAACTTTTACTTTTACTTCACTACATTCCTAAAGAAAATAATGTACTTTTTACTCCATACATTTAACTTGACACCCAAAAGTACTCGTTACATTTTGAATGCTTAGCAGGACAGGAAAATGGTCCAATTCACGCACTTATCAAGAGAACATCCCTGGTTATCCCTACTGCCTTTGATCTGGTGGACTCACTAAACACAAATCCTTCGTTAGTAAATTATGTCTGAGTGTTGCAGTGTGCCCCTGGCTATCTGAAAATAAATAAAAAACAAGAAAATGGTGCCGTCTAGTTTGCTTAATATAAGGAATTTGAAATTATTTATATTTTACTTTTGATACTGAAGGATATTTTAGCAATTACATTTACTTTAGATACTTAAGTATATTTAAAACCAAATACTTTTAGACTTTTACTCCAGTAGTATTTTACTGGGTGACTTTCGCTTTTACTTGAGTCATTTTCTATGAAGGTCTCTTTACTTTTACTCAAGTATGACAATTGGGTACTTTTTCCACCACTGCTAACATCATGATTTGACCTCGTTTTAATCCGAGTTCTCAGTTGTCTTGAAAGCACCATTCAAGTCAGGGTATGAGTCAAGAAACCTGCCTATTTCCTTGAAAGTACGTAATGTCACGATTTCAAATCTATATACGATATTACAGAGGACAAGTTAATTATCGTAAATCCTGGAAAAGATTTGTAATGTTGAGCTGTTCACAAAATTTGTGCTCATGTTGGGTTTTTGTGCTAGTGCCCAATTGACTCCCATTGAGTCCTTGAAGGAGAGATCTCCTTGTCGGAGTGTACCCAGAATGCATCGCTCGGCCCATTGACAACGTATGGGCAAAGTACACAGTGGGCGTTAATACGATTCAAATGGAGTTTCTCATCTCATCAAAAGTATCTCTGGGGAGTGTAACAGGAATGAAGAGACACTGCTATCAACTATGTGACTTCCCTCTTACCATGGGATAAGATGATCCTACTGCTTGTTTAGCAGAGCAATGTTTTGATAACCTCCTAGTCCTCCAGTCTATACATTTTATTATCTAACTCTGACTTTGATAACCTCCCAGTCCTCCAGCCTGATTATCTAACTCTGAGTTTGCGCTTACTTCAGTTTAAACTAGTATCACAGAAAACTCTGGCTGTCTAAACAAGTAGCTTGATTTCTAGCCTAAATTGATTTCAGATAGTACGTAGCTTGCTAATCCCAAAACGAACATAGTAAGAAACAGGAGTCTGACAAGCCAACTCTGCTCACTGAAGAAAGAGATCATGTGACACACCTAGCATTAGACCATAGTAGAGGAGCGTAGGATATTCAATGACTGTTTGACAACACTTCCCACTGTTAAAAAATGCCCTGTGAGATATATATATATATACACTACCTGTCAAAAATTTGGACACACCTACTCATTCTAGGGTTTTTCTTTATTTTTACTGTTTTTTTACATTGTAAAATAATAGTGAAGACATCAAAACTATGAAATAACACATATGGAATCATTTGCTCTCTCCAGAACCTCAAGGGGGGCTAGACCCCTGCTTGTTTTACGTTTGTATACACGGGACATGATAATGTCTGCTCTGTAATAATACAAATCCACAATCTTGAGTTCATATGCATGACACATTGCAAAAATACTATGCATATTATTCATAAAACTGACAAAGTGTGTAAACATCTATATGGTGGTCATTGGCTCAACATATCCCAAGGTCATTGGCTCAACATATCCCAAGGTCATTGGCTCAACATATCCCAAGGTCATTGGCTCAACATATCTCAAGGTCATTTTCTCAACATATCCCAAGGTAATTGGCTCAACATGTCCTAAGATCATTTTCTCAACATGTCCTAAGGTCATTTTCTCAACATATCCCAAGGTAATTTTCTCAACATACCCCAAGGTCATTTTCTCAACATACCCCAAGGTCATTTTCTCAACATATCACAAGGTAATTTTCTCAACATACCCCAAGGTCATTTTCTCAACATATCCCAAGGTAATTTTCTCAACATACCCCAAGGTCATTTTCTCAACATACCCCAAGGTCATTTTCTCAACATACCCCAAGGTCATTTTCTCAACATATCCCAAGGTAATTTTCTCAACATATCCAAAGGTCATTTTCTCAACATACCCAAAGGTCATTTTCTCAACATATCCCAAGGTCATTTTCTCAACATATCCCAAGGTCATTTTCTCAACATATCCCAAGGTCATTTTCTCAACATATCCCAAGGTCATTTTCTCAACATATCCCAAGGTCATTTTCCCAACATACCCCAAGGTCATTTTCTCAACATACCCCAAGGTCATTTTCTCAACATACCCCAAGGTCATTTTCTCAACATATCCCAAGGTCATTTTCTCAACATATCCCAAGGTCATTTTTTCTCAACATATCCCAATGTCATTTTCTCAACTTACCCCAAGGTCATTTTCTCAACTTACCCCAAGGTCATTTTCTCAACATACCCCAAGGCAACATTTGGACTATATTAGCCCACACCGCTACAAGGATGCACTTTCATGCAAGTTTTATGGCCTCATATTGTAGCTTATAGAGACCCCAACTGATGTATAAAACAATCTTAAAATGATCTACAGTACCGGTCAAAGGTTTTAGAACACCTACTCATTCAAGGGTTTTTCTTTATTTTTTTTACTATTTTCTACATTGTAGAATAATAGTGAAGACATCAATACTATGAAATAACACATATGGAATCATGTAGTAACCAAAAAATTGTTAAACAAATCAAAATATATGTTATATTTGAGATTCTTCAAATAGCCACCCTTTGCCTTGATGACAGCTTTGCACACTCTTGACATTCAGCTTCATGAGGTAGTCACCTGGAATGCATTTCAATTAACAGGTGTGCCTTCTTAAAAGTTAATTTGTGGAATTTCTTTCCTTCTTAATGCGTTTGAACCAATCAGTTGTGTTGTGACAAGGTAGGGGGGTATACAGAAGATAGCCCTATTTGGTAAAAGACCAAGTCCATATTATGGCAAGAACAGCTCAAATAAGCAAAGAGAAACAACAGTCCATCATTACTTTAACACATGAATGTCAGTCAACACGAACATTTCAAGAACTTTGAACGTTTCTTCAAGTACAGTTGCAAAAATCATCAGGCGAAATGATGAAACTGGCTCTCATGAGGACCGCCACAGGAATGGAAGACCCAGAGTTACCTCTGCTGCAGAGGATAAGTTCATGACAGTTACCAGCCTCATAAATTGCAACCCAAATAAATACTTCACAGAGTTCAAGTAACAGACACATCTCAACATCAACTGTTCAGAGGAGACTGCGTGAATCAGGCCTTCATGGTCGAATTGCTGCAAAGAAACCACTACTAAAGGACACCAATAAGAAGAAGTGACCTGCTTAATATGGAACATTTCAAGTCACAAAAACCATCAAGCGCTATGATGAAACTGGCTCTCATGAGGACCGCCACAGGAAAGGAAGACACAGATATATTAGAGATTTGAGATTCTTAAAATAGCCACCCTTTGCCTTGATGACAGCTTTGCATACTTTTGGCATTCTCTCAACCAGCTTTACCTGGAATGCTTTTCCAACAGTCTTGAAGGAGTTCCCACATATGCTGAGCACTTGTTGGCTGCTTTTCCTTCACTCTGCGATCCGACTCATCCCAAACCATCTCAATTTGGATGAGGTCAGGGGATTGTGGAGGTCAGGTCATCTGATGCAGCACTCCATCACTCTGCTTTTTGGTAAAATAGCCCTTACACAGCCTGGAGGTGTGTTGGGTCATTGTCCTGTTGAAAAACAAATGATAGTCCCACTAAGCCCAAACCAGATGGGATGGCGTATCGCTGCAGAATGCTGTGGTAGCCATGCTGGTTAAGTGTGCCTTGAATTCTAAATAAATCAAAGACAGTGTCTCCAGCAAAGCACCCAAACACCATAACACCTCCTCCTCCATGCTTTACGGTGGGAACTACACATGCAGTGATCATCCGTTCACCTGGTCTATGTCTCACAACCAAAAATCTCCAATCTGGACTCATCAGACCAAAGGACAGATTTCCACCGGTCTAATGTCCATTGCTCATGTTTCTTAGCCCAAGCAAGTCTATTCTTATTATTGGTGTCCTTTAGTAGTGGTTTCTTTGCAGCAATTCGACCATGAAGGCCTGATTCACGCAGTCTCCTCTGAACAGTTGATGTTGAGATGTGTCTGTTAATTGAACTCTGTGAAGCATTTATTTGGGCTGCAATCTGAGGTGCAGTTAATTGCAGATTTCTGAGGCTGGTAACTCTAATGAACTTATCCTCTGCAGCAGATATAACTCTGTGTCTTCCATTCCTGTGGCGGTCCTCATGAGAGCCAGTTTCATCATATCGCTTGATGGTTTTTGTGACTGCACTTGAAGAAACTTTCAAAGTTCTTGAAATTTTCCGGATTTACTGAGCTTCATGTCTTAAAGTAATATAATAATAATATAATATAATATGCCATTTAGCAAACGCTTTTATCCAAAGCGACTTACAGTCATGTGTGCATACATTTTTACGTTTGTAAAAGTAATGATGGACTGTCGTTTCACTTTGCTTATTTGAGCTGTTCCACAAATTAACTTTGAACAAGGCACACCTGTTAATTGAATGCATTCCAGGTGACTACCTCATGAAGCTGGTTGAGAGAATGCCAAGAGTGTGCAAAGCTGTCATCAAGGCAAAGGCTGGCTACTTTGAAGAATCTCAAATATAAAATATATTTTGATTTGTTTAACACTTTTTTGGTTACTACATGATTCCATATGTGTTATTTCATAGTTTTGATGTCTTCACTATTATTGTACAATGTAGAAAATAGTAAAAATAAAGAAAAACTTGACATTTTCCGTATTGACTGACCTTCATGTCTTAATGTAATGATGGACTGTCGTTTCTCTTTGCTTATTTGAGCTGTCCTAACCATAATATGGACTTGGTATTTTACCAAATAGGGCTATCTTCTGTATACCACCCCTACAATGTCATCACTTAGAACACTAGGTGGCAACATTGTACTGTATAAATTGATGAGGATTGCTAGACTAGGCCTGCTGTCAGCCCTCTGTATGCAATGAATGCTTAGTTATGCTTCTGTGTGCATGCATGCTTGTGTGTGTGAATGGTTGTGTATGTGTGTCTTTGTGTCTGTGTGTGTTTGTCTCTACCAGGGTGTGTTGATGGTGGGCCCCGCAGGAACAGGAAAGACCATGCTGGCTAAAGCCGTAGCTGCAGAGTATGTTAACGGTTGTCTCTCTCTAAAGCCGTGGCTGCAGAGTATGTTAACGGTTGTCTCTCTCTAAAGCCGTGGCTGTAGAGTATGTTAACGGTTGTCTCTCTCTAAAGCCGTAGCTGCAGAGTATGTTAACGGTTGTCTCTCTCTAAAGCCGTAGCTGCAGAGTATGGCACCACCTTCTTCAACGTCTCCTCCTTATACAGAGGAACTGGCCCTCCTTCTCTTTGACATGGGGAGTCTGAGTCTGTGTCTGTGTCTGTGTCTGTGTCTGTGTCTCTGTCTCTGTCTCTGTCTCTGTCTTTGTCCCTGTCTCTGTCTCTGTCTCTGTCTCTGTCTCTGTCTTTCTCTCTCTGTCCCTGTCTCTGTCTCTGTCTCTGTCTCTGTCTCTGTCTCTGTCTCTGTCTCTGTCTCTGTCTCTGTCTCTGTCTCTGTCTCTGTCTGTGTCTGTGTATTTGTCTGTGTCTGTGTATTTGTCTGTTGTGATGGACAAAAACAGAAGGAGTAGCTGTCAGTGGCCAGTGCTCACATTACATTAGGTTCTGGGTGCTGAGATAAGTGCATCGGTGTGGGTGTGTTTTTGAGCTGTCTCTGGGTTGAAATGTTGATATAGAGGTGTAAATTATAGAAACGTATGTCTGTTAATAGAAAATAATATTCAATTAACCATTTTGGAATGAACCCTTTCTCACCATACCATTGTTGTCCAGGTGTAGGGAGAGCTCTAGATATGTGACTGTACCATTGTTGTCCAGGTGTAGGGAGAGCTCTAGATATGTGACTGTACCATTGTTGTCCAGGTGTGGGGGGAGCTCTAGATATGTGACTGTACCATTGTTGTCCAGGTGTAGGGGGAGCTCTAGATATGTGACTGTACCATTGTTGTCCAGGTGTAGGGAGAGCTCTAGATATGTGACTGTACCATTGTTGTCCAGGTGTAGGGGGGAGCTCTAGATATGTGAACTGTACCATTGTTGTCCAGGTGTGGGGGGAGCTCTAGATATGTGACTGTACCATTGTTGTCCAGGTGTAGGGGGAGCTCTAGATATGTGACTGTAACCATTGTTGTCCAGGTGTAAGGGGGGAGCTCTAGGTATGTGACTGTACCATTGTTTGTCCAGGTGTAGGGGGGAGCTCTAGATATGTGACTGTGACCATTGTTGTCGCATGGTGTAGGGGGAGCTCTAGATATGTGACTGTACCATTGTTGTCCAGGTGTGGGCGGAGCTCTAGATATGTGACTGTACCATTGTTGTCCAGGTGTAGGGGGGAGCTCTAGATATGTGACTGTACCATTGTTGTCCAGGTGTGGGGGGAGCTCTAGATATGTGACTGTACCATTGTTGTCCAGGTGTGGGGGGAGCTCTAGATATGTGACTGTACCATTGTTGTCCAGGTGTAGGGGGGAGCTCTAGATATGTGACTGTACCATTGTTGTCCAGGTGTAGGGGGGAGCTCTAGATATGTGACTGTATCCATTGTTGTCCAGGTGTAGGGGGGAGCTCTAGATATGTGACTGTACCATTGTTGTCAAGGTGTAGGGGGGAGCTTCAGAGAATGACGACCCCTCTAAGATGCTGATGATTCTGGCCGCTACTAACTTACCTTAGGACATCGATGAGGCACTAATGTGACGATTACATCCCACTGCCTAACCCTGATCACTAGCCCATTTGCAGCCCCCAACTACCTTTCACTCTTTCTGTAACTCTATCCTTGTGTGTTCTTGTGAGACTGTTCCAATGACTGACCCTTGTGAGCCGTGAGGCACTTTCTGTGTGTCACAGTCATGGCTTTTGGCCAGGGGCATCCCCTGAACACATCCTTTAGAGGAGAGAGGACGAACGGAGAGCGAGGACGAGCTTGAGGAGGAACGGAGCGGTGTTGGGCATGGGGGATGCCCGATTCGGAGGAAGACCTGAGAGAGACCGAGAGAAGAGAGAAGATACGAGACGAATCGCCGCAGAGAGGCCAGAGGAGCAGAGAGAGAGTGGCGAAAGAGACTGAGAGATGATGATCACGAGCACGATGTTGACCGGAGAGAAGAAGATGAAGAGAGAAAGAGAGAGATGGAAGAGTTGCGGATGAACCCAACAGAGCCGCATGAAGGAGTGAGAGAGACGAGCTGTCGAGAAAAGGGAAAGAGACGCGATGAGACGGTGAGAGAGAGAGAGAAGAGAGATGAGAAAAGAGCAGGTGTAAAGACAAGAGTGGAGAGAGAGAGAGCAGAGAGAGAGAAGAGACGATGAGTTGCAGAGGTGCCCGGTGCGAGATGAGAGAGAGATGAGAGAGAGAGAGAGCGAGGGAGAGAGAAAGAGAGAGAGAGAGAGAGAGAGAGATAAGAGAGAGAGAGACGAGAGCGAGAGAGAGAAGGAGAGGGAGAGAGAGAGAGACGAGAGGAGAGACAGACGAGAGAGAGAGAGAGAGAGGAGAGAATGAGAGCGAGAGAGAGAGAGAGAGAGAGAGAGGAGGAGAGAGAGAGAGAGAGAAGAGAGAGAGAGATGAGAGAGAGAACCCAGTATATGTACATAGTGGAGAGGAGATGGACTAAAGGAGGTTGTGAGTGGAAACAGGGAAATCCCACTAGATAACATGTGAATGGGACCAGAGAAAAGTCCCACTAGATAACATGTGAATGGGACCAGAGGAAAGTCCCACTAGATAACATGTGGAATGGACCAGAGAACGAGTCCCACTAGATAACTGTGAATGGGACCCGAGGAAAAGTCCCACTAGATAACATGTGAATGGGACCAGAGAAGGTCCACTAGATAACATGTGAATGGGACCAGAGAAAAGTCCCACTAGATAACATGTGAATGGGACCAGAGAAAAGTCCCACTAGATAACATGTGAATGGGACCAGAGAAAAGTCCCACTAGATAACATGTGAATGGGACCAGAGAAAGGTCCTACTAGATAACATGTGAATGGGACCAGAGAAAGGTCCCACTAGATAACCTGGGAGATGGACCAGAGAAAGGTACCCACATAGATAAACATGTGAATGGGGAACAAGAGAAACGTCCCACTAGATAACATGTGAATGGGACAGAGAAAGTCCCACATAGATGATAACATGTGAATGGGACCAGAGAAGGTCCTACTAGATTAAATGTGAATGGGACCGAGGGAAACGTCCCACAGATAACATGCTGAATGGGACAGAGAAGTCACACGAGATAAATGTGAATGGGACCAGAGAAAAGTACAACTAGATTAACATGTGAAGGGGACCAGAGAATGTCCTACTAGATAAACATGTGAATGGGACCAGAGGAAAGTCCCACTAGATAACATGTGAATGGGGCCAGAGAAAGTCCCACTAGATAACATGTGAATGGGACCAGAGGAAAAGTCCCACTAGTAACATGTGAATGGACCAGAGAAATAGAAAAGTCCACCAAGATAAACATGGTGAATGGGACCAGAGAGAAAAGTCCCATAGATAACTGTGAATGGGACCAGAGAAAGAAAGGGTCCCATAGATATAACCGTGAATGGGACCAGAGGAAAGTCCCACTAGATAACATGTGAATGGGACCAGAGAAAGGTCCCACTAGATAACCTGTGAATGGGACCAAGAGAAAAGAAAAGTCCCACGAGATAACATGTGAATGGGACAGAGCAAAAGTCCACGATAACATGTGAATGCGGACAGAGAAAAGTCCCACAGATAACATGTGAAGGGACCAGAGAAAAGGTCCTACTAGATAAACATGTGAATGGGACCAGAGAAAGGTTCCACTAGATAACCTGTGAATGGGACCAGAGAAAGGTCCCACTAGATAACATGTGAATGGGACCAGAGAAAAGTCCCACTAGATAACATGTGAATGGGACCAGAGAAAGGTCCCCACTAGATACATGTGAATGCGGACCAGAGGAAAGGTCCTACTAGATAACATGTGAATGGGACCAGAGAAAGGTCCCACTAGATAACATGTGAATGGGACCAGAGAAAGTCCCACTAGATAACATGTGAATGGGACCAGAGAAAAGTTCCCTTAGATAACATGTGAATGGGACCAGAGAAAAGTCCCACTAGATAACATGTGAATTGGACCAGAGAAAGGTCCTACTAGATAACATGTGAATTGGACCAGAGAAAGGTCCCACTAGATAACCTGTGACTGGAGACCAGAGAGAGAAAAGGTCCCACTAGATAACGGTGAATGGGACAGAGAAAGGTCCACTAGATAAACCGTGTGAATGGGACCAGGACAGGTCCCATAATAACAGTGAATGGGACCAGAGAAAAGTCCCATAGATAACATGTTGAATGGGACCAGAGAAAAGGGTCCTATAGATGAAACATGTGACTGGGACCAGAGAAAGGTCCACTAGATAACCTGTGAATGAGGACCAACAAGAAGAAAGGTCCCACTAGATAACCATGTGAATGGGCCAGAGAAAGCTCCCTAGAGACATGTGAATTGGGACCAGAGAAAAGTCCCACTAGATAACATGTGAATGGGACCAGAGAAAGGTCCTACTAGATAACATGTGAATGGGACCAGAGAAAGGTCCCACTAGATAACATGTGAATGGGACCAGAGAAAGTCCCACTAGATAACATGTGAATGGGACAGAGAAAGTTCCCTTAATAACAGTGAAGGGACCAGAGAAAGGTCCCACTAGATTAACATGTGAATTGGACCCAGAGAAGGCCTTACTAGATAACATGTGAATTGGACCAGAGAAAGGTCCCACTAGATAACCTGTGAATGGGACCAGAGAAAGGTCCCACTAGATAACCTGTGAATGGGACCAGAGAAAGTTCCCACTAGATAACATGGGAATGGGACCAGAGAAAAGTCCCACTAGATAACATGTGAATGGGGCCAGAGAAAGGTCCCACTAGATAACCTGTGAATGGGACCAGAGAAAAGTCCCACTAGATAACATGTGAATGGGACCAGAGAAAAGTTCCCTTAGATAACATGTGAATGGGACCAGAGAAAAGTCCCACTAGATAACATGTGAATGGGGCCAGAGAAAAAGTCCCACAGATAACATGTGAATGGGACCAGAGAAATGTCCCACTAGAAACATGTGGGAATGGGACCATAGAAGGTCCACTAGATAAACAGGAATGGACCAGAGAAAGAAAGGTTCCACTAGATACATGTGAAGGACCAAAGGAAATGTCCCATAGATACATGTGAAGGGGCCAGAGAAAAGTCCCACTAGATAACATTGTGAATGGGACCAGAGAAAAGTCCCCACTAGATAACATGGGAATGGGACCAGAGAAAGGTCATACTACGGATAACTGTGAATGGACAGAGAAGAAAGGTCCCACTAATAAAATGGGAATGGGGCCAGAGAAAAGTCCCACTAGATAACCTGTGAATGGGACCAGAGAAAGTTCACTAGATAACATGGGAATGGGACCAGAAGGAAAAGTCCCACTTCCCCACTAGATAACATGTGAAGGGGCAGGAAAAGGTCCCACTACGATAACCTTTGTTGATGGGACCAGAGGAAAAGTCCCACTAGGATAACATGTGAATGGGACCAGAGAAGTAGTCCCTTAGATAACATGTGAATGGGACCAGAGAAAGGCCCACTAGATAACATGTTGAATGGGGGCCAGAGAAAAAGATCCCCACTAGATAACATGTGAATGGGACCAGAGAACCAGAGAAATGTCCAAATTAGATAAAGATAACTGTGAATGGGACCAGAGAAACGGTCCCACTTAAGAAACATGTGAATGGGACCAGCAGAAAGGTTTCCACTAGATAACATGTGAGGGACCAAAGGAATGCCCACTAGATAACAGTGAATGGGGCCAGAGAGAAAGGAAAAGTCCCACTAGATAACATCTGAATGGGACCCAGAGAAAAGTCCCACTAGATAACAGTGGAATGGGACCAGAGAAAGGTCCTACTAGATTAACATTGTGAATGGGACCAAGAAAGTCCACTAGATAAAATGTGAGATGGGGCCCAGGAGAAGACAAGTCCCACTAGCTAACATGTGATGGGACCAGAGCAAAGTCCCACTAGATAACATGTGAATGGAGACCAGAGGAAAAAGTCCCACTAGATAACCAGTGAATGGGACCAGAAGAAAAGTCCCACTAGATAACATGTGATGGGACCAGAAGAAAGGTACCACTAGAAAACCGGAATGGGACCAGAGGAAAGTCCCACTAGATAACATGTGAATGGACCAGAGAAAGGGTCCCACTAGATAACCGTGGAATGGGGACCAGAGAGGAAAAGAAAAGCCCACTAGATAACATGTGTAATGGGACCAGAGAAAAGTCCCACTAGATAACATGTGAATGACGAGAAAGGCCCACCTAAGATAACAGTGAATGGGCCCAGGAAAGGTCCTATAGATAACATTGTGAATGGGACCAGAGAAAGGTCCCATAGATAACCTGATGAATGGGACCGAGAAAGGTCCCACTAGAGATAACATGTGAATGGGGGACAAGAGAAAGAAAAGTCCCATAGGATAACTGTGCATGGGACAAGAGAAGAGGTCCCACTAGTATAAATGTTGATGGGACCAGAGAAAGGTCAACTAGATAAACATGGAATGCGGACCAGAGAAAAGGTCCCACTAGATAACATGTGAAATGGGACCAGAGAAAGTCCCACTAGATAAACATGTGATGGGACCAGGAGGAAAAGTTCCCTAGATAACATTGTGAATGGGCCAGAGAAAAGTCCCACTAGATAACATGGTGAAATGGGACCAGCGGAAAAGGTCCTACTAGATATTCAACATGTGGAATTGAGACCAGAGAAGAAAGGTCCACAGATAACCTGTGAATGGACAGAGAAGAAAGTACCACTAGAAACTGTGAATGGGACCGAAGAATAGGTCCCATAGATAACTGTGTGAATGGGACCAGAGAAAGGTCCTACTAGATTACAAATGTGAATGGGACAGAGAAAGGTCCCACTAATAACATGTGAATGGGACCAGAGAAAGGTCCTATAGATAACATGTGAATGGAGACCAGAGACAAGGTCCCAATAGATAAACCTGTGAATGGGAACAGAGAAAGGTCCCACTAGGAAACTGTGAATGGGACCAGAGGAAAAGTTCCCACTAGATAACATGTGAATGGGACCAGAGAAACCCAGAGAAAAGTCCCCACTAATAAATGTGAATGGCGACAAGAGAAAGAAAGGTCTACTAGATAACATGGAAATGGGACCAGAGAAAGAAGTCCAACTAGATAACATGGAAATGGGACCGAGAAGTCCTCACTGATAACATGTTGAATGGGCCAGAGAAAAAGTTCCCTTAGATAATGTGAATGGGACCAGAGAAAAAGTCCCCCACTAGATTCACATGTGAATTGGACCCAGAGAAGTCCTTACTAGATAAACATGTGAATGGACCAGAGAAGAAAGGTCCCACTAGATAACCTGTGAATGGGACCAGAGAAAGGTCCCACTAGATAACCTGTGAATGGGACCAGAGAAAGGTCCCACTAGATAACCTGTGAATGGGACCAGAGAAAGGTCCCACTAGATAACCTGTGAATGGGAACCAGAGAACAAAACCTGCAACCCCCAGCCCCCCCCCTGCCTTGGGTCACAACCTTGCTCTCCCCGGCCCGCCTTTGTTCCCTTCCCCCAAGTATTTGTCAACATGACCCCACCTTCTGCACTTTCCCACCTCGACGTCCCTTCATATATCTACCCCTCCATTCCCCCACCCTTACTTCACCTTTTGGCCCCATCACTCCCCACCTGCCCCCTTAACCTCTTTATTTTCACTCCCCGTACATCCTTAGACCTCCCCCATCGCCATTTCCGTCCCTCCCGCCTCCCATTGTGGGGTGGGGGGGGGTACTCTCCCCTCGTTCCCTCACCCGCCCCAAACCACACTCCTTGCCTCCTCCTGCATCCTCGCGGGCCCTCTCCACCCCCTCTCCGCGCATGACGCCAGCCATGCACCGCCCAATTTATTGCCCGACCCCCCATTCTCGACGTGCCTGCCTCTTCCCATGGATCTATCTAAACCAAAGCCCCCTAGCTCGTTCTACCCCCCCCCCCGCTCGCCCCTTCAACCGTTCTGCCCGCCTCTCCCCACCCTCGTTCCCCCACTATTCCGATACCCGCATTGCGCCTCTCCCCGTGCTTCCCCCTAGCATCGCTTCTTCCCCCTCTGTCCCCTCCCCCCCGCCCCCCTGGCCCTTCTCCATCTCGCCCCTCTGTCGTCTTCTCCGAGCCCCTCATCACCGACACTTGGGACTCTCTCTTTCTCGCCCACTCTGTCCCTTCGCCCATCCTCTTCCCCTGCTATTATTTGTCAACCATGACCCGTCTCTCCCCTTCTCAGCCTCCATCCTCATCCCCCTACCCCCCCTCTTAACCCTTTCTTTCTCCCTCAGTGTTTTCCGCCCCTTTGTTTGGTCATCCCCGTCCCTTCCTGCTGCCCAACCCCCCTGCCCCTAACCATTCCCTGCCTCGCCATACCTATCATCTTTTCTTCCCCTACCATTCCCTCCAGGTCCCTCCGTTTTTCCCCCCACCCCTCCCTCCCCCCCCTGTTTCCACCCCCATTTCCACACCGCCCCCTGTTCCCCGCCTAACACCACCCCCCTCACCGCTCCCTCTTCCACATCGCACTCCGGCACCCCCCCGGGGCCTCCGCGGCCTTTTTCTCCCATCACATCTTCGTCCCCCCCACACCTTCCTCATCCCCCCCTTGTTTCCGACTCCCCAGACTATTTCCCGCTCACGCCCCCCTCCACGGACCTGACGTCACGCGCTCTCACCTGCGCTCTCCCACCCGCTCCCCTCCTTTTCAATCCGCTCCCCTATACTCTCTCCCCCTCACTCCCATCCTCCCCCGGTCCCGCATTATACCTCCCTTTCTCTACCTCACACCCCCCCTATGCCCTCTCAGCCCCCTCCCCTTTCTGAGCGGCGCGCCCAGCATCATCATGGCCTTGACCCACCCCCTCCGCTCCCGTTTAACCGCACATCATGCCATCCAGGCGGCGAATAGGCCGCAGCAGCCGAAAGGCAGGCCGAAGAAGTGAGATATCTAGCCCTAGCACCTGTAAGACCAGCTCCCGACCCCATCCCACCCCTCTTCCCCCTTTGTACCACCTTCCTCTCTAACTTTCCATCCTCACACTCACACCTTACCTCCTATTTCCCCCCCACCGCCGCTTACACGCCTTCCTCTAAGTACTTTACCCTCCCACGCCCTACCCCCCCCTTTACAAGCCTTCCGTTTCCCCTTTCCTCCTCCCTTCTCCAGCCTTCCACCATTACTTCCCCTGTCTGTGACCCTCCCTCTCGTCTCCCCACTCGCCAGTAGCCGCCCAATTTTCCCCTCCAAGCGTGAAGCAAACACTTCTCCCATACGACCAGACCACGCCTGCCCCGTTTTCTTTCCCAATGGTATCCCCCTCCCCCCTCCTCTCCCTCCGTCCCCACCGGACCCTGCCCCGCGGGCCCTCCCCCATAGCCTGCCTCACCTCCTCACCCGAACGTCTCTCACACGCCCTCCCGGGGCCTTCCGGACGCTTCCCCCCCTCCTCTCTGCCCTACCCCACGCCCCGCCCCCTCCCTCCTGCACCCTATTTAACGTTTCTTCCACCCTTCACCGGAACGACTTTTGCTTTACCCCCCTTGACCTCATCTCTGCCATCCATCATTTCTCCTACACTCACTTTTTTCCTCACCCCCCTTTCCAATCGCACCTCCTCTCGTCCTACCATTCCTTTTACAACTTTCCCGCACTTTTTCCCATTTCATCCTTGTTGCCCCCCTCTCCCCCCCCACGCACCGCTTTCCTCCTCCCTCCTACCCGCGCTACTGGCACGCTCCACCACCCATACCAGCCCTGCCCCGTGGTCACTTCCCCCCCCCCACACATTCGCCCCCGTTCAGAAGCCACCTTACCCAGCGTATCTTGCCTCCTCCATCTCTCCCGGGCCCCGCCACCACACGTCTTCATCAATCCCCCCCGGGCTGACCAACCCCTGCATATCCCGCGTCCCCTCCCCCTAAACCCAAGTCTCCTCCTCTCTCTTCTACCTCTCCCTGCCCTCCCCTCGCCCAAGTTCTCTTCCCCCCTCCCCCAGGGGCGAACCCTATTTTGGTGGATCTTCTATCTCTCCTGTCCCAGAGATAACTGGAATGGGACAGAGAGAAGTTCCCACTAGATAACATGGGAAGGGACCAGGGAAAAAGAAAAGTTCCCCACTAGATAACATGTGAATGGGGGCCAGAGAAAGGTCCCACTAGCTAACCGTGAATGGGCGACCAGAGAAAAGCCCACTAGAGTAACATGTGAATGGGACCAGAGAAAGCAACAGTTCCCTTTAGATAACATGTGAATGGGACCAGAGAAAAGTCACCAATATATTAAAATGTGAGGGGGCCAGAGAAAAGTCCACTAGATAAACATGTGAATGGGACCAGAGAAATGTCCCACATAGAAACATGTGAATGGGACCGAGAAGGTCCCACTAAGAGAACATGTGAATGGGACCAGAGAAAGGTTCCACTAGCAGATAAAACATGGGAATTGGGACCCAAAATGTCCCACTAGATAACATGTGAATGGGGCCCAGAGGAAAAGTCCCATAGATAACATTGTGAATGGGAAAGAGAACAGTCCCACTCAGATAACATGTGATGGGGACCAGAGAAAAGTCCCAATAGATAAAACATGTGAATGGGACCAGAGAAAGAGAGAAAAGGCCCAACTAGATAACATGTGAATGGGACCGAGAAATGTCCACTAGATAACATGTGAATGGGACCAGAGAAAAAGTCCCCTAGATAACATGTGAATGGGACCAGAGAAAAGTCCCACTAGATAAAATGTGGAAATGGGACAGAGAAAGAAAAGTCCCCACTAGATAACATGTGAACTGGCCCAGAGAAAAGTCCCACTAGATGAACATGTGAATGGACCAGAGAAAAGTCCACTAGATAAACATGTGAATGCGGACCAGAGGAAAGGTCCCCACTAGATAACATGTGAATGGGGACCGAGGAAAGTCCCCTAGATAACATGTGAATGGACCAGAGAAAAGTCCCATTAGATAACATGTGAATTGGACAGAGAAAGGTCCCACTAGATAACATGTGAATGGGACCAGAGGAAAGGTCCCACGAGATAACCTGTGAATGGACCAGAGAAAGAAAGTCCACTAATACAGGGAATGGGACCAGAGAAAAGTTTCCCCTAGATAAATGTAATGGGACCAGAGAAAAGTCCCACTAGATAACATGTGAATGGGACCAGAGAAAAAGTCCCACTAGATAACATGTGAAATGGGCCAGGAGAAAAAGTCCCCCTAGATAACATGTGAAAGGGACCAGAGAAAAGTCCCACTAGATAACAAATGTGTGAATGGGCCAGAGAAGAAAAGTCCCACTAGATAAACATGTGGGAATGGGCCAGAGAAAAAGTCCACTAGATAACCTGTGAATGGGGGACCAGAGAAAAGTCCCACCTAGATAACATGGTGAATGGGACCAGGAGAACAAAGTCACTAGATACATGTGAATTGGGACCAGAGAAAGGTCCCACTAGAGAACATGTGAATGGGACCAGAGAAAGGTCCCACGTAGATAACCTGTGAATAATGGGACCGAGAAAGGTCCCACAGATAGACCACGTTGAATGGCGACCCAGCAAAACCAGTTCCCCTAGATAACAGTGTACACCTGGACCAGAGAAAAGTCCCCACTAGATAAAACACGTGAATGGGACCAGAGAAAAGTCCCAAGATAACATGTGAATGGTGCGCCAGCCCCCAGCAAGTCCACTAGATACATGTGAATGGGGCCAGACAAAAGTCCCCCACTAGATAACATGTGAAAGGGGCAGAGAAAAGTCCCCCTAGATACCACATGTGAAGGGGCCAGAGAAAAAGCCCCTAGATAAATTCTGAATGGGACCAGACGAAAGTTCCATAGAAACGCATGTGAATGGGACCAGAGGAAAGTTCACATATAACATGTTACTCCCGGGGCCCGAGCAACCAGTCCCACTAGAGAACAGTTGACATGGGGGCCAGAGAAACGAGGTCCCACTAGATAACATGTGAAGGTACCAGAGCGGGAAAGTCCAACTGCCAGTAGAGCCAGAATAAACTACACAACACATTGGTGTAAATATGTGAATGGTCTACCTCATGCATGCCTTTTGTGTTTTTGTGTGGAGATGGGGATCCTATCTCATATAGGTACTACAGGCATGCGGTGTGTTCCCGTTCCCGGTCTGTTCGGATACTTCCCCTGAGGGGACACCCATCAAATTCCACTGATTGTGAAACCCAAAGCAGGACCAGTGTGAGCGCGCCAATGTCGTAGGACACAGGAGGGAGAGGACGATCCCCACCCCCCGCTGGGACACACACACACACACACACCACACACTACACACACACACACAGGGCTCGCCACACCCACAACACACCAACCCACACACACACACACAAACACACACCACCACAACACACAACCTAGAGTAGTTTTACGGCTAACTTTCGCTGGGGACACACAATCAGTCCATCCTCAAAAATCCGAGTTCCTACCCCGAACCGACCAAACGCCCCAATAACCGTACCCGGACTCTAACCGGTAACCGTAAACTCGTAACCAGTGAAAAACCTATCGCTTAACCTCCAACCCGAAAAACACCCCCGCACACACATACACACAACACACACACACACCCCACACACACACACACACACCACACACACACCACACACACACAGTCTTGTACGGCCTAACTTGCGGGGGGAACACATAACAGCTCCCATTCAAATGCCGTTTTCCCTACCCCAACCCTACACCCCTAAGCGTGCGACCCTGACGCTAAACCGGAACCGGAACCGGAACCCAAAAAACACCCGATCGGGAACCCCACCACCCTAAAAACACCCACGCACACACATACACACACCACACACACACACACACAAACACACAACCACACACACACACACCCACACACACACACACACACACCACACACCCCACACACACACACAAACCACAGCACACACACACCCACAGTCTTGTACGGCTAACTTTGCGGGGGACACACAATTCAGGCCCATTGCCTAATGGCCGATTGCCCTAACCCCTAACCCTAACCCCTAATACTCTTACCCTTACTCTAACCTTAACCTGTAAACACCGTAACCAAGCAAACCTATCGTAAACCCCAACCCAAAAAAAACAAGCACGAACCCACACACACGCACGCACGCGCTGCGCACGCACGCACGCACGCACGCCCGCACAGCACGCACGAACGCACGCACGCACACACACACACACAAACACACCACACACACACACCACACACACACACACACACACCACAAAAACACACACACAACCACACACACACACACAAACACAAACACAAACACACACACACCACACACACCAAAACTACATCCCTGGTTTGAGCAAGGAATCGTTGTATGCCATTATCAGGGATGATGCGTCACAGACTCGAATTGATGAACCACCCCACCCCCCTACCCACCCACCTGTGCTCCCCTAATCCCCGACAAACAAACACCAAAATGTTCCATACCCACACCCTCAGGTTCTCATGAACAATTACTCCTGTGTAGACAGACGTAATAGGCTCCTGTGTCCAAAATGGAACCCTGTTACCATTCGGCTCTGGTCAAAAAGTGGTGCCTACTATATAGGGAATAGGGTGCCCATTCTATGGTCTAAAGTAGTGTACTATATAGGGAATAGGGTGCCCTTTCTCTGGTCTAAAGTAGTGCACCTAAGGAATAGGGTCCCATTCTTGGTTAAAACGTAGGTTACTTATTAGGGAATAGGGGTGCATCTATGGTCTAAAGTAGTGCACTATATAGGGAATAGGGTGCCCTATTCTCTGTCTAAAGTAGGCACTATTAGGGACTACAGGGTGCAATTCTCTGGTTAATGTAGGCATATATAGGGAATAGGGTGCCATTCTGGTCTAAAAGTAGTGCACTATATAGGGAATAGGGTGCCATTCTCTGGTTAAGTAGCTGCCATATATAGGGATCGGCGTGCCATTCTCTGGTCTAAAGTAGTGCCACTTTATAGGGGAATAGGGTGCCATTCCTCTGGTGCTAAAGTAGTTGCACTATTAGGGAATAGGGCTGCATGTCTTGGTCTAATGTAGTGCACTCTATAGGGAATAGCGGTTGCCAGCTATGGTCTAATGTCGTGCACTATATAGGGACTTGGGGTGCCATTCTCTTCGGGTCAATGTAGTGCACTATATTAGGAATAGGGTGCCATTCTCTAGTTAAAGTAGTGCATATATAGGGAATAGGGTGCCATTCTATGGTCTAAGAGTAGTGCACTATATAGGGAATAGGGTGCCATCTCTGGTCTAAAGGAGTGCACTTAAGGAATGGTGCCTTCCTGGTCTAAAGTAGTTGCACGATTATAGGGAATAGGGTGTGCCATTCTATCGGTCTAAAGTAGTGCACTATATAGGGACTAGGGTGCCATTCTCTTGGTTAAAGTTAGTGCACTATATGGGAATAGGGTGCAATCTATGGTCTAAAGAGTGCACCTAGAGGAATGGGTGCCATTCTTGGTCCTAAAAGTAGTGCCCTCTAGAGGGAATAGGTGCCATTCTCTGCGTCTAAAGTAGGCACTATATAGGGATAGGGTTGCACATTCTTGGTCGAACGTAGTGCACTAATCGGGAATATGGTGCCTTATCTGGTCCTTAAAGTTTAGTGCAGATATGGGAATAGGGGTGCCATTTTTGTCTAAAGTAGTGCACTATATAGGAAAGGGTGACCATTCTCTGGTCTAAAAAGTAGCCTGCCAATAATACGGGAATAGGGTTATTGCATTCTCTGGTCTAAAGTAGTGCACTATATAAGGGAATAGTGGGCCATTATCTTGGTCTAAAAGTAGTGCACTATATAGGAATAGGGGGGCCATTCTCTGGTCTAAAGTAGTGTACTATATAGGGAATAGGGGACATTTCTATGGTCTAAAAAGTAGTGCACTATATAGGGAAATGGGTGCCATTCTCGGGTTAAAGTAGTGCACATATAGTGATAGGGGCCATTTCTGTTCTAAGTAGTGCAATATATTAGGAATAGGGGGCCATTCCTCTGGTAAAGTAGCAACTATATTAGGGAATAGGGTTGCCATTCTCTGGTCTAGTAGTGAATATATAGGGAAAGGGTGCGCATTCTTGGTCTAAAGTAGTGCACTATATCGGTAATTAGGGTGCCATTCCTGTTAAAGTAGTGCACATATAGGGAATTAGGGTTCCATCTCTGGTCAAGAGTGACACTATATAGGGAATAGGGTGCCATTTCTGGTCTAAAAAGTAGTGCACTTATAGTAGGGAATAGTGTGCCATTCTCTGGTCTAATGTAGTGTCACTACTATAGGAATAGGGGTGCAATTATATGGTCTTAAAGTGGCACTATATAGGGAACAGGGTGCCATTCTTGTCTAAAGTATGTGCACATATAGGGATAGGGTGCCATCTCTGGGTCTAAAGTAGTGCACTATATAGGGAATAGGGTGCCATTCTCTTGTTAAAGTATGTGCACTATATAGGGAATAGGGTGCCCTTCTACTGTTGGTCTAAAGTAGTGCCCACTATATAGGGATAGGGTGCCATTCTCTGGTCTAAGTAGTGCACCTAAGGGAATAGGGTGCCATTCTGGTCTCAAAGTAGTGCACTATGATGGGGGAATAGGGTGCGCATTCTCTGGTCTTAAAGTAGTGCACATAATAGGGAATAGGGTGCCATTCTCTGGTCTAAAGGAGTGCATATAAAGGGAATAGGGTGCCCATTCTCTGGTCTAAAGTAGTGCACTATATAGGGAATAGGGTGCCATTCTTGGTCTAAGTAGTGCACTATATAGGGAATAGGGTGCCATTCTCTGGTCTAAAGTAGTAGTGCACTAATAGGGACTAGGGTTCCCATTTGGGCCGCTTCCATGCTCTTCGCTTACTCAGCAATCGGAAATGCAGAGAACCCACAAGTCTGGCAACCCCACTGAGAAAAGAATGTTGAATCAACATGTTTTCACTTAATGTAAACAAAAATATTCATGTAATGATGTTGAATCAACCTGGAAAACTGTTTGGGTTAGCGAAAAGTCATCAACTTGAGGGAATTTAGTCTTTTTTTTTGCACCACACTTTTCAACCTAAATCCAGGAACATGTGTAATTATTGTGATTTTACTTGAATCATGGTAGTGACGGATAATACAAATGTAAATCAAAACAGATCGTCTGTGCCAGGGGGAACGTGGGCGACATGGACATGAACGCTGATTGGGGTTAGCATGGGTGTCTGCATTTCCTAACACTTCCAGTAGGTGGCACTGTTTTAGCTGCATCCTAAATCCCTCTCTTTCTCCCCTTACGCTGGCTCGTAGGGGCACCGAGTGGATCGTGCTGATGCGCGTCGCGGACTAGATCTCTCATTGATACGGCTATACGGCCGTCGCGCTATCTTCTCTCTCTCGAGCGCGCGCGCCCTTCCGTCGCGCGCGCGGCGAGAGAGCGCGACGCGGAGAGCGAGCGCGGCGCGTGGCACCGCGGTGGCGCGCGCGCCCGGGCGCGCCTACAAACAACGAAGCCTGCTGCACTGGCACCACTGACCCTCAACCCTCCCTCAAGGACAATCTAAATTGGTAATCTCCGGTGAATCACAAGTTTCGCCCATCAACACCCTGAACTCCGGCCGCACTCTCCCAGAACCCGTGTCCTTCTCACTGCCTCTGCCGATATGGGGGACGTCGGGTTAGCCCCCTGTCCCATAACCTATACCATGTCTCTCACCCGCCACACCTCTACATCTCGCCACTTAACTCGACCTACAATACTAGCCGAACATTACCATCGGCGCCCCTAAACCACATCGACCAATGCGCGCACCGAACCTAGTTACCAAGCGCGCCAGAAACAGACATACCAGCTGTCCCAACCGCCTACAACTGCCCTTCCCTAACCGCGAAACGAGCGTCGCCACCCCTCCCCCGCCCCCCCCCCCCCCCCCCTAAACCTCTTAACCAGCTCTCAGTAAATCGGATAGAATACTCTCCGGAACCTCCACCAATCTGCCCTAACATCGACCATGCATCGCCGGAAAAGACAGCTCCCCAGTAAACTATACCATCTCGCCCTAACCGAGACCAGCCGGCGCCAGAACCGTATCCATCTGCCAGAACTATACCATCCTCGCCAGAAACGACCGTCTCGCACTAACGCGAACAGGGCTCTCCAACCTCTACATCTGCATCGTATACCTACCGTCGTCGCCGTAACTCTACCAGTCTCTGTAACCTTTCCATCTCCTCCCGAACCGCTATCCAATTCTCCCGCTAAATACGGTCCATATCTTCCGAACCGCTACCATATCCCCTACCCTCTACAGCGTTCCATTAACTCGTACCCCCCAATCTCGCCGTGAACCTCTAACCATATCTCCCTAATCCTCTACCATCTCCCCTAAATCTACCGGCTCCCCTAACCTCGACCAATCTTCCTACCTCTACTCATCTCTCTGTAACCTATACCGCTCTCCGTAAACCGTCTACCGATTCTCTCTGTAACCTCTACCATCTATCCCTAAATCCACCGTCTCCCTAACCTCTACCCATCGTCCTCTAACCTTATACCAGCTGCGTCTGTAACCTCACACATCTAGTCCCTAACGAACGTTATGTCCCTACACTCTACCGCAGGCCGCCCTAACCGCTAACCATCTCTCTAAAGCTCTACCCAATCGTCTCCCCAAAACCGTATACCGTCGTCTCCCAACCTCTACCATCTCTCTTTAACCTCTACGGCTCCCCTAACCTCTACAATCCTCTGGTAACCTCTACATCTTCGGTAACACTCGGACCAGCGGCTCCTAACCTCTAACCACTCTCCCTAAACTACCATCTCTCCTAACATCTAACATCGTTCCCGAAACCTTATACCATCTCTCCTAACCTCTACCATCTCTCCCTAACTAACATCTCTGCCCTTAACCGTCTACCGTCTCTCTCAACTTACCATTCTCTCACCGCTACATCTCTCCCGAACTGTAACATTCATGCTACCTAAACCTATACCGTCTCTCCCTAACCTCTACACTGATCCGTAAAACTCACCAGATATCCAGAACCTGCGTACCAAATACTCTCCCTAACCGCTACAATCAGCTCCCGTAACCTTGCTACCAACTGCTACCGAACCGTATACCTTCGAACCTAACCGATACCATCGCTCCTAACCGTAAGTATCTCCCTAACCTCTACCATCTTCCCTTAACATCTACAAGTCTCTGCACCTCACTCTCTACCAGCGCGAGGGAACCTGCTAACATCTCTCCCTAACCTTCTAACCAGCGCATCCCTAACCGCTACATCGCTCCCTAACTCTGCCTATATCCTGCCCTGAAACGTCTGCAAGAGTGCACTAACCGCTACCATCCTCCCTATTCCTCTAAACATATGAGCCTAACCTCAACCGTCTTCCCTGAAAACTGGTACAAGCGCGCCCTCACCGTACCATCTTCGGAACAAGTAACATCGCCCCTCAACCGCTAAACATCTCGCCAGAACCTAACCATCTTCCCTAACCGGCTACCATCATCTGGAACCGTGCTACCGTCTTCACGTAACCTCTACCATCTTCTCGGAACCTCTACCATCTTCCACTAAATCCAAGTTTCTCTCACCTAACCTTACCATCTTACCCAAACTCTCTACCACGCGTGTAACCTCTACCATCTCTCCCTAAATCTACCGTATACTCCCTAACCTTACATCTTCCCTAACTCTACCATCTCTCCGGGAACCTATAAACAATCTCTCTGGAACCTCTACACATCTCTCCGTAAACCTCTACCATGCTCCAAACCTCTACATCTCGCCCCTAACCTCTACCGGTCTCTCCCTAAACCTCTACCGTCTCTCTCACCTCTACCATCTCTCCTCAAACCTCTACCATCTCTCCCTAACCTCTACCATCTCTCCCTAACCTCTACCATCTCTCCTAACCTCTACCATCTCTCCCTAACCTCTACCATCTCTCCCTAACCTCTACCATCTCTCCCTAACCTCTGCCATCTCTCCCTAACCTCTGCCATCTCTCCCTAACCTCTACCATCTCTCCCTATCCTCTACCATCTCTCCCTAACCTCTACCGTCTCTCCCTAACCTCTACCATCTCTCCCAAGTCTTATCCTTCTCCCCCAAACCTCACAACAGGCAGATTACAGTCCCTACATCCATATTTTTACAGTCATAATAACAGTCCTGTCCGTCTGTCTGGGTGACTCAGTGTTGGCTCCTTTCTCCCTGACCTCTACCATCTCCCACATCCTGTCCCCCCTCCCCCCACCACGCCCCTGTCCATTTCACTGGCAGAACCTAACAACAACAACAGGCTGATTGATTACAGGCATCGTTCTATAGTCATAATAACAGTCCTCAACAGTCTTCTGTCTGTCTGTCTGTCTGTCTGTCTGTGAGTGAGTCAGTGTTGTGTTGCTTGTGTCAGGCTTCGTATCAAAATAGCACCCTATTCCCTATATAGTGCAGCCTCCTGTAGCTCAGTTGGTAGAGCATGGCGCTTGCAACGCCAGGGTTGTGGGTTCGATTCCCACGGGGGGCCAGTATGAAAAAATGTATCCACTCACTAACTGTAAGTGGCTCTGGACTACGTTTGACTAGTGCATGTAGGGAATATGGGATGGAACCTCAGTGTGTTGTTGTTTACAGGCCCTGTGGATCCATCCCATAATGCCATGGTGTTTCAGCACAGCGCTGAGGTGTGGAACAGTAACATCACACACCGCTCACCCCACATCACACACACAAAGCCGGAGTCGTCACTAGCTGTCATAAACCCTGCCTATTTCTACAGTTTATCTTCTTAAAATGTGATTTTAAACCTAACCTGACCTTAACCACACTGCTAACCTTATGCCTAAACCTGACCTTAACCTTAACCACACTGCTAACCTTATGCCTAAACCTGACCTTAACCACACTGCTAACCTTATGCCTAAACCTGACCTTAACCACACTGCTAACCTTATGCCTAAACCTGACCTTAACCACACTGCTAACCTTATGCCTAAACCTGACCTTAACCTTAACCACACTGCTAACCTTATGCCTAAACCTGACCTTAACCTTAACCACACTGCTAACCTTATGCCTAAACCTAACCTTAACCACACTGCTAACCTTATGCCTAAACCTGACCTTAACCACACTGCTAACCTTATGCCTAAACCTGACCTTAACCTTAACCACACTGATAACCTTATACCTAAACCTGACTTTAACCACACTGCTAACCTTATGCCTAAACCTGACCTTAAATTAAGACCAAAAAGCACATTTTTGTTTTCATGAATTTTTTGGATATAGACCGTTGTGAGTAATCACCTTCTTCACCTGCTTCGAGGAAAACAACACCCAGCTGCCGACGTGGAGGACTCCCGATCTCCGTGGCCAATATGAGGAAGACATTCAAGCGTGTTAACCCTTGCAAGGCTGCCGGCCCTTGCAGACCAGCTGGCTGAAGTGTTTACGGACATATTCCATCTCTCCCCATCCCAGTCTGTTGTCCCCACTTGCTTCAAGATGTCCACCATTGTTCCTGTACCCAAGAAGGCTAAACTTAACTGAACTAAGTGACTATCGCCCCGTAGAACTCATTTCTGTCATCATGAAGTGCTTTGAGAGGCTAGTTAAGGATCATATCAACTCCACCTTACCCGACACCCTAGACCCACTACAATTTGCTTACCGCCCCAATAGATCCACGGATGATGCAATCTCCATCACAATGCACACTGCCCTATCCCATCTGGACAAGAGGAATACCTATGTCAGAATGCTGTTCATTGACTACAGCTGTGCCTTTAACACCATAGTGCCCTCCAAGCTCATCACTAAGCTCGGGACCTAGACTCCCTGACGGGCCGCCCCCTGGTGGTGAAGGTAGGCAACAACACCTCCACTACGCTGATCCTCAACATGGGGGCCCCACAAGGGTGCATATCCAGCCCTCGCCTGTACTCCCTGTTCACCCATGACTGCGTGGCCACGCACGTCTCCAACTCAATCATCAAGTTTGCTGACGACAAAACAGTGGTAGGCCTGATTACCAACAATGAGACAGCCTACAGGGAGGAGGTGAGGGCCCTGGCATGTACTGAACACAGACTTCAGACTATCCACAATTTTTAAACACCCTCCCCGGATAGTGTACAAACGCCCCCCTAACATCAGACAGATGGTTGTAAGGTCAGATTTGCCCCCCCCCCCCCCAAAAAAAACCCTGATACTTTCCTTGACCATGTCCAAGAGGGTAATTACAGGTGTGCACGTTGCCCACAGTGTAATTTCACGAGCAAATGCCACACCTTTGACAGGAAAACCTTTCAAAATTAAGGGTATTATAACATGTGCTACAAAGAACGTAGTCTACCTATTGACATGCCCTTGTGGCCTGGCCTGTGTGGGTAAAATGTGCCGGGCACTCAAGACACACATTTCCGAACATAGAAGTAGCATCAGAAACCAAGACCCCAAAAGTCCAGTCGCTATGCACTTTATGACTGCCAGACACAATGTTTCCTCATTGAAGTACATGGGTATCGAGCATGTCGAAGTACCGAGACGAGGAGGGGACATTGATATTTACCACCACAAACCAATGCTGGCATTAAGATTGCAGTGAATGAGCTGTATAAGGCCATAAGTCAACAGGAAAACGCTCATCCAGAGGCAGCGCTCCTAGTGGCCGGGGACTTTAATGCAGGGAGACTTAAATCCGTTCTACCTCATTTCTACCAGCATGTTAAATGTGCAACCAGAGGAAAAAAAACTCTAGACCACCTTTACTCCACACACAGAGACGCATACAAAGCTCTCCCTCGCCCTCCATTTGGCAAATCTGACCATAACTCTATCCTCCTGATTCCTGCTTATAAGCAAAAACTAAAGCAGGAAGCACCAGTGACTCGGTTAATAAAAAAGTGGTCTGATGACGCAGATGCTAAACTATGCTAAACTACAGGACTGTTTTGCTAGCACAGACTGAAACATATTCCGGGATTCTTCAGATAGCATTGAGGAGTACACCACATCAGTTACTGGCTTCATCAATAAGTGCATCGATGATGTCGTCCCCACAGTGACCGTACGTACATACCCCAACCAGAAGCCATGGATTACAGGAAACATCTGAACTGAGCTAAAGGGTAGAGCTGCCGCTTTCAAGGAGCGGGACTCTAACCCGGACGCTTATAAGAAATCCCGCTATGCTCTCCGACGAACCATCAAACAGGCAAAGAGTCAATACAGGACTAAGATTGAATCGTACTACACCGGCTCTGACGCTCGTCGGATGTGGCAGGACTTGAAAACTATTACAGACTACAAAGGGAAGCACAGCCGCGAGCTGCCCAGTGACACAAGCCTACCAGACGAGCTAAACCACTTCTATGCTCGCTTCGAGGCAAGCAACACTGAAACATGCATGAGAGCACCAGCTGTTCCGGATGACTATGTGATCACGCTCTCCGTAGCCGATGTGAGTAAGACTTTTAAACAGGTCAACATTCACAAGGCCGCAGGGGAAGACGGATTACCAGGACGTGTTCTCCGAGCATGTGCTGACCAACTGGCAAGTGTCTTCACTGACATTTTCAACATGTCCCTGACTGAGTCTGTAATACCAACATGTTTCAAGCAGACCATCATAGTCCCCGTGCCCAAGGACACTAAGATAACCTGCCTGAATGACTACCGACCCATAGCACTGACGTCTGTAGCCATGAAGTGCTTTGAAAGGCTGGTCATGGCTCACATCAACACCATTATCCCAGAAACCCTAGACCCACTCCAATTTGTATACCGCTCCAACAGATCCACAGATGATGCAATCTCTATTGCACTCCACACTGCCCTTTCCCACCTGGACAAGAGGAACACCTACATGAGAATGCTATTCATTGACTACAGCTCAGCATTCAACACCAAAGTGCCCTCAAAGCTCATCACGAAGCTAAGGATCCTGGGACTAAACACCTCCCTCTGCAACTGGATCCTGGACTTCCTGACGGGCCACCCCCAGGTGGTAAGGGTAGGTAACAACACATCTGCCACACTGATCCTCAACACGGGGGCCCCTCAGGGGTGCGTGCTCAGTCCCCTCCTGTACTTCCTGTTCACCCATGACTGCATGGCCAGGCACGACTCCAACACCATCATTAAGTTTGCCGACGACACAACAGTGGTAGGCCTGATCACCGACAACGATGAGACAGCCTATAGGGAGGAGGTCAGAGACCTGGCCATGTGGTGCCAGGATAACAACCTCTCCCTGAACATGACCAAGACAAAGGAGATGATTGTGGACTACAGGAAAAAAAAGAGGACTGAGCATGCCCCCATTCTCATCGACGGGGCTGTAGTGGAACAGGTTGAGAGCTTCAAGTTCCTTGGTGTCCACATAACCAACGAACTATCATGGTCCAAACACACCAAGACAGTCGTGAAGAGGGCACGACAAAGCCTATTCCCCCTCAGGAGACTGAAAAGATTCGTCATGGGTCCTCAGATCCTCAAAAAATTCTACAGCTGCACCATCGAGAGCATCCTGACTGGTTGCATCACCGCCTGGTATGGCAACTGCTTGGCCTCCGACCGCAAGGCACTACAGAGGGTAGTGCGTACGGCCCAGTACATCACTGGGGCCAAGCTTCCTGCCATCCAGGACCTCTATACCAGGCGGTGTCAGAGAAAGGCCCTCAAAATTGTCAAAGACTCCAGCCACCCTAGTCATAGACTGTTCTCCCTGCTACCGCACGGCAAGCGGTACCGGAGCGCCAAGTCTATGTCCAAAATACTTCTCAACAGCTTCTACCCCCAGGCCATAAGACTCCTGAACAGCTAATCATGGCTACCCGGACTATTTGCACTGCCCCCCCCCCCCCCCCCCCCCCCCCCCCCCCCCCCCACCCCATCTTTTTAACGCTGCTGCTACTCTGTTAATTATTTATGCATAGTCACTTTAACTCTACCCACATGTACATATTACTTCAACTACCTCAACTAGCCGGTGCCCCCGCACATTGACTCTGCACCGGTACCCCCCTGTATATATTGCCTCCCTACTGTTATTTTATACTTTTTTGTTGTTGTTTTATTTTACTTTTTTATTAAAAATAAATGCACTGTTGGTTAAGAGCTGTAAGTAAGCATCTGCACCTGTTGTATTCGGCGCGTGTGGCCAATAAAATTTGATTTGATTTGATATACTTTTATTGCAAAGAGAATCCTTCTGTCTAAACTATGTCTCCAAAAGGACTTAATGAGGACTTTCCCATTAACAATTTTTTTGTGAACGCCATCTGATTCACCAGGGGCACACTGCCTGCCCTCCAGGACATCTACAGCACCCGGTGTCACAGGAAGGATAAGAAAATCATCAAGGACCTCAGCCACCTGAGCCACGGCCTGTTCACCCGCTACCATCTAGAAGGCGGAGACAGTACAGGTGAATCAAAGCTAGGACCGAGAGACTGATAAACAGCTTCTATCTCCAGGCCATCAGACTGTTAAACAGTCATCACTAGCCGGCCTCCGCCCAGTACCCTGCCCAGAACCTTAGTCACTGTTACTAGCCTGTTACCACCCAGGTACTCTACCCTGCACCTTGGTCCTCTGTAGCTCAGCTGGTAGAGCACGGCGCTTGTAACGCCAAGGTAGTGGGTTCGATCCCCGGGACCACCCATACACAAAAATGTATGCACGCATGACTGTAAGTCGCTTTGGATAAAAGCGTCTGCTAAATGGCATATTATTATTATTATTATTATTATTATTACCTTAGAGACTGCTGCCCTATGTACATAGTCATTGAACACTGGTCATTTTAATTATGTGGTCCATTTTTCACCATTGTTTTTGATGGTAGGCCACTCTGGTAGGCCTACATTATGATCAAACAGCCACAGTAGTCTACTTGACCACGGTCTGAAACTGTAACTTAAAGCGTTCACAGTAAACGGTCGCTGGAAGTTGCACAGAATTTTCACAACGTTCAAGTTTGCGCTCAGCAGACCTGACATTTACTCAGTGCCCCTTAATAATAATAATAATAATATGCCATTTAGCAGACGCTTTTATCCAAAGCGACTTACAGTCATGTGTGCATACATTTTTACGTATGGGTGGTCCCGGGGATCGAACCCACTACCCTGGCGTTACAAGCGCCGTGCTCTACCAGCTGAGCTACAGAGGACCACAGAGACTTTAGAGACTGCTGCTCTATGTACAGTGTCTTCAGAAAGTATTCAGACCCCTTGATGTATTCCACATTTTGTTGTGTTCCAGCCTGAATTCAAAATGGATTACATTGATATTTTTTCTCACCCATCTACACACAATACCCCATAATGACAAAAATTGTTTTCAAATGTATTGAAAAAATTGCTTAAAGAAAAAAAATAAGTAAACACATTTGGTGTTCGCCAAAAGGCATGTGGGAGACTCCCCAAACATATGGAAGAAGGTACTCTGGTCAGATTTGAGCTTTTTGGCCATCAAGGAAAACGCTATGTCTGGCGCAAACCCAACACCTCTCATCACCCTGAGAACACCATCCCCACAGTGAAGCATGGTGGTGGCAGCATCATGCTGTGGAGATGGTTTTCATCGGCAGGGACTGGGAAACTGGTCAGAATTGAAGGAATGATGGATGGCACTAAATACAGGGAAAATCTTGAGGGAAACCTGTTTCAGTCTTCCAAAGATTTGAGACTGGGATGGAGGTTCACCTTCCAGCAGGACAATGACCCTAAGCATACTGCTAAAGCAACACTTGAGTGATCTAAGGGTAAACATTTAAATGTCTTGGAATGGCCTAGTCAAAGCCCAGACCTCAATCCAATTGAGAATCTGTGGTATGACTTAAAGATTGCTGTACACCAGCAGAACCCATCCAACCAGCAGAACCCATCCAACCAGCAGAACCCATCCAAACTTTTCAGTTTTTTTGTCTTATTTCTTGTTTGTTTCACAAGAAAAAATATTTTGCATCTTCAAAGTGGAAGTGATGTATATAAAGTGTAATATTTGGATGCAAACTCAAAATGTAATACATTTCAACTCTATATCTGACATGGTACAGGTGTCTTCTTTCTTTAAGCCCATAACCATGTGTGTGAGGTGTATACTTTTGTTTCAAATTAGATTTGTTTAAGACCTACCAATAGACACTGTGTGACCCTGATTTAGCCCACTGCAGTGAAAGGTTAAATAGAGTGTCAAGTTGACATGTTTAAAACACAAGTGTGTTACTGCCTTGGGAACTGAAGGTCCTGGGTTTGCCTCTCAGACGATACATTTTGATAATTCTCTTTAGTGTATCGTTTTGACACACAGTGCTTATTTGCATTTATTACGTGGCTCTTTAAAGAGCCTTTGGGTTCATGGAGAGGCCAGGCAAGTGGTAGTAAGTGTGGTGGTGGGTACTGTGTGTGTCTTGCTAGAACGGAGGAGAGACCAGCTCTCAGACTCTCAAGGAAGGAAGAGGTCGTTGCCCCTCATCCATGAGATGCACGCCATCCCTACGGCACTGCCTAGGGGCAGTTCTTTATGGCAGAGTGGCGGATTGTGGGAAATGAGCCTGTCACGGAGAAATGCAAGCTGGCCCATGTGGAACTGACAAACGACTTAATGCCGACCCACGCATGGTACTACACACTGTCAATACTTAACATGTATGTTCTGTTCCAAATCTGTGAGCATTCCCAAATGTTTTCATATTTATAAATGATGATATGTGTTCTTTTACTGGAGATGGACAGCTGTGTACGGCATTACTTACGACATTTGTAGCTGAAGTTTTGTATTGAAGGATTTTAGAGCACCTATCCAAATTTCAGATTTTGTAAATATGTCTATAATTCTTCTTAAGAGTTCTGTGCTTGTCTAATGACTGTATTTTACAGGTATTTTCTCAGAGGTTTGTTATTTGTAAGTCGCTCTGGATAAGAGCGTCTGCTAAATGACGTACATGTAAGTGTAATTTGTTGCAGTGTTTTTTATCAGGAGTTATCAAAATTGCTCTTGCCGATCAACTGCGTTATGCAGGATTTTCTGTTCAAGGCCAGTGCTACTACATCTGATTCTACTACTCAGCTGTTCATCAAGACCTCACCTGTTCATCGAGACCTCACCTGTTCATCGAGACCTCACCTGTTCATCGAGACCTCACCTGTTCATCGAGACCTCACCTGTTCATCGAGACCTCACCTGTTCATCGAGACCTCACCTGTTCATCGAGACCCCACCTATTCATCAAGACCTCACCTGTTCATCGAGACCTCACCTGTTCATCGAGACCTCACCTGTTCATCGAGACCTCACCTGTTCATCGAGACCTCACCTGTTCATCGAGACCTCACCTGTTCATCGAGACCATGAATAGAAGAAATCAGCTGTGGTAGAACTTTCCTTGAACAAAAAAAGCCTGCATAAACCTGTATCTTGTCAAGAGCGATTGTGGCCATCCCTGAATTGTATTTACAAAGTTGACTATATCTGATGAATGTACATTTGGTTATACATGTTATATTTAGTGATAACTCACCTTTGTTTACAGGTAACGTAGTACTAGGCCTTTCTTCAGTTAACCATAAGGTACATTTACATGTAAATAGTTAATGGGTACATGTTGATTATTTGTGTAGTTTCTAGGAGCTCGATTGTCTTAAAAGAGATCAGGGAATTTTTGGCCAGTTTACTCCATATTGGCTTAAATGGGTTTCTGGTTTTTCGCTTCCCTCTGGAATATCAGCTGTTAATATTAACTAAATACTAACAACTACATTATTTCTGTTGACATTTGACATTGTTGTTTACTTTTACTTAACTTGTTTTACTGTGTTATTATAATGCTGTATAATCGTCTTCCGGTGTAAAAACCATGGAAATTAAAAAACAAATTATAAACTGGGTGGTTCGAGCCCTGAATGCTGATTGGCTGACAGCTGTGGTATATCAGACCGTATACCACGGGTATGACAAAACGTTTATTTTTACTGCTCTAATTACGTTGGTAACCAGTTTATAATAGCAATAAGACACCTCAGGGGTTTGTGGTATATGGCCAATATACCACGGCTAAGGGCTGTATCCAGGCTCTCCGCGTTGCGTCGTACGTAAGAACAGCCCTTAGCCGTGGTATATTGGCCATATACCACACCCCCTCGGGTCTTATTGCTTAATTATAATGTTGTATGATAATGTTGCATAATTACCTTCCTGTTTGAGAAGGTTTGAATCCTAAGCAACCTGACCAATTATGTACCAAAGTGTGTTTCTGCCGTGCCTAATATGAATTAGGCTATCAAGCTGTGTATTGGATAACAGCACAATTATTATTTTAACTCTTTTTCGGGCTTGGGCTCATAGGCCTATGCGAATGACTCATGACTGCCGGTGTGGCGGTAATACGGTCACCGGAACAGCCCTAAACCTGACCCTACCAGGAAGGAAGGGAACTCTGACCCTACCAGGAAGGAAGGGAACACTGACCCTACCAGGAAGGAAGGGAACTCTGACCCTACCAGGAAGGAAGGGAACTCTGACCCTACCAGGTAGGAAGGGAACTCTGACCCTACCAGGAAGGAAGGGAACTCTGACCCTACCAGGTAGGAAGGGAACTCTGACCCTACCAGGTAGGAAGGGAACTCTGACCCTACCAGGTGCCTGCACACAGTTTGAAGTACAATACCAACATAGCTACTGTAGTAGGTCAAAGCTGTGTGCTGGAAAACCTTGGTGGAGCATGGGTGGAGTAGCCATTGTGGTGTACCTTGGTGGAGCATGGGTGGAGGAGGCATTGTGGTGCTCATGAATTTCCTTTATTTTTCGGCTTCAGACCAATGCCTATTCTCACTTAAAACTTAGTTTTTTGTTTTGTGATATACTGTATTCTAGTCATAGCTTATCCTATATAACTACTGCCGTAAGCACCTTTTCTATTCATATACCGTCCATACTGCCTATACACACCATTAAATGTATATATTTATTTATTTAAATTCCGGACTCGGAATATTGCTTGTTCTGATATTTCTTAATTTCTTGTTCTTTCTTTTTTAACTTTTGGATTATGTGTGTATTGTTATTGTGTTGCTAGATACTTCTGCATTGTTGGAGCCAGAAACATAAGCGTTTCACTGCACCTATGATAACATCAACAAAACTGTTCACGCGACCAATAAACTTTGATTTGATTTTAGATATATACAGTGCATTCGGAAAGTATTCAGACCCATTGACTTTTTCCACATTTTGTTATCTTACAGCCTTATTCAAAAATGGATTAAATAAATAAAAACTAATCAATCTACACACAATACCCAATAATGACAAAGCGAAAACAGGTTTTTAGAAATTTTTGCAAATTTATAACAAATAAAAAACAGAAATACCTTATTTACATACTGTAATTATTCAGACCCTTTGCTATGAGACACGAAATTGAGCTCAAGTGCATCCTGTTTCCATTGATCCTCCTTAAGATGTTTCTACAACTTAGCATATGTGGGATCTCCTTCAAGACTGTTGGAAAAGCATTCCAGGTGAAGCTGGTTGAGAGAATGCCAAGAGTGTGCAAAGCTGTCATCAAGGCAAAGGCTGGCTATTTGAAGAATCTCAAACATAAAATATATTTTGATTTGTTTAACACTTTTTTGCTTACTACATGATTCCATATGTGTTATTTCATAGTTTTGATGTCTTCACTATTATTCTACAATGTAAAAAAATTGTCAAAAAATAAATAAATAACACCTTGAATGAGTAGGTGTGTCCAAACTTTTGACTGGTAGTGTATGTAAATGTCATTTTTCAGTTTTTTCTTTGTAATAAATTTGCTAAAAAATTCTAAAAACCTGTTTTTGCTCTATTCAATATGGGGTATTGTGTGTAGATTGATGATGGGGAAAATACAGTTTTATCCATTTTAGAATAAGGCTGTAACTTATCAAAATGTTGAAAAAGTCAAGGGGATTGAATACTTTCCCAAGGCACTTTATTATGCCTGTTGTTTATCGAGTGGCTCAGATTAGCATTAGCTAGTTGTGGCTACATTTTTCCATCCTGCTCAGTAACATCAGTAAACTGTTCGACAACCGCCGGGCTCAACTCCAGGGATGTGCCCCAAACGGCACCCTATTCCCTAAACAGTGCACTGGTACTCAAATGGGACATGGACCCAGGTACCTGAGACTGTCAGTTCAAGACCTTAGCTATTAAGAAAGAGGCTAAAACCTCTTGATGAAGTTACTTGTTGTTATACTAACTAACTACAAAGGAGTGGACTAAACACATGCAGCTCTGTGACTAGACTAAACACATGCAGCTCTGTGACTAGACTAAACACATGCAGCTCTGTGACTAGGCTAAACACATGCAGCTCTGTGACTAGGCTAAACACATGCAGCTCTGTGACTAGACTGAACACATGCAGCTCTGTGACTAGACTAAACACATGCAGCTCTGTGACTAGACTAAACACATGCAGCTCTGTGACTAGGCTAAACACATGCAGCTCTGTGACTAGACTAAACACATGCATCTCTGTGACTAGACTAAACACATGCAGCTCTGTGACTAGGCTGAACACATGCAGCTCTGTGACTAGACTGAACACATGCAGCTCTGTGACTAGACTAAACACATGCAGCTCTGTGACTAGACTAAACACATGCAGCTCTGTGACTAGACTAAACACATGCAGCTCTGTGACTAGACTAAACACATGCAGCTCTGTGACTAGGCTAAACACATGCAGCTCTGTGACTAGACTAAACACATGCAGCTCTGTGACTAGACTAAACACATGCAGCTCTGTGACTAGACTAAACACATGCAGCTCTGTGACTAGGCTGAACACATGCAGCTCTGTGACTAGACTAAACACATGCAGCTCTGTGACTAGACTAAACACATGCAGCTCTGTGACTAGACTAAACACATGCAGCTCTGTGACTAGACTAAACTCAGAAATCAAAGGAGTGGACTAAACACATGCAGCTCTGTGACTAGACTAAACACATGCAGCTCTGTGACTAGACTAAACCCATGCAGCTCTGTGACTAGACTAAACACATGCAGCTCTGTGACTAGACTAAACACATGCAGCTCTGTGACTAGACTGAACACATGCAGCTCTGTGACTAGACTAAACACATGCAGCTCTGTGACTAGACTGAACACATGCAGCTCTGTGACTAGACTAAACACATGCAGCTCTGTGACTAGACTAAACACATGCAGCTCTGTGACTAGACTGAACACATGCAGCTCTGTGACTAGACTAAACCCATGCAGCTCTGTGACTAGACTAAACACATGCAGCTCTGTGACTAGACTAAACACATGCAGCTCTGTGACTAGACTGAACACATGCAGCTCTGTGACTAGACTGAACACATGCAGCTCTGTGACTAGACTAAACACATGCAGCTCTGTGACTAGACTAAACTCAGAAATCACCAGTAGCACAGTAGAGCCCACTCCATAATGATGAGCTTCAGCTAGTGGTCACTCCACCTGACAACCACCCAGCAGCCACCTGGTTCCTAGCTAACACTTTTCCTACCCACATAATGCAGGCTTCAGGTGAGCACACCTGAGTGATGTAACATTCTCAACCACTTTATAACTGACTTCATAACTACAATCACGATATGAGAGAGGGGTGAGAGAGAGAGAAGAGAGAGAGAGAGAGAGAGAGAGGGATAGAGAGAGAGAGGAGAGAAGAGAGAGAGATAGAGAGAGAGAGAGAGAGAGAAGAGTGGAGAGATGAAAGAGAGAGAGAGAGAGAGAGAGAGAGATAGAGAGGAGAGAACATAGAGAGAGAGAGAGAGAGAGAGGGAGAGAGAGAGAGGAGAGAAGAGAGAGAGAGAGGAGGTGAAGTTGCCTCAGGATCAGAGGCTGGGTGTCTGTGGTCTGTTCTAATAACACAGATGTGTGTCCACACCCTGACTTTGTGTGTGTCCACCCATTTTGACTGTACAGACTGTTTCTGTACTTAGTGAGGGAGTGGTCGGGGTTGGTGCACAGCTGCACAGTAACAATGGAAACTCTAGTGACGTCACACACAGGAGGAGATGAGTCCACAAACACACCGTGTGACTTAGGTACATACTGTCAAGTCTTCAACTCATACACCGAACAAGGCAGTCCACTGTGATTTTTAGCAGCTTTGCTTTTCACAACGATTTGCTTTTTACTTGGAATTTACTCTACACTCTTAGAAAACAGGGTTTCAAAAGGGGTTTTCGGCTGTCCCCATAGGAGAACCCTTTTTGGTTCCAGGTAGAACCCTTTTTGGTTCCAGGTAGAACCCTTTTTGGTTCCAGGTAGAACCCTTTTTGGCTCCAGGTAGAACCCTTTTTAGTTCCAGGTAGAACCCTTTTTGGCTCCAGGTAGAACCCTTTTTGGTTCCAGGTAGAACCCTTTTTGGTTCCAGGTAGAACCCTTTTTGGCTCCAGGTAGAACCCTTTTTGGTTCCAGGTAGAACCTTCTGTGGAAAGGGTTTTACATGGAACCCAAAAGGGTTATACCTACAACCAAAAGGGTTCTACCTGGAACCAAAAATGGTTCTTCAAAGGGTTCTCGTACGGGGACAGCCAAATAACAATTTTAGGTTCTAGATAGAACCTTTTTTTCTAAGAGTGTAAGTGACCGTTCTTTGGGAGTAAGCAACAATAAAAACAGACAGAAAGGGACAATGAACAGAGAGATAAAAGAGAGAAGAGAGAGAGAGAGAGAGAGAGAGAAGAGAGAGAGAGAGAGAAAGAGAGAGAGAGAGAGAAAAGAGAGATAGAGAGAGAGAGATAGAGCGAGATAGAGAGAGAGAGAGAGAGAGAGAGAGAGAGAGAGAGAGAGAGAGAGAGAGAAAAAAAGGTAGGGAGAGAGTATACTAGGTCTGAGGTCATCTGCCTTTGGCCTAAAGACCAGGAACCCAGACTTCGTCAAAGAAATAGGAAATACATCCTACAAGAAAAACGGTATAGAGGAGATGGACCCACTGGTTACAGAGAGCTGGTAGTCCCATCCACCAAACTACCAGGTGTGAAACAGGGAAGGGACTCAGGGGGTATGCTAATTTGGTATACAGCAGACCTAACTCACTCTATTAAATTATCTCAACAGAGAAAAATGTCCTCATGTGTGCTACCTATATCCCCCCAATAGAATCCCCATACTTTAACGATGACAGCTTCTCCATCCTAGAGGGGGAGATCAAAAATGTCCAGGCCCAGGGACATGTACTAGTCTGTGGCGACCTAAATGCCAGAACTGGACAAGAACCTGACACCCTCAGCACACAGGGGGACAAACACCTACCTGGAGGTGACAGCATTCCCTCCCCCATATGCCCCCCTAGACACATAACCAACAAAAACGGGTCACGACTCCTGCAGCTCTGTCGCACGCTGGGTATGTACATAGTCAATGGTAGGCTTCGAGGGGACTCCTATGGTAGGTACACCTATGGCTCATCTCTTGGCGGTAGTATTGTAGACTACTTTATCACAGACCTCAACCCAGAGTCTCTCAGAGCGTTCACAGTCAGTCCACTGACACCCCTATCAAATCACAGCGAAATCACAGTCTACTTGAACAGAGCTATGCTCAATCATGAGGCATCAAAGCAAAAGGAACTGAATAATATTAAGAAATGCTATAGGTGGAAGGAATGTATTATGGAAATCTACCAAAAAACAATTAGGCAACAACAAATTCAATCCCTTCTAGACAATTTCCTGGACAAAATATTTCACTGTAATAGTGAAGGTGTAAACTTGGCAGTAGAAAACCTTAACAGTATATTTGATCTCTCAGCTTCCCTATCAATTTTTTTTTTCAAGCAGACAACTTAAGAATATTAACAACATTGACAAATGGTTTGATGAAGAATGCAAAAACCTAAGAAAGAAATTGAGAAACCTATCCAACCAAAAACATAGAGACCCAGAAAACCTGAGCCTACGCCTTCACTATGGTGAATCACTAAAACAACACAGAAATACACTACGGAGAAAGAAGCAACAGCACGTCAGAAATCAGCTCAATGTAATTGAAGAATCCATAGACTCTAACCACTTCTGGGAAAATGGGAAAACACTAAACAAACAACAACACGAAGAGTTATCTATCCAAAACAGAGATGTATGGGTAAACCACTTATCCAATATTTTTGGCCCTATAACAAAGAACAAACTGCAAAAACATACAGTGAGGGGAAAAAATGTATTTGATCCCCTGCTGATTTTGTACGTTTGCCCACTGACAACGACATGATCAGTCTATAATTGTAATGGTAGGTTTATTTGAACAGTGAGAGACAGAATAACAACAACAAAATTCAGAAAAACGCACGTCAAAAATGTTATAAATTGATTTGCATTTTAATGAGGGAAATAAGTATTTGACCCCCTCACAATCAGAAAGATTTCTGGCTCCCAGGTGTCTTTTATACAGGTAACGAGCTGAGATTAGGAGCACACTCTTAAAGGGAGTGCTCCTAATCTCAGCTTGTTACCTGTATAAAAGACACCTGTCCACAGAAGCAATCAGTCAATCAGATTCCAAACTCTCCACCATGGCCAAGGCCAAAGAGATCTCCAAGGATGTCAGGGACAAGATTGTAGACCTACACAAGGCTGGAATGGGCTACAAGACCATCGGCAAGCAGCTTGGTGAGAAGGTGACAACAGTTGGTGCGATTATTCACAAATGGAAGAAACACAAAATAACTTTCAAACTCCCTCGGCCTGGGATGTGGCGCTCACTGAGGCTGAGGCTTCACATCACTGATATTAATACAGGAATCGTAAGTAATATTGTAATAATTCATGTGAATGTGATAATAAAATCATCTGTGTGCTCCATTGATGTCTGTTTGTGCAGAGCTTGATTAGTAATGCCTAGGAATCTCCAATGTAATTTGAGAAAACATATACCGTGTAAAGAGTTTATGGTTTATGCAATTCATCATTACAACTGACTGAACAGTCACTGATGCTACATCTCAGTGTGAATGATTTCTCATATTTCCCCCCTTTCAGGGGTGTAACGTTACAATTCTATAGCTAATAGGCTATGTGTTTGTACAGTGCATTCGGAAAGTATTCAGACCCCTTGACGTTTTCCACATTTTGTTATGCTACAGCCTTATTCTAAAATTGATTAAATTAATATTTTTCCTCATCAATCTACACACAATACCCCATAATGATAAAGCAAAAACAGGATTTTAGAAAATGTTGCAATTTTTTATTTATTTTTTAAAGAACAGAAATACCTTATTTACATAAGTATTCAGACCCTTTGCTATGAGACTCGAAATTGAGCTCAGGTGCATCCTGTTTCCATTGATCATCCTTGAGATGTTTCTACAACTTGATTGGAGTCCACCTGCGGTAAATTCAATTGATTGGACATGATTTGGAAAGGTACACACCTGTCTATATAAGGTACCACAGGTTGACAGTGCATGTCAGAGCAAAAACCAAGCCATGAGGTTGAAGAAATTGTCCATAAAGCTCAGCGACAGGATTGTGTCGAGGCACAGATCTGGGGAAGAGTACCAAAAAATGTCTGCAGCATTGAAGGTCCCCAAGAACACAGTGGCCTCCATCATTCTTAAATGGAAGAAGTTTGGAACCACTAAGACTCTTCCTAGAGCTGGCCGTCCGGCCAAACTGAGCAATCAGGGGAGAAGTGCCTTGGTCAGGGAGGTGACCAAAAACATGATGGTCACTGACAGAGCTCCAGAGTTCCTCTGTGTAGATGGGAGAAACTTCCAGAAGGACAACCATCTCTGCAGCACTCCACCAATCAGGCCTTTATGGTAGAGTGGCCAGACGGAAGCCACTCCTCAGTAAAAGGCACATGACAGCCCGCTTGGAGTTTGCCAAAAGGCACCGAAAGGACTCTCAGACCATGGGAAACAAGATTCTCTGGTCTGATGAAACGAAGATTTAAGTCTTTGGCCTGAATGCCAAGCGTCACGTTTGGAGGAAACCTGGCACCATCCCTATGGTGAAGCATGGTGGTGGCAGCATCATGCTGTGGGGATGTTTTTCAGGGACTGGGAGACTAGTCAGGATCGAGGGAAAGATGAACGTTGCAAAGTATAGAGAGATCCTTGATGAAAACCTGCTCCAGAGCGCTCAGGACCTCAGACTGGGACAAAGGTTCACCTTCCAACAGGACAACGACCCTAAACACACAGCCAACACAACGCAGGAGTGGCTTCGGAACAAGTCTCTGAATGTCCTTGAGTGGCCCGGACTTGAACCCGATCGAACATCTCTGGAGAGACCTGAAAATAGCTGTGCAGCGACACTCCCCATCCAACCTGACAGAGCATGAGAGGATCTGCAGAGAAGAATGGGAGAAACTCCCCAAATAGAGAGGTGTGCCAAATTTGTAGCGTCATACCCAAGAAGTCTCGAGGCTGTAATCGCTGCCAAAGGTGCTTCAACAAGGTACTGAGTAAAGGGTCTAAATACTTATGTAAATGTCATATTTTTATCATATTTTTATCGAAAAACCTGTTTTTCCTTGGTCATTGTTGGGTATTGTGTGTAGATTGATGAGGGAAAAAACAATTTCATCCATTTTAGAATAAGGCTATAACGTAACAAAATGTGGAAAAAGTCAAGGGGTCTTAATACTTTCCGAATGCACTGTAGATCAACTGAGATGAATGAACCCATAGCAGCCAAGGTGATAATGGCTAGGGTCATTTTGTATTTTATGTTGCTGTTCTCCTAAAAGCATTTTAAAGTTTTTTTTATTTTATTGTATAGAAATCTAGTAAATGAGCTTCAACTTTCAAAAAAATTCTGGTTATGGCCCTGAAAGAATGATCTTCTGTTTAATCATGTAGATATCCTTAGATTTTTTTATAGACTGGACACCTTGATTTGTGTCTAGGGTCGCTTTACTCAAGCCCCTGGGAGTGTGTGTGTGTGTGTGTGTGTGTGTGTGTGTGTTCATTCGTGTGAAAAGAAACCCCCCACTGTCCGCCCCCTTCTCGACACCGAGGCCTATGCAAGCAAGCATCCACCCCCCCTTCTCCTTTCAGTTCAGCGCTTTCCCCCCTGTACTCCTGCCGCCATGTTCTTCTGAGGCAGGATGACAGACGGGCAGAACAGAGTCAGGGACAAAGTCTGTGACTAAAACCGACGGTTTAACTCTGCTTTTCGGAGTATGACCGAGGGATTTTAAAGCCGGTGGAGGGTTTCCGTTTTTTTATTTGAAACATTAGAGTCGTTCCGATTTACAGCGAGATCGGTGCGTCCGAATGTATATTTGGTTTTCCAATGGCGTAGGGACCTTTTATAAAGGCAGATCTTTTTACATATTTGGGGTCGGTGGGGGCCCTCCGGTCGAATCTATAACCACATCTAGTCCGTTAACGGAAAGAAAAATACATTGAATAAATGTGAAATAGAAGAACACATTTCAACATTCGTTACTGTCTCTGAACGGAGAGCTTGCGATACCAACGGGATTTAATAGGTGTTTTGGACGTTTAACTGATTATCGAAGACTCATAATTTGCAGTCTACGAGGTTTTAAAGACGAAGACGAAAGGGGAAACATTGTTTCCTTCCGTGAAGCCCGACTGTGAACGGATTCCAAGATGACAGGCTCAACCCCCGCGGACATGGTGAGAGATGTTTTAACTATTTGCACATCGTTATAACACCGTACATATCCATAATATGACATATGTCTCTATTCCACTATAACTTGTGTGAGTGTAATGTTTACATGTCATTTTCATTGTTTATTTCACTTTTGTTTATTATCTATTTAACTTACTTTGGCAATGTTAACATACGTTTCCCATGTCAATAAAGCCCTTTTAATTGAATTGAGAATGTGCCAATGAACGTTTCAGAAGAAATGTAACCCGTTCGGTGCATGCCGCTCTGCCCTCCAACGTCAAACACGTATTGCGAATAGGTATATGATACATGGTTATCTTCCCACTAGGCACAGACGTCAATTCAACATCTATTCCAACTTTGGTTTAACCATTGTGTTATAGATGCGGTAAAGAGGTCAATGGAACTCGTACCAAACAATGGACATGCCATGGAAACGCGTGTGGGAAAGCCCCCAGCATTAAGGCTATTGTTTATATATGTGTATTTCACACTATGTTGTGGTAGGAATCGGAGTATAACGCTTGTATGGATGTCAACCCCAATACATGTTCATGTCATCGTCACCAATCAACTGCACTTTGACTACCACCACCGATTTCTGTATGCTAGCTATGCTACCAGCTTATACGAACAGGAGTTTGCTATCTAAACCTGACAAATAACAACTTCTAAATGTTATGCACCGAAAACAGCCAAACATATCCAAACATTGTGGGCCAGTTACAATACATAAATCATGACAGATTTGACGAATATCCACTTTGTTAGATCATATTTGTTGAATATGCTCCAATCCTGGTGTCCTGGTCTGCAGCCATTGAGCTCTTTACAGCATCTACACTACCGGTCAAAAGTTGTACGACACCTGCTCATTCAAGGGTTTGTCTTTATGTAGAATAATAGTGAAGACATCAAAACTATGAAATAACACATATGGAATCATGTAGTAATATATTTTATATTTGAGATTCTTCAAAGTAGCCACCCTTTGCCTTGATGACAGCTTTGCACACTCTTGGCATTGTGCAAAGCTGTCATCAAGGCAAAGGGTGGCTACTTTGAAGAATCTCAAATATAAAATATATTTGGATATGTTTAACACTTTTTTGGTTACTACATGATTCCATATGTGTTATTTCATAGTTTTGATGTCTTCACTATTATTCTACAATGTAGAAAATAGTAAAAATAAAGAAAAACCCTTGAATGAGCAGATGTTCTAAAACCTTTGACCGGTAGTGTAGATATTTTTTAAGAAAAATAAGTGTTAAGTAAAAAATAAAAAATAAAACAAATAATTAAAGAGTAGCAGTAAAATAACAGTAGGGAGGCTGTATACAGGGGGTACCGGTACAGAGTCAATGTGTAATAACAGTAGGAAGGCTATATACAGGGGGTACCAGTACAGAGTCAATGTGTAATAACAGTAGGGAGGCTATATACAGGGGGTACCAGTACGAGTCATGTGTAATAACAGTAGGGAGGCTATATACAGGGGGTACCGGTACAGAGTCAATGTGGTAATAACAGTAGGGAGGCTATATACAGGGGGTACCAGTACAGAGTCAATGTGTAATAACAGTAGGGAGGCTATATACAGGGGGTACCGGTACAGAGTCAATGTGAAATAACAGTAGGGAGGCTATATACAGGGGGTACCAGTACAGAGTCAATGTGTAATAACAGTAGGGAGGCTATATACAGGGGGTACCAGTACAGAGTCAATGTGTAATAACAGTAGGGAGGCTATATACAGGGGGTACCGGTACAGAGTCAATGTGAAATAACAGTAGGGAGGCTATATACAGGGGGTACCGTACAGAGTCATGTGAATACAGTAGGGAGGCTATTTACAGGGGGGTACATGTACAGAGTCAATGTGAAATAACAGTAGGGAGGCTATATACAGGGGGTACCGGTACAGAGTCAATGTGTGGGGGAACAGGTTAGTCGAGGTAATTGAGGTAATATGTACATGTGGGTAGAGTTAAAGTGACTATGCATAGATAACAAACAGAGTATTCTTCTATATGTATGCACGCATGACTGTAAGTCGCTTTGGATAAAAGCGTCTGCTAAATGGCATATTATTATTATTATATTATATAGGGAAGAATAGAACAACTCGGAAGATAACCACATGAATCTATCAAATAATACGTTATTTTGGCTATTCAGATGGCTATAATTTGTTTTCAATTTACTAAAAGGTTAATGATTAAAGGATATTTGGTATTAAATAGGAAAAAGAATGAGAAGCACAGACTTGACATTTTGCTGCTGTCTGTGTGACTTAACGTGGTGTTCCCCAGACATGCAAGGACTCACTGCTTATCTACTGTATACAGCGCATTCGGAAAGTATTCAGACCCCTTCACTTTTTCCACATTTTGTTATGTTACAGCCTTATTCTAAAATTGATTAAATTGTCCCCCCCCCCTCATCAATCTACCTACACACAATACTCCATAATGGCAAAGCAAAAAGGAATTTTTGCAAATTTATAAAAACAATATTACTGAAATATCACATTTACACATTTAAGTATTCAGACCCTTTACTCATTACTTTGTTGAAGCATCTTTGGCAGCGATTAGAGCCTCAAGTCTTCTTGGGTATGACGCTACAAGCTTGGCATACCTGTATTTGGGTAGTTTCTCCCATTCTTCTCTGCAGATCTTCTCAAGCTCTGTCAGGTTGGATGGGGAGTGTTGCTGCACAGCTATTTTCAGGTCTCTCCAGAGATGTTCGATCAGGTTCAAGTTCGGGCTCTGGCAGGGCCACTCAAGGACATTCAGAGACTTGTCCTGAAGCCACTCCTGTGTTGCCTTGGCTGTGTGCTTAGGGTCGTTGTCTTGTTGGAAGGTGAACCTTCGCCCCAGTCTGAGGTCCTAAGCGCTCTGGAGCAGGTTTTCATCAAGGATCTCTCTGTACTTTGTTCCATTCATCTTTCCCTCAATCCTGACTAGTCTCCCAGTCCCTGCCGCTGAAAACCATCCCCACAGCATGATGCTGCCACCACCATGCTTCACCGTAGGGATGGTGCCAGGTTTCCTCCTGACGTGACGCTTGGCATTCAGGCCAAAGAGTTCAATCTTGGTTTCATCAGACCAGAGAATCTTGTTTCTCATGGTCTGAGAGTCCTTTAGGTGTCTTTTGGCAAACTCCAAGCGGGCTGTCATGTGCCTTTTACTGAGGAGTGTCTTCCGTCTGGCCACTCTACCATCAAGGCCTGATTGGTGGAGTGCTGCAGAGATGGTTGCCCTTCTGGAAGGTTCTCCCATCACCACAGAGGAACTTTGGAGCTCTGTCAGAGTGACCATCGGGTTCTTGGTCACCTCCCTGACCAAGGCCCTTCTACCTCGATTGCTGTGTTTGGCCGGGCGACCAGCTCTAAGAAGAATATTGGTGGTTCCAAACTTCTTTCATTTAAAAATGATGGAGGCCACTGTGTTCTTGGGGACCTTCAATGCTGCAGAAATGTTTTAGTACCCTTCCCCAGATCTGTGCGTCGATACAATCCTGTTTCGGAGCTCTACGGACAATTCCTTCGACCTCATGGCTTGGTTTCTGCTCAGACATGCGCTGTCAACTGTGGGACCTTATATAGACAGGTGTGTGCCTTTCCAAATCATGTCGAATTAATTGAATTTACCACAGGTGGAGTCCAATCAAGTTGTAGAAACATCTCAAGGATGGTCAATGGAAACAGGATGCACCTGAGCTCAAGAGTCTCATAGAAAAGGGTCTGAATACTTATGTAAATAAGGTATCTGTTTTTTTTTTTTATACATTTGCACAAAAAAAAAATCCTGTTTTCGCTTTGTCATTATGGGGTATCGTGTCTAGATTGCTGAGGATTTGTATTTATTTAATAAAGGCTGTAACGTTAACAAAATGTGGAAAAAGTCAAGGGGTCTGAATACTTTCCGAAGGTATAATATCATCATCCCAACGCCAATGGTTATGTTCTGTCGGTTTGTCTGTGTCTGTGTGGCGGTGTGATGGTTTGATACACACACACACACACACACACACACACACACACACACACACACACACACACACACACACACACACAGTCAGTTTTGATCCTCCTGGATGGATATACGACGCAGAGGGATCATCACGTAATGTTTTCTCTATCCCGGGATAAGATGTCCCAGTATAGATAGAGATATAAGATGTCCCAGTATAGATAGATATATCAGATGTCCCAGTATAGATAGAGATATAAGATGTCCCAGTATAGATAGAGATATAAGATGTCCCAGTATAGATAGATATATCAGATGTCCCAGTATAGATAGAGATATAAGATGTCCCAGTATAGATAGATATATAAGATGTCCCAGTATAGATAGATATATAAGATGTCCCAGTATAGATAGAGATATAAGATGTCCCAGTATAGATAGAGATATAAGATGTCCCAGTATAGATAGATATATAAGATGTCCCAGTATAGATAGATATATAAGATGTCCCAGTATAGATAGAGATATAAGATGTCCCAGTATAGATAGAGATATAAGATGTCCCAGTATAGATAGAGATATAAGATGTCCCAGTATAGATAGATATATAAGATGTCCCAGTATAGATAGATATATAAGATGTCCCAGTATAGATAGAGATATAAGATGTCCCAGTATAGATAGATATATAAGATGTCCCAGTATAGATAGATATATAAGATGTCCCAGTATAGATAGATATATAAGATGTCCCAGTATAGATAGAGATATAAGATGTCCCAGTATAGATAGATATATCAGATGTCCCAGTATAGATAGAGATATAAGATGTCCCAGTATAGATAGATATATAAGATGTCCCAGTATAGATAGATATATAAGATGTCCCAGTATAGATAGATATATAAGATGTCCCAGTATAGATAGAGATATAAGATGTCCCAGTATAGATAGATATATAAGATGTCCCAGTATAGATAGAGATATAAGATGTCCCAGTATAGATAGAGATATAAGATGTCCCAGTATAGATAGATATATAAGATGTCCCAGTATAGATAGAGATATAAGATGTCCCAGTATAGATAGAGATATAAGATGTCCCAGTATAGATAGATGTCTATAGGACCACGTTGATCTCTCATCTGGATAGTCTTGCTATTTCAGGTATCAACCGTAGGCTAGACTATTCCAGGCAGGCCATGGTAGGCTAATGTTGTTATAATGTTGGGATAATGTTGTTATAATGTTGTTATAATGTTGGGATAATGATTGACTGTGGCCTAGCTCTCAATGGTCATGTGCATTTGTTTCCTTCTTCCTCATACCACATGTGAGCTCTGTAAGCTATGACCTGTTCAACAACAGCCCAGCATACTTGGTGAGTGAGTATAGGCCTACATGTCACTAACCTAATGTATCAACTTTCAAAGCAGAATTACTTTCCCATTGTTCCTCAAATGCAGTGTCTGATGTAAAAAAAAACACAATTTCAAATGTTGCTACATAAGACCGAATCAAGGCGGTCGGTCACATATATACATATTGTTATATACAGTACATTTAAAGGGATATGTCTGAGGGGTACAGTTAAAGGGATATGTCGGAGGGGTACAGTTAATGGGATATGTCTGAGGGGTAGAGTTAATGGGATATGTCTGAGGGGCACAGTTAAAGGGATATGTCTGAGGGGTACAGTTAAAGGGATATGTTTGAGGGGCACAGTTAAAGGGATATGTCTGAGGGGCACAGTTAAAGGGATATGTTTGAGGGGCACAGTTAAAGGGATATGTCTGAGGGGCACAGTTAAAGGGATATGTCTGAGGGGTACAGTTAAAGGGATATGTTTGAGGGGCACAGTTAAAGGGATATGTCTGAGGGGCACAGTTAAAGGGATATGTCTGAGGGGTATAGTTAAAGGGATATGTCTGAGGGGTACAGTTAAAGGGATATGTCTGAGGGGTACAGTTAAAGGGATATGTCTGAGGGGTACAGTTAATGGGATATGTCTGAGGGGCACAGTTAAAGGGATATGTCTGAGGGGTACAGTTAAAGGGATATGTCTGAGGGGTACAGTTAATGGGATATGTCTGAGGGGTACAGTTAAAGGGATATGTCTGAGGGGTATAGTTAAAGGGATATGTTTGAGGGGCACAGTTAAAGGGATATGTCTGAGGGGCACAGTTAAAGGGATATGTCTGAGGGGTACAGTTAAAGGGATATGTCTGAGGGGTACAGTTAAAGGGATATGTCTGAGGGGTACAGTTAATGGGATATGTCTGAGGGGTACAGTTAAAGGGATATGTCATGAGGGGTATAGTTAAAGGGATATTTTGCGGGGCACCGGTTTTACATTTTTTGGATATGTCTGAGGGAAGGTAGGGGGGGGGGGGGGGGGTGGTAGTGTATATCCTTCTTAGGGGGAGGGGGGGGGGGGGGGGGTGGTTTATAGGTGGTAGGGTGTAGAGGGGGGGAGAGAGCAAATTATCTCCCTCATGGTAGACCCAAAGTGCTGATGGGTCAAAACTAGTGTTGCACGGTATACCGGTACCACGGTAATATCACGGTATACCGGTACCACGGTAATATCACGGTATACCGGTACCACGGTAATATCATGGTATACCGGTACCACGGTAATATCACGGTATACCGGTACCACGGTAATATCACGGTTATACCGGTACCACGGTAATATCAACGGTTAACCGGGTTCCCCACGGTAATATCACGGTAACCAAAACATCATGATACTTATGATACCAACATTTTAGAATACCATAGTACCGTTTCATATGATACTACCGAATCAGCCCTATCGATCTAATGAACCTGCTGGCGCCTGTTATAAAATGTTTATAAAGTCAGTTTTGTTTATAAATTCAGTTGAATTTTATCAACAGCCTCTAGTCTCTTGTATGCTGCAGGTCCAATAATATCCACTTCTCTTTCATGAGCATTATCACGTGTGGCAGCTGTAATCAGCCAGCAGCATACCCTACCAGCCCTCACTCACCTGCTGCACCTACTCACAGCATACCCTACCAGCCCTCACTCACCTGCTGCACCTACTCACAGCATACCCTACCAGCCCACCTGCTGCACCTACTCACAGCATACCCTACCAGCCCTCACTCACCTGCTGCACCTACTCACAGCATACCCTACCAGCCCACCTGCTGCACCTACTCACAGCATACCCTACCAGCCCACCTGCTGCACCTACTCACAGCATACCCTACCAGCCCTCACTCACCTGCTGCACCTACTCACAGCATACCCTACCAGCCCACCTGCTGCACCTACTCACAGCATACCCTACCAGCCCACCTGCTGCACCTACTCACCTGCTTCTCTCTGTTCTAGGGCTGCATCCCCTACCAGCCCTCACTCACCTGCTTCTCTCTGTTCTAGGGCTGCATACCCTACCAGCCCTCACTCACCTGCTTCTCTCTGTTCTAGGGCTGCATCCCCTACCAGCCCTCACTCACCTGCTTCTCTCTGTTCTAGGGCTGCATACCCTACCAGCCCTCACTCACCTGCTTCTCTCTGTTCTAGGGCTGCTCCCCCTACCAGCCCTCACTCACCTGCTTCTCTCTGTTCTAGGGCTGCTCCCCGACTAAAACAAATCTTGGTAGACCGGGAGTCGTCTGTTCCTTCGACATTTTAAAACTTGTATTTTTCCATATATAGACACACCCTATGTTTGAATAAAATCAACTATATGTAGGCTACTGTGCTTTTCCGATGCTTTGAGCACTGATTTAAAAATGAAGACACACAAATTACTAAAGAGGGAGCCAGAGATCAATATAGCGTAACCAGAAGAAAAAACCTGTTTCCGACCCTCATCCTCCCGCTGCCCGCTGATGCTGGCCTTGGCAGATTCTACCGTTTTGCTCCTGAAGTTGCCGGTATAGGCAACTTTTTCCATTTGCAGTGCCAATTATCGTACCATTTCTATCTACTGATCTGCGTGCGTGCCAGTTATGACTTTCATGTGCACATTTTCGTCGAACAGTTTAATGTCATGTGCTTGATCAAAATTATACCTAAATGAAAATGATGCAAATATAAAAGTAGTGACTTCTATCGCCATTGGCGATATGTAAAAGTAGCCGACATAAAGACAACCAATAAAAACATTGCAGGCACACGTAGAAAATATCCTGTTAAACATTGGCTACTCATGGGCTGTCTGCAAGGAACTTGAAACGTTGTATCAACTATTAACTTTGGTCCAGCCAAAAGCTGGTGCAAACTTGCAACATTGTATCAACTATTAACTTTGGTCCAGCCAAAACCTGGTGCAAACTTGCAACATTGTATAAAACATTCTGGGCCCTCCAGCGTTTCCAGCTCCAGTGAGCTCGGGACAGACACAGCTGTACTGAGGGGTCAGAAGTCATCAGGTAGGCCTATTTTATGACGTTTCCACCGGATCGGTGCGTTACATTTTTTTCCCCCTTTCACGCTGAGTGGTTATCGAAAGGGAGAGAGCTGGAAAGATTTTTCTAATAGGCTACGTTGAGGAACTACTGTCATTCTCAATGGATGTAAAATCAGACTTTGTTTACTTGCTGTTTGAGGCAAATATAAAATTACTTTGAGAAGCTCCACAGTGATAGTGAGTTAAGACAATCAGAAATAGTATCTGATCCCCAAATGGGCACATTTATAGACCTACATTTGTGCGCAGGCCAGGTAGCCTAGGCCTACATTTGCCTTCCTCCCATTCCTCCAGCCAAATCACAGGTAGGCCTTTGCAAATATGAGCAAATCTAGGCAGTATTCTATTATACAGTGTGAGAGAGAGAGAGAGAGAGAGAGAGAGAGAGAGAGAGAAGAGAGAGAGAGAGAGAGATAGAGAGAGAGAAGAGAGAGCTTATAGCTGAGAGATATGTCTAGAGGCTACTATCTCTCTATGATAGCTCTCCCGTCCTGTGCTCTCTCTCTCTCTCTCTCTCTTCTGGGATTTCCAAACTGCTCTCAACACATCTACACACACACACACACACACAGAGAGGAATCAACAAGGCATCTCATCACTGTGTGGTCCTCAGCTGGTGAGTGTGGAGGTGGGGGACGTCATAACAATGGTGTGTGTGTGTGATCTCTCTTGTCTGTTGGACCTCTGTGATTCAGCCTCTAATGTCGCAATCAGTGAAACATGTTTCAGTCACTTCAGTTACTAGAACACAGCTTCAGCCTGATGTCTCAATCAGTGAAACATGTTTCAGTCACTAGAACACAGCTTCAGCCTGATGTCTCAATCAGTGAAACATGTTTCAGTCACTAGAACACAGCTTCAGCCTGATGTCTCAATCAGTGAAACATGTTTCAGTCACTCCAGTCACTAGAACACAGCTTCAGCCTGATGTCTCAATCAGTGAAACATGTTTCAGTCACTCCAGTCACTAGAACACAGCTTCAGCCTGATTTCTCAATCAGTGAAACATGTTTCAGTCACTAGAACACAGCTTCAGCCTGATGTCTCAATCAGTGAAACATGTTTCAGTCACTCCAGTCACTAGAACACAGCTTCAGCCTGATGTCTCAATCAGTGAAACATGTTTCAGTCACTCCAGTCACTAGAACACAGCTTCAGCCTGATGTCTCAATCAGTGAAACATGTTTCAGTCACTAGAACACAGCTTCAGCCTGATTTCTCAATCAGTGAAACATGTTTCAGTCACTCCAGTCACTAGAACACAGCTTCAGCCTGATGTCTCAATCAGTGAAACATGTTTCAGTCACTAGAACACAGCTTCAGCCTGATGTCTCAATCAGTGAAACATGTTTCAGTCACTCCAGTCACTAGAACACAGCTTACATGATGCTCTCTAGCTCTTTCTCTCTCATTGTTTGACTCACTGATGATGTCATTCCCAGGGCTGACCCCAATTAGTCAACTGGTCGATTGTTTGATCAATAGGCTGTTGGTCGACCGGGATTTTTTTTTTGTAGAGCAGTAGAAAAATAAGAATATATATTTAATGGCACACGAGACGCCTGTCTTATTAGCGCCCGTCTCAGTGAACTAATCCATTGCGGAGGCCACGGAGACGGCACAGTCCAAGAAGAAGGGGAGGGTGGCTAAGATGCACAATGCACGTCTCTCTCCAGAATGCACGTCTCTCTCCAGAATGCACGTCTCTCTCCAGAATGCACGTCTCTCTTCAGAATGCACGTCTCTCTCCAGAATGCACGTCTCTCTCCAGAATGCACGTCTCTCTTCAGAATTTGCTCTCTCCTGCCAATTTATTGTTTCATAACTTCATTGTGTGAATTGTTTGCGTTTGATTGTTAGTGTCTATCAATTCTCTGTTACATATATCACCAGTAGTACATTTATGTTAATTTCTATCATTTCTAATCTACAATGTTGGTTTGGTTACGGTAATTTCTGTTAATGCATTCAATATATAATTATTCCAGTCTTTTACCGTTCTGATTGTCGGAGTGGGACACGTTGTTTGCAGAGAACACAACCTACGCTACACTTTGGAGAAACACGATTTGGTTTATTTCATTCCATTTACGAGTTTTGTCAATTTAAATGTAGTCGTTGTCTTTTGTTTGGAGCGTTCCTGTCAATGTTGAGTAAGGATGCGCACCTGATTGTGCATAGTACCAAATAGAGATCCTGGTTCGAGTCCAGGCAGCCGGCCGCGACCGGGAGACCCGTGGGGCGGCGTCGCCCAGGTCAGGGGAGGGTTTGGCCGGCAGGGATGTTCTTTTCCCATCGCGCACTAGCGACTCCTGTGGCGGGCCGGGCGCAGTGCACGCTGACACCGTCGCCAGGTGTACGGCGTTTCCTCCGACACGTTGGTGCGTCTGGCTTCCGGGCATTGTGTCAAGAAGCAGTGCGGCTCGGTTGGGTTTGTGTTTCGGAGGACGCACCACCACTAATGACCCGTGGAGCTTCTCAAAGTAATGTTTTCTTCACCTCAGACAGCAAGCAACCGAAGTCTGTTTTTACATCTATTGAGAATTACAATAGTTCCTCAATGTATTTGATCAATCTTTCCAGCTCTCTCCCTTTTCGATAACCACTCAGCGTGAAAATGGCTCTTATCCAGTGGAAACATCATCGTAAAATAGGCCTACCCGATAAATGGCTCTTATCCAGTGGAAACATCATCGTAAAATAGGCCTACCCGATAAATGGCTCTTATCCAGTGGAAACATCATCGTAAAATAGGCCTACCCGATAAATGGCTCTTATCCAGTGGAAACATCATCGTAAAATAGGCCTACCCGATAAATGGCTCTTATCCAGTGGAAACATCATCGTAAAATAGGCCTACCCGATAAATGGCTCTTATCCAGTGGAAACATCATCGTAAAATAGGCCTACCCGATAAATGGCTCTTATCCAGTGGAAACATCATCGTAAAATAGGCCTACCCGATAAATGGCTCTTATCCAGTGGAAACATCATCGTAAAATAGGCCTACCCGATAAATGGCTCTTATCCAGTGGAAACATCATCGTAAAATAGGCCTACCCGATAAATGGCTCTTATCCAGTGGAAACATCATCGTAAAATAGGCCTACCCGATAAATGGCTCTTATCCAGTGGAAACATCATCGTAAAATAGGCCTACCCGATAAATGGCTCTTATCCAGTGGAAACATCATCGTAAAATAGGCCTACCCGATAAATGGCTCTTATCCAGTGGAAACATCATCGTAAAATAGGCCTACCCGATAAATGGCTCTTATCCAGTGGAAACATCATCGTAAAATAGGCCTACCCGATAAATGGCTCTTATCCAGTGGAAACATCATCGTAAAATAGGCCTACCCGATAAATGGCTCTTATCCAGTGGAAACATCATCGTAAAATAGGCCTACCCGATAAATGGCTCTTATCCAGTGGAAACATCATCGTAAAATAGGCCTACCCGATAAATGGCTCTTATCCAGTGGAAACATCATCGTAAAATAGGCCTACCCGATAAATGGCTCTTATCCAGTGGAAACATCATCGTAAAATAGGCCTACCCGATAAATGGCTCTTATCCAGTGGAAACATCATCGTAAAATAGGCCTACCCGATAAATGGCTCTTATCCAGTGGAAACATCATCGTAAAATAGGCCTACCCGATAAATGGCTCTTATCCAGTGGAAACATCATCGTAAAATAGGCCTACCCGATAAATGGCTCTTATCCAGTGGAAACATCATCGTAAAATAGGCCTACCCGATAAATGGCTCTTATCCAGTGGAAACATCATCGTAAAATAGGCCTACCCGATAAATGGCTCTTATCCAGTGGAAACATCATCGTAAAATAGGCCTACCCGATAAATGGCTCTTATCCAGTGGAAACATCATCGTAAAATAGGCCTACCCGATAAATGGCTCTTATCCAGTGGAAACATCATCGTAAAATAGGCCTACCCGATAAATGGCTCTTATCCAGTGGAAACATCATCGTAAAATAGGCCTACCCGATAAATGGCTCTTATCCAGTGGAAACATCATCGTAAAATAGGCCTACCCGATAAATGGCTCTTATCCAGTGGAAACATCATCGTAAAATAGGCCTACCCGATAAATGGCTCTTATCCAGTGGAAACATCATCGTAAAATAGGCCTACCCGATAAATGGCTCTTATCCAGTGGAAACATCATCGTAAAATAGGCCTACCCGATAAATGGCTCTTATCCAGTGGAAACATCATCGTAAAATAGGCCTACCCGATAAATGGCTCTTATCCAGTGGAAACATCATCGTAAATAGGCCTACCCGATAAATGGCTCTTATCCAGTGGAAACATCATCGTAAAATAGGCCTACCCGATAAATGGCTCTTATCCAGTGGAAACATCATCGTAAAATAGGCCTACCCGATAAATGGCTCTTATCCAGTGGAAACACATCGTAAAATAGGCCTACCCGATAAATGGCTCTTATCCAGTGGAAACATCATCGTAAAATAGGCCTACCCGATAAATGGCTCTTATCCAGTGGAAACATCATCGTAAAATAGGCCTACCCGATAAATGGCTCTTATCCAGTGGAAACATCATCGTAAAATAGGCCTACCCGATAAATGGCTCTTATCCAGTGGAAACATCATCGTAAAATAGGCCTACCCGATAAATGGCTCTTATCCAGTGGAAACATCATCGTAAAATAGGCCTACCCGATAAATGGCTCTTATCCAGTGGAAACATCATCGTAAAATAGGCCTACCCGATAAATGGCTCTTATCCAGTGGAAACATCATCGTAAAATAGGCCTACCCGATTAACTCCTATTGCCTACAACTGTGTCTGTCCCAAGCATGGGAAAACTTTGAGGGCCCAGAATATTTATACAATGTTGCAGGTTTTACTAGTGTGAGCTTCCAGCCAACAGTTAATAGTTGATACAATGTTTCAAGTTCGTTGCAGACAGGCCATGCATAGCCAATGTGATTGATAGGATATTTATTTTTTATCAGGATATTTTCTTCCTGGAGGCTGCAATGTTTCTATTTTTTGGCTTTATGGAGGCCATTTTTACATAGTTGGCAATAAAAGTTACTTTTTAGGTTTGTATAATTTTAGTTTAGATTTGGATAGAATTTTGATTAACCGCATGACAATGATTTTGAGATACAAAGACGTTATTATAAATGAAATGAAACTGTTCCACGAAAATGTGCATATGAAAACCATAACTGGCACGCAGATTGGTAGAAACGTTAAGATAAATTGGCATTTCACATGAGAAAGGTTGCCGACTCCTCGTGTAGCCTATTACCGGCATATACAGTGGCTTGCGAAAGTATTCACCCCCCCTTGGCATTTTTCCTATTTTGTTGCCTTACAACCTGGAATTAAAATGGATTTTTTTTTAGGGTTTGTATCATTTGATTTACACAACATGTCTACCACTTTGAAGATGCAAAATATTTTTTATTGTGAAACAAACAAGAAATAAGACAAAAAATAACAGAACTTGAGCGTGCATAGCTATTCACCCCCCCAAAGTAAATACTTTGAAGAGCCACCTTTTGCAGCAATTACAGCTGAAAGTATTTTGGGGTATGTCTCTATAAGCTTGGCACATCTAGCCACTGGTATTTTGCCCATTCTTCAAGGCAAAACTGGTCCAGCTCCTTCAAGTTGGATGGGTTCTGCTGGTGTACAGCAATCTTTAAGTCATACCACAGATTCTCAATTGGATTGAGGTCTGGGCTTTGACTAGGCCATTCCAAGACATTTAAATGTTTCCCCTTAAATCACTCGAGTGTTGCTTTAGCAGAATGCTTAGGGTCCCAGTCTCAAATCTCTGGAAGACTGAAACAGGTTTCCCTCAAGAATTTCCCTGTATTTAGCGCCATCCATCATTCCTTCAATTCTGACCAGTTTCCCAGTCCCTGCCGATGAAAACCATCTCCACAGCATGATGCTGCCACCAACATGCTTCACTGTGGGGATGGTGTTCTCGGGGTGATGAGAGGTGTTGGG
>LR778265.1:54351905-54364405 GCA_902810595.1 Coregonus sp. 'balchen' | reverse complement strand
ACATGAGGAAGACAGCAGTGTCGATGCAAATGAAGCTGGCCGTCATAAGGCTCAGAAATGAAAATCAATCAATCAGGAACATTGCAAAAACCCTGGCCATGCCCAAGTCAACAGTTTGGTTCATCATTAACAAGAAAAAAACAACCGGTGAACTCAATTATGTCAAAAGACCCGGTAGACCGAGGAAGACCACTGTAGTGGATGACCGGAGAATACTCTCTATGGTGAAGAAAACCCCCCTGACAACAGCCCAACAGATCAAAAACACTCTCCTGGATGCAGGTGTAGATGTGTCAAAGTCTACCATACGTAGAAGACTACACCAGCAGGACTACAGAGGGTACACTACAAGATGCAAACCACTGATAAGCCTGAAGAACAGAAAGGCGAGATTACAGTTTGCTAAAAAGCACCTAAAAGAGCCCCAAGAGTTCTGGAAAAAAGTATTGTGGACAGATGAGACAAAGATTAACATGTACCAGAGTGATGGAAAGAGGAAAGTGTGGAGAAAAAAAAGAAATGCCCATGATCCAAAGCATACCACCTCATCCGTGAAACATGGTGGAGGGGGTGTTATGGCTTGGGCCTGTATGGCTGCCAGTGGAACAGGCTCACTTGTCTTCATCGATGATGTGACTGCAGACAGAAGTAGAACAATGAATTCTGAAGTCTATAGAAATATTTTATCTGCTCAGATAAAACCAAATGCCTCCAAACTCATTGGACGGCACTTCATCATGCAACAAGACAATGACCCTAAACATACTGCTAGAGCAACAAAGGGGTTTTTGATGGCCAAAAAGTGGAAAATCCTTGACTGGCCGAGTCAATCACCGGATCTGAATCCAATTGAACATGCATTTTACATGCTGAAGAGGAGACTGAAGGCAATAAGTCCCCAAAATAAGCAGGAACTGAAGATGGCTGCATTACAGGCCTGGCAGAGCATCACCAGGGAAGATACCCAGCGTCTGGTGATGTCAATGCATCGCAGACTTCAAGCAGTCATTGCATGCAAAGGATATGCGACCAAATATTAACAATGATTACTTTATTCTACATTATGTTAAACTGTCCAATGTTTTTTGATGCCCGAAAAAGGGGGGGACCATGTACAAAAGCTTCTATAATTTCTAAACGGTTCATCCGATATGTATGAATATACCCTCAAATTAAAGCTGACAGTCTGCACTTCACCCTCATTGTCATTGTATCCTTTCAAACTCAAAGTGCTAGAGTACAGAACCAAAATAACAAAAAAATTGTCACTGTCCAATGAATTATGGAGCTCACTGTATATATATATATATATATATATATATATAATCTCAACCAGCTTCATGAGGTAGTCACCTGGAATACATTTCAATTAACAGGTGTGCCTTGTTAAATGTTAATTTGTGGAATTTATTTCCTTCTTAATGCGTTTGATCCAATCAGTTGTGTTGTGACAAGGTAGGGGGGGTATACAGAAGATAGCCCTATTTGGTAAAAGACCAAGTCCATATTATGACAAGAACATCTCAAATAAGCAAGGAGAAATGACAGTCCAGGCAGGATACTGGGCTGAGGCCAGCTGGTGGTTGTTTTTTAATCTCTCGGTCCCAGCTTTGATGCACCTGTACTGACCTCGCCTTCTGGATGGTAGCGGGTTGAACAGGCGGTAGCTTGGTTGAGGTCCTTGATGAGCTTCTTGGCCTTCCTGTGACACCGGGTGCTGTAGATGTCTTGGAGGGCGGGTAGTTTGCCCCCGGTGATGCTTTGGGCTGACCGCACCACCCTCTGGAGACCCCTGCGGTTGCGGGCGGTGCAGTTGCCGTACCAGGCGGTGATACAGCCCGACAGAATGCTCTCAATGGTGCATCTGTAGACGTTTGTGAGGGTCTTAGGGGCCAAGCCAAATTTCATTAGGCTCCTGAGATTGAAGAGGTGCTATCGCGCCTTCTTCACCACGCTGTCTGTGTGAAGGGACCATTTCAGGTTGTCAGTGATGTGTACGCAGAGGAACTCGAAGACCAATGATCAACAGGAGACAATGAGGTAAGTACAGACAGTTGGCTAAACAGTATCAGCAATTTGTGGAGTGGAGCAGTCAGCCAAAGTTCAAGCCAAAGACCTGTAACTTCTTAACAGGATTAAGATTGATACAACCCTAACCCCTATGCCGTAACCTTAATCCTAACCTTTGACCGCTGATCTCTGACAGAGGAAAATAACATGGGAAGGGAACACGGTTCTGTAATGACAGAAAGGAAGAGAGAGGGCAACAGTACTGTAGACTACTTTATCACTGACTTCAACCCAGAGTCTCTCAGAGCGTTCACAGTCAGCCCACTGACACCCCTATCAGATCACAGCAAAATCACAGTCTACTTGAACAGAGCAATACTCAATCATGAGGCATCAAAGCCAAAGGAACTGAATAATATTAAGAAATGCTATAGATGGAAGGAGAGTAGTGTTGAAACCTACCACAAAACAATTGGGCAACAACAAATTCAATCCCTTTTAGACAACATCCTGGACAAAACGTTCCACTGTAATAGTGAAGGTGTAAACTTTGCAGTAGAAAGCCTAAACAGTATATCTGACATTTCAGCTTCCCTATCAATTTCAAGCAGACAAACTAAGAAAATGAACAACAATGACAAATGGTTTGATGAAGAATGCAAAAGCCAAAAAAATTATTTAAGCCTATCCAACCAAAAACATGGAGACCCAGAAAACCTGAGCCTACGCCTTCACTATGGTGAATCACTAAAACAATACAGAAATACACTACGGAAAAAGAAGGAACAGCATGTCAGAAATCAGCTCAATGTAATTGAAGAATCCATAGAATCTAACCACTTCTGGGAAAATTGGAAAACACTAAACAAACAACACGAAGAGTTATCTATCCAAAATGGAGATGTATGGGTAAACCACTTCTCTAATCTTTTTGGCCCTATAACAAAGAACAAACAGCAAACACATATGCATGATTAATTATGAATCTTAGAATCCGCTATTACAGACTTCCAGAACCAAACAGATTATCCAATTACATTGAATGAACTACAGGACAAAATACAAACCCTTCAATCCAAAAATATTGTGGTGTTGATGGTATATACAGACCACAAATTCCATTTGTCTATACTTAAACTCTTTAACATCATCCTCAGCTCTGGCATCTTCCCTAATATTTGGAACCAAGGTCTCGTCACCCCAATCCATAGAAGTGGAGAAAAATCTGACCTCAATAAGTACCTCAACCAACGGCAACCTCTGGAAATGCTCTGCAGTATCATCAACAGCAGTCTACAACATTTCCTCAGTGAAAACAATGTACTGAGCAGATGCCAAATTGGCTTTTTACCAAAGTACCGTACGACAGACCACGTATTCACCCTGCACACCCTAATTGACAAACAAACAAACCAAAACAAAAGCAAAGTCTTCTCATGCTTTGTTGATTTCAAAAAAGCTTTTGACTCAATTTGGCATGAGGGTCTGCTATACAAATTGATGGGAAGCGGTGTTGGGGGAAAAACATACGACATTATAAAATCCATGTACACAAACAACAAGTGTGCGGTTAAAATTGTTTTAAAGAACACATTTCTGCAGCTTGAGCCCCACCCTCTTCAACATATATATCAACAAATTGGCGAGGGCCCTAGAACAGTCTGCAGCACCCTGCCTCACCCTACTAGACTGAAGTCAAATGTCTACTGTTTGCAGATGATCTGGTGCTTCTGTCACCAACCAAGGAGGGCACCTAGATCTTCTGCACAGATTCTGTCAGACCTGTGCCTTGAAAGTGAATCTCAGTAAGACAAAAATAATGGTGTTCCAAAAAAGGTCCAGTTGCCAGGACCAGGAATACAAATTCCATCTAGACACCGTTGCCCTAGAGCACACAAAAAACGATACATACCTCGGCCTAAACATCAGCACCACAGGTAACTTCCACAAAGTTGTGAATGATCTGAGAGACAAGGCAAGAAGGGCCTTCTATGCCATCAAAAATAACATAAATTCCACATCCCAATTAGGATCTAGCTAAAAATACTTGAATCAGCTATAGAACCCATTGCCCTTTATGGTTGTGAGGTCTGGGGTTCGCTGACCAACCAAGAATTCACAAAATTGGACAAACACCAAATTGAGAGTCTGCATGCAGAATTCTGCAAAAATATCCTTTGTGTACAACGTAAAACACCAAATAATGTATGCAGAGCAGAATTAGGCCGATAACCGCTAATTATAAAAATCCAGAAAAGAGCTGTTAAATTCTACATCCACTTAAAAGGAAGCGATGCCCACACATTCCACCACAAAGCCATCACCTACAGAGAGATTCACCTAGAGATGAGACCCCTCAGCAAGCTGGTTCTGGGGCTCTGTTCACAAACACAAACAGACCCCACAGAGCCCCAGGACAGAAACACAATTAGACCCAACCAAATCATGAGAAAACAAAAATATAATTACTTGACATATTGGAAAGAATTGACAAAAACACAGAGCAAACTAGAATGTTATTTGGCCCTAAACAGAGAGTACACAGTGGCAGAATACCTGACCATTGTGACTGACCCAAAATTAAGGAAAGCTTTGACTGTGTACAGACTCAGTGAGCATAGCCTTGCTATTGAGAAAGGCCGCCGTAGGCAGACCTGGCTCTCAAGAGAAGAGTTTATGCATCCACTGCCCACAAAATCAGGTGGAAACTGAGCTGCACTTCCTAGCCTCCTGCCAAATGTATGACCATATTAGAGACACATATTTCCCTCAGATTACACAGACCCAGAAAGAATTTGAGAACAAATCCAATCTTGATAAACTCCCACATCTATTAAGTGAAATACCACAGTATGCCATCACAGCAGCAAGATTTGTGACCTGTTGCCACAAGAAAAGGGCAACCAGTGAAGCACAAACACCACATACAGCCTATATTTATCTGTTTAGTTATTTTCCCTTTAGTACTTCAAGAGGGTGATAAAGCTTATATAGGGTGAGGAAGATTATATATACATTATATATACATACAGTGCCTTCGGAAAGTATTCAGACACCTTTACTTTTTCCACATTTTGTTACGTTACAGCCTTATTCTAAAATGTATAAAAAATAAAACAAACTACACACAATACCCCATAATGACAAAGCATAAATACCTTATTTACATAAGTATTCAGACCCTTTGCTGTGAGACTTGAAATTGAGCTCAGGTGCATCCTGTTTCCATTGATCATTCTTGAGATGTTTCTACAACTTTATTGGAGTCCACCTGTGGTAAACTCAATTGATTGGACATGATTTGGAAAGGCACGCACAGGTCTATATAAGGTCCCACAGTTGACAGTGCATTTCAGCAAAAACCAAACCATGAACTCGAAGGAATTGTCCGTAGAGCTCCGAGACAGGATTGTGTTGAGGCACAGAGCTGGGGAAGGGTACCAAAAAATGTCTGCAGCTTTGGAGGTCCCCAAGAACACAGTGGCCTCCATCATTCTTAAATGGAAGAAGTTTAGAACCACCAAGACTCTTCCTAGAGCTGACCGCCCGGCCAAACTGAGCAATCAGGGGAGAAGTGCCTTGGTCAGGGTGGTGACCAAGAACCCGATGGTCGCTCTGACAGAGCTCTAGAGTTCCTCTGTGGAGATGTGAGAACCTTCCAGAAGGACAACCATCTCTGCAGCACTCCACCCATCAGGCCTTTATGGTAGAGTGGCCAGACGGAAGCCACTCCTCAGTAAAAGGCACATGACAGCCCGCTTGGAGTTTGCCAAAAGGCACCTAAAGGACTCTCAGACCATGAGAAACAAGATTCTCTGGTCTGATGAAACCACGATTGAACTCTTTGGCCTGAATGACAAGCGTTACATCTGGAGGAAACCTGGCACCATCCCTATGGTGAAGCATGGTGGTGGCAGCATCATGCTGTGGGGATGTTTTCCAGCGGCAGGGACTGGGAGACTAGTCAGGATCGAGGGAAAGATGAATGGAGCAAAGTACATAGAGATCCTTGCAGACATTTTTTGGCCCTGTCCGGGGGTTTCTTCGGATGGGGCCACAGTGTCTCCGGACCGCTCCTGTCTCAGCCTCCAGTATTTATGCTGCAGTAGTTTATGTGTCGGGGGGCTGGGGTTAGTTGGTTATACCTGGAGTACTTCTCCTGTCTTATCCAGTGTCCTGTGTGAATTTAAGTATGCTCTCTCTAATTCTCTCGTTCTCTCTTTCTCTCTGAGAACCTGAGCCCTAGGACCATACGTCAGGACTACCGGGCATGCTGACACCTTGCTGTCACCAGTCCGCCTGGCCTTGCTGCTATTCCAGTTTCAACTGTTCTGCCTGCGGTTACGAAACCCCTACCTGTCCCAGACCTGCTGTTTTCAACTCTTAATGATCGGCTATGAAAAGCCAACTGAGAGACCTGAGCCCTAGGACCATACGTCGGGACTACCGGCCGTGGTGACTCCTTGCTGTCCCCAGTCCGCCTGGCCTTGCTGCTATTCCAGTTTCAACTGTTCTGCCTGCGGTTATGGAACCCCTACCTGTCCCAGACCTGCTGTTTTCAACTCTTAATGATCGGCTATGAAAAGCCAACTGAGATTTATTCCTGATTATTATTTGACCATGCTTGTCACTTATGAACATTTTTGAACATCTTGGCATGGTTCTGTTATAATCTCCACCCGGCACAGCCAGAAGAGGACTGGCCACCCCTCATAGCCTGGTTCCTCTCTAGGTTTCTTCCTAGGTTTTGGCCTTTCTAGGGAGTTTTTCCTAGCCACCGTGCTTCTACACCTGCATTACTAGCTGTTTGGGGTTTTAGGCTGGGTTTCTGTACAGCACTTCGAGACATTAGCTGATGTACGAAGGGCTATATAAAATAAAATTGATTGATTGATTGATTGATTGATGAAAACCTGCTCCAGAGCGCTTAGGACCTCAGACTTGGGCGAAGGTTGCTGTGTAGCAACGCTCCCATCCAACCTGACAGAGCTACAGAGAAGAATGGGAGAAACTCCACTAATTCAGGTGTGCCAAGCTTGTAGCGTCATACCCAAGAAGACTTGAGGCTGTAATCGCTGCCAAAGGTGCTTCAACAAAGTACTGAGTAAAGCTTCTGAATACTTCTGTAAATGTGATATTCCTGTTTTTGCTCATGGGGTATAGTGTGTAGATTGATGAGGGGGAAAAAAACTATTTAATCAATTTTAGAATAATGCTGTAACGTAACAAAATGTGGAAAAAGTCAAGGGGTCTGAGTACTTTCTGAATGCACTGTATACAGAGAGAGAGATGTATGCAGAGAGAGATGTATTCAGAGAGAGAGCTGTATTCAGAGAGAGAGAGCTGTATTCAGAGAGAGAGAGCTGTATTCAGAGAGAGAGAGCTGTATTCAGAGAGAGAGAGAGAGCTGTATTCAGAGAGAGAGAGCTGTATTCAGAGAGGAGATAGAGGAGCTGTATTCGAGAGAGAGAGAGAGAGAGCTGTATTCAGAGAGAGAGAGAGAGCTGTATTCAGAGAGAGAGAGCTGTATTCAGAGAGAGAGAGAGAGCTGTATTCAGAGAGAGAGAGAGAGCTGTATTCAGAGAGAGAGAGAGAGCTGTATTCAGAGAGAGAGAGAGAGCTGTATTCAGAGAGAGGAGGAGAGAGCTGTATTCAGAGGAGAGAGAGGAGGAGCGAGAGACTGTATTCAAGAGAGAGAGAAGAGCGGTATGTATCAGAGAGAGAAGAGAGAGCTGTATCAGAGAGAGAGAGAGAGCTGTATCAGAGGAGATGATCAGAGAGGAGATGTATCAGAGAGGAGATGTTACAGAGGAGTGAGATGTATACAGAGAGTGAGATATGTATACAGAGCGAGAGAGATGTATACGAGAGAGGATGTATACAGAGCGAGAGAGATGTATACAGAGAGAGAGAGAGATGTATACAGAGAGAGAGAGGGAGATGTATACAGAGAGAGAGAGAGGACAAGGTATCAGAGAAGGAGAGAGATGTATCAGAGAGAGATGTATACAGAGAGAGAGAGTATTACAGAGAGTAGAGATGTATACAGAGGAGAGAGAGATGTATACAAGAGAGAGAGATAGAGTGTAAGACAGAGAGAGAGATAAGAGAGATGTATACAGAGAGAGGAGAGAGTAAAGAGAGAGAGATGTATACAGAGAGAGAGAGATGTATACAGAGAGAACGAGAGGGAGATATATACAGAGAGAGAGAGATGTATACAGAGAGAGAGAGAGAGAGATGTATACAGAGAAAGAGAGAGAGATGTATACAGAGAGAGGGAGAGGTATAGAGGTGTATACAGCGAGAGAGAGGGAGATGTATACAGAGAGAGAGAGAGATGTAGAGAGGTTACAGTCTTGCACACATTTGTCATCATCGCATGGAGAAGTCTACAGAACTCTCCTCCGTCTGGCATTAATGAGTCTGTGTCTGTGTGTGTTTGTGTGAGGCTCTAGCAGACTGGGGTTATTTCTCAGGGTGAGTGTATGAGCGTGCATAATGTGTGCACGTGCCTGCACCCGTGTGTGTGTGTGTGTGTGTGTGTGTGTGTGTGTGCACTTACAAACACTTCCTCAGTGTTGAACCTTGGACCAGAATGACTGAGTGCTTTTCATCCAGCTCATAATTTATGCATGGAATGAAAATGTATTATTGGACACACACACACACACACACACACACACACACACACACGGGCTCTGACTGTGGGGCAATAGACTAACTGCTCTTAGAATGGAGAGAGAGAAGAGGGAAGAGAAAGTTAGCCAGTCTTCCTCCTACAGTATCTCTTCCTCTCTTCTTAGCCCTCTTTCAGTCTCATCTGCAACCTTGCCCCCTTTTTCTCCCCAATTTCGTGATATCCATCTGCGATCCAATTACGATCTTGTATCATCGCTGCAACTCCTTCAACGGGCTCGGGAAAGGCGAAGGTCGAGTCATGCGTCCTCCGAAACATAACCCCCCCAACCGCGCTTCTTAACACCCGCCTGCTTAACCCGGAAGCCAGCCGCACCAATGTGTCGGAGGAAGCACCATTCAACTGACGACCGAAGTCAGCCTGCAGGCGCCCGGGCCCGCCACAAGGAGTCGCTAGAGCACGATGAACCAAATAAAGCCCCCCTGGCCAAACCCTCCCCTAACCCGGACGATGCAGGGCCAAATGTGCACCACCCTATGGGACTCCCGGTCAGGGCCGGTTGTGATCGAACCCAGGTCTGTAGTGACGCCTCAAGCACTGCGATGCAGTGCCTTGGACCGCTGCACCACTCGGGAGGCCCATGGAAACACAGATTGCAGCCCACCCTTTGCCTTGATGACAGCTTTGCACACTCTTGGCATTCTCTCAACCAGCTTCATGAGGTACTCACCTGGAATGCTTTTCCAACAGTCTTGACGGAGTTTCCACATAGCTGAGCACTTGTTGGCTGCTTTTCCTTCACTCTGCGGTCCAATTCATACCAAACCATCTCAATTGGGTTGAGTTCGGGTGATTGTGGAGGCCAGGTCATCTGATGCAGCACTCCATCACTCTCCTTCTTGGTCAAATAGCCCTTACACAGCCTGGAGGTGTGGTTTGGGTCATTGTCCTGTTGAAAAACAAATGATAGTCCCACTAAGCTCAAACCAGATGGGATGGCGTATCACTGCAGAATGCTGTGGTAGCCATGCTGGTTAAGTGTGCCTTGAATTCTAAATAAATCACAGACGGTGTCATCAGCAAAGCACCCCCACACCATCACACCTCCTCCTCCATGCTTCACGGTGGGAACCACACATGCAAAGGTCATTCGTTCACCTACTCTGCGTCTCACAAAGACACAGCGTTTGGAACCAAAAATCTCACATTTGGACTCATCAGACGAATGGACAGATTTCCACCGGTCTAATGTCCATTGCTCGTGTTTCTTGGCCGAAGCAAGTCTCTTCTTCTTATTGGTGTGCTTTATTAGTGGTTTCTTTGCAGAAATTCGACCATGAAGGCCTTATTCACGTGGTCTCCTCTGAACAGTTGATGTTGAGATGTGTTTGTTACTTGAACTCTGTGAAGCATTTATTTGGACTGCAATCTGAGGCGCAGTTAATTGCCGATTTCTGAGGCTGGTAACTCTAATAAACTTATCCTCTGCAGCAGAGGTAACTTTTGGTCTTCCTTTCCTGTGGCGGTCCTCATGAAAGCCACTTTCATCATAGCGCTTGATGGTTTTTACGACTACACTTGAAGAAACTTTCAAAGTACTTGACATTTTCTGGATTGACTGACCATGTCTTAAAGTAATGATGGACTGTCATTTCTCTTTGCTTATTTGAGCTGTTCTTGCCATAATATGGACTTGGTCTTTTACCAAATAGGGCTATCTTCTGTATACCACCCCTACCTTGTCACAACACAACTGCTTGGCTCAAATGAACTTTTAACAAGGCACACCTGTTAATTGAAATGCACTCCAGGTGACGACCTCATGAAGCTGGTTGAGAGAATGCCAAGAGTGTGCAAAGCTGTCATCAAGGCAAAGGGTGGCTACTTTGAAGAATCTCAAATCTCAAATATATTTGGATATGTTTAACACTTTTTTGGTTACTACATGATTCCATATGTGTTATTTGATAGTTTTGATGTCTTCACTATTATTCTACAAAGTAGAAAATAGTAAAAAATAAAGAAAAACCCTGGAATGAGTAGGTGTGTCCAAACTTTGGACTGGTACTGTATATATCGTGAATCGGCCATGAGCTTGAAAACGTTGAGATATGATTTCCATGCCATATCGCCCAGCCCTATCCCAGAACATTCTTATCAATTTCATTCAGCCAATCATCAGTCATTTGTGTAAAATACCTCATAAGTATCTTAACATTTATCTCAATGTTGGAATATGTAAGTAATAATATTGTGAAATGTATATTAGAATATGTAATGTGTAAAAATATTCAAGGAAATTTGAAATTTTGCGGTGTAAAAATGTTAACATGATGAACAGGAATTTACTCTCTACGGATGGCCAAGAATAACGATCTGAAAGCCAGGCCCCAATAGGCCACGCATCCTGAAAATAACCTATGGATTACATTTAAAAAGACCCAGCTGCTGGGTCAACCCAAATTATGGTGAAAAATACCCAAATGATACAGTAGTTAAATTAACCCAAGTAATCCAAACAACCCAACATGTTGGGCTATTCACGCAACCCAACTGGCTGGGTCAAAATAACACAACATGTGTTCTGTCCACTATTTAACCAGCGCTGGGTTACCAAATAACCCGACATGTGTTCTGTCCACTATTTAACCAGCGCTGGGTTACCAAATAACCCGACATGTGTTCTGTCCACTATTTAACCAGTGCTGGGTTACCAAATAACCCAACATGTGTTCTGTCCACTATTTAACCAGCGCTGGGTTACCAAATAACCCAACATGTGTTCTGTCCACTATTTAACCAGCGCTGGGTTACCAAATAACCCAACATGTGTTCTGTCCACTATTTAACCAGCGCTGGGTTACCAAATAACCCAACATGTGTTCTGTCCACTATTTAACCAGCGCTGGGTTACCAAAGAACCCGACATGTGTTCTGTCCACTATTTAACCAGCGCTGGGTTACCAAATAACCCAACATGTGTTCTGTCCACTATTTAACCAGCGCTGGGTTACCAAATATCCCAACACGTGTTCTGTCCACTATTTAACCAGTGCTGGGTTACCAAATAACCCAACGTGTTCTGTCCACTATTTAACCAGCGCTGGGTTACCAAATAACCCAACGTGTTCTGTCCACTATTTAACCAGCGCTGGGTTACCAAATAACCCAACATGTGTTCTGTCCACTATTTAACCAGCTCTGGGTTACCGAATAATCCTAATTGGGTTGTTTTTAGCCCATCATATTTTTGTGTTCTCTCTCTTCTCTCTCCATCCCTCTCTTCTCTCCTCTCCCTGTCTGTTTTATGTGATGTGAATTTACTTCATTATTTCTGTGTAGAGCAGGCTGGTCTGAAAGCACACAGTGTCCTGAGTAGTTAACCTGTTATTATTAGCCTGTGTGAGGTACAGTCAAGGTTGGGGCTCAGCTGTATGGCACTCGATGAACTATACGTACCTGAGGAGAGAAAGAGTCGAGCTGATGGAGCTGAAGACTGGTGACTGAGGAACGAGGGATGGCTGACAAGAGTAATAGGACAGATGAGCATATTAAAGAGGGGATGTGGAATAGTGGAAGAAGGGATGACTGTGTTCTGGTCAGAGAGGAGAGGAGTAGGAGGAGGAGAGGAGAGGAGAGGAGAGGAGAGGAAGGAGAGATGGCTTCTGTTCGTTTTTTCCTTCTTCCTTTCCTTTTCTCTTCTCTTCTCTTCTCTCTTTTGCTTTTCCTCTTCTCGTCTCTCTCTTCTCTCTTTTCTTTTCCACGCTCTTCTCCTCTCTCCCTCTTCTTCTCTTCTCTTTCTCTCTTTCTACTTCCTTCTCTTCTCTTCTCTTCTCTTCTTTCTTTTCTT
>LR778265.1:54301905-54346905 GCA_902810595.1 Coregonus sp. 'balchen' | reverse complement strand
CCGCTCTGACTCGGGGCCAAGGCAAGGCCGCTGGGGACCCGCTCTGACTTGGGGCCAAGGCAAGGCCTCAGTGGACCCGCTCTGACTCGGGGCCAAGGCAAGGCCGCTGGGGACCCGCTCTGACTCGGGGCCAAGGCAAGGCCGCTGGGGACCCGCTCTGACTTGGGGCCAAGGCAAGGCCGCTGGGGACCCGCTCTGACTCGGGGCCAAGGCAAGGCCTCAGTGGACCCGCTCTGACTCGGGGCCAAGGCAAGGCCGCTGGGGACCCGCTCTGACTCGGGGCCAAGGCAAGGCCGCTGGGGACCCGCTCTGACTCGGGGCCAAGGCAAGGCCGCTGGGGACCCGCTCTGACTCGGGGCCAAGGCAAGGCCGCTGGGGCTTTTCGAGCGTCATTTACATAACAATGGCTAACTGGGAACTTGGGTTTACACCTTCGACGGTAAACACCTTCTCACAGAGCAGCTGTTTTGATGATGCAGAGGTTGTTGAGTCTGCTCTTCACAAGTCCTCACTGTCAGCCCCATGTCCCTATAACAACATGGGTGTAGTGCAACACTGGTGTTACAGTCGAAGAGCAGCATACTTTCTTCTGAAAGGGTGTGGAGCAGTGGTATGGATCCCCATGTGCATTGTTATTGAGTTGCCTATACAGAGCAGTGGTGTGACAGGGGAACACAGTTCCCGTGTAGCTCAGTTGGTAGAGTGTGGCGTTTTCAACGCCAGGGTTGTGGGTTCGATTCCCACGGGGGGGGCAGTATGAAAAATGTATGCACTCACTAAAAAAACTGTAAGTTGCTCTGGATAAGAGCGTCTGCTAAATGACTAAAATGTGTGGTTTCTTAATGCGATAAAGATATATCATATTGTTAGATATACAGTGGTTTGGTTTCTCTATTTATGGAGTTATATGGAGTTTATTTGACATTCACAGCTAGAAGCTGAATTACAGTTAGTACAGTCCATACCTAAATAAAAAAACAATGCGATAAATATACTCTGGAGGATGGAGAGAGGGAGCACCATGGTAACATCCATCTAGGGGGAGGAGCCTCAGGAGCCTTGATCAGAGAGTCAGGGGCAACATACTAATATGTAGGAGCAACATACTAATATGTAGGAGCGACATACTAATATGTAGGAGCGACATACTAATATGTAGGAGCGACATACTAATATGTAGGGGCGACATACTAATATGTAGGAGCGACATACTAATATGTAGGAGCGACATACTAATATGTAGGGGCGACATACTAATATGTAGGAGCGACATACTAATATGTAGGGGCGACATACTAATATGTAGGAGCGACATACTAATATGTAGGAGCGACATACTAATATGTAGGAGCGACATACTAATATGTAGGGGCGACATACTAATATGTAGGAGCGACATACTAATATGTAGGAGCGACATACTAATATGTAGGGGCGACATACTAATATGTAGGAGCGACATACTAATATGTAGGAGCGACATACTAATATGTAGGAGCGACATACTAATATATAGGGGCAACATACTAATATGTACTAATATGTAGGAGCGACATACTAATATGTAGGAGCGACATACTAATATGTAGGGGCGACATACTAATATGTAGGAGCGACATACTAATATGTAGGGGCGACATACTAATATGTAGGAGCGACATACTAATATGTAGGAGCGACATACTAATATGTAGGAGCGACATACTAATATATAGGGGCAACATACTAATATGTACTAATATGTAGGAGCGACATACTAATATGTAGGAGCGACATACTAATATATAGGAGCGACATACTAATATGTAGGAGCGACATACTAATATGTAGGAGCGACATACTAATATGTAGGGGCAACATACTAATATGTAGGAGCAACATACTAATATGTAGGAGCGACATACTAATATGTAGGAGCGACATACTAATATGTAGGAGCAACATACTAATATGTAGGAGCGACATACTAATATGTAGGGGCGACATACTAATATGTAGGAGCGACATACTAATATGTAGGAGCGACATACTAATATGTAGGAGCGACATACTAATATGTAGGAGCGACATACTAATATGTAGGGAAGACATACTAATATGTAGGGGCGACATACTAATATGTAGGGGCGACATACTAATATGTAGGGGCGACATACTAATATATAGGGGCAACATACTAATATGTAGGGGCGACATACTAATATATAGGGGCAACATACTAATATGTAGGGGCGACATACTAATATGTAGGGGCGACATACTAATATGTAGGAGCGACATACTAATATGTAGGAGCAACATACTAATATGTAGGAGCGACATACTAATATGTAGGAGCAACATACTAATATGTAGGGGCGACATACTAATATGTAGGGGCAACATACTAATATGTAGGGGCGACATACTAATATGTAGGAGCGACATACTAATATGTAGGAGCGACATACTAATATGTAGGAGTGACATACTAATATGTAGGAGCGACATACTAATATGTAGGGGCGACATACTAATATGTAGGAGCAACATACTAATATGTAGGAGCAACATACTAATATGTAGGAGCGACATACTAATATGTAGGGGCGACATACTAATATGTAGGAGCAACATACTAATATGTAGGAGCAACATACTAATATGTAGGAGCAACATACTAATATGTAGGGGCGACATACTAATATGTAGGAGCAACATACTAATATGTAGGAGCGACATACTAATATGTAGGGGCGACATACTAATATGTAGGGGCGACATACTAATATGTAGGGGCGACATACTAATATGTAGGGGCGACATACTAATATGTAGGGGCGACATACTAATATGTAGGGGCGACATACTAATATGTAGGGGCAACATACTAATATGTAGGGGCGACATACTAATATGTAGGGGCGACATACTAATATGTAGGAGCAACATACTAATATGTAGGGGCGACATACTAATATGTAGGAGCGACATGCTAATATGTAGGAGCGACATACTAATATGTAGGGGCGACATACTAATATGTAGGGGCGACATACTAATATGTAGGGGGCGACATACTAATATGTAGGGGCGACATACTAATATGTAGGAGCGACACACTAATATGTAGGGGCGACATACTAATATGTAGGGGCGACATACTAATATGTAGGAGCGACATACTAATATGTAGGGGCGACATACTAATATGTAGGGGCGACATACTAATATGTAGGAGCGACATACTAATATGTAGGGGCGACATACTAATATGTAGGAGCGACATACTAATATGTAGGAGCGACATACTAGTATGTAGGAGACATACTAATATGTAGGGGCGACATACTAATATGTAGGAGCGACATACTAATATGTAGGAGCGACATACTAATATGTAGGAGCGACATACTAATATGTAGGAGCGACATACTAATATGTTGGAGCGACATACTAATATGTAGGAGCGACATACTAATATGTAGGAGCGACATACTAATATGTAGGGGCGACATACTAATATGTAGGAGCAACATACTAATATGTACTAATATGTAGGAGCGACATAGTAATATGTAGGAGCGACATACTAATATGTAGGGGCGACATACTAATATGTAGGAGCGACATACTAATATGTAGGAGCGACATACTAATATGTAGGAGTGACATACTAATATGTAGGAGCGACATACTAATATGTAGGAGCGACATACTAATATGTAGGGGTAACATACTAATATGTAGGGGCAACATACTAATATGTAGGAGCGACATACTAATATGTACTAATATGTAGGAGCGACATACTAATATGTAGGAGCGACATACTAATATGTAGGGGTAACATACTAATATGTAGGGGCGACATACTAATATGTAGGAGCGACATACTAATATGTAGGAGCGACATACTAATATGTAGGAGCGACATACTAATATGTAGGGGCAACATACTAATATGTAGGGGCGACATACTAATATGTAGGAGCGACATACTAATATGTAGGAGCGACATACTAATATATAGGAGCGACATACTAATATGTAGGAGCGACATACTAATATGTAGGAGCGACATACTAATATGTAGGAGCGACATACTAATATGTAGGAGCGACATACTAATATGTAGGAGCGACATACTAATATGTAGGGGCGACATACTAATATGTAGGGGCGACATACTAATATGTAGGGGCGACATACTAATATGTAGGAGCGACATACTAATATGTAGGGGCAACATACTAATATGTAGGAGCAACATACTAATATGTAGGAGCAACATACTAATATGTAGGAGCAACATACTAATATGTAGGAGCAACATACTTAATAAACACCCCTATGCTGAAACACGGAGCCACTGATATATAATAATAATATGCCATTTAGCAGACGCTTTTATCCAAAGCGATTTACAGTCATGTGTGCATACGTTTTTACGTATGGGGTGGTCCCGGGGATCGAACCCACTACCCTGGCATTACAAGCGCCGTGCTCTACCAGCTGAGCTACAGAGGGACCATCCGGTTTAGCTGCTTACCAAACGTATTTTCCTGTCTTCCAACACTTCTTATTATGCTTGTCCGATAGTTGTAGTCCTTTCATTTTCTTTAGAATTGCGTCTTTGTTACCGAAGTCAGCAGACGTTCTTTCTGCTGAAGACAGGAAGCACTCTTTCAGTACGTCTGCGTGGGTAAAGGCCTTTACTGCCTATCCAAGATCCACGCCTCTGTCAATGTCTCCGCAGCAGAGGTTGTTCTGTTCATCAGCTGTTGCTGTACTTTCAGCAAAGCAGTAACTCGCTGAATTTTTTTGTTTTTTTGTTTTTAATAGGTCACTGTCGGGTGGGTATTTCTCACTGTATGTGTGGCCCCTTTTTAAATGGCCCCGTTTTAAAACATGCACACATCTTCTTGCCATTTAAACAAAGTCGGTTTTGTGCCATGAAGAACAAAGAAAAACGCTGTTGTCCAGTTGTCTTGAAACATTCGATTTTCGTCTTACAACAGCCGTAGCTTTCTCGTTTTGCTAGCTGGCCCCTCATTGTAACATAGCTTCCTCTCCATCCTCATTTTTCATGTTCAGTTGTATCGCAGTGCTAACTGTGCCACTAGAGATCCTGGTTCGAATCCAGGCTCTGTCGCAGCCGGCCGCGACCGGGAGACTCATGGGCGGCGCACAATTGGCCCAGCGTTGTCCAGGGTAGGGGAGGGAATGGCCGGCAGGGATGTAGCTCAGTTGATAGAGCATGGCGTTTGCAACGCCAGGGTTGTGGGTTCAATTCCCACGGGGGGCCAGTAAAAAAATAAAAATATGTATTCACTAAATGTAAGTTGCTCTGGATAAGAGCGTCTGCTAAATGACTAAAATTTAAAAATGTAGTGGCAGGTTGCTCATTGTTGCATTTAGGCTTGTGCTCGACTACTACAAATCGATCCATTTTGAATGTTTAATTGCATGGCAGTTCGATTCGGCCAAAGATGGTAATAAATACTGACGTGCAGTAGATCGTCGCTAGCCTCACTTGACTGCGAATGTTGACGCAGCAGCTCAACATCTATCTTATACTGCCACCTACTGGGCGAGGGAAGTAGTGCAGTTTTGTGTTTGTGGAATTTGACTGCTGGGAAACGTATTTGGTCATCTGTACATGTAGATAATCGGCAGAATCACCCACCCAAAGCTGATTAGTGAAGGTGCTGGAGGCAAAAGGCATAACTGGACACTTCCAGTACATGTAAAATATAAATATTACAGAGAGCCGGAAATCAGCCAAACAATGACTATGCCTGATCTATGATTATCAATGATGAGCAGTGGACTGGTCTCTGTCTCTTGGGGAAATTTACATGAAATTTTTCTGGGGTCTGCCCTGGCGAAAGTTCCAATTTACCCTTCCGAAGTGAACTTTTCTCTTTTATCTTTTCCTATTTTCTTTCTTCTTCTCCTTACTTCTTCTCTACTCTCTTCTCCCTTCTCTCTCTTTCTCTTTCCTCTTTCCCCTTCCCCTTTTTCCCTTTTCTCCCTTTTCTTTTCTTTTTTTTATTTAATTCTTCTCTTTCTCCTTTCCCTTCCTCTTCCTTTCCCCCTTCTCCCCTCTTTCTCCCCTCCCTTTTCCATTTTATGGTTTTCTCCCTTTCCCCCCCCCCTTTCGCTGCCCCGCTCTCTCGTCTCCCCCCCCCCACAGGGGGGGAAACCTTTAAAAAAATTTTTAAAAATGGAAAAAAAGGGGGGCCGGGGTTGGGGCCTTTCAAATTGGTTTTGCAAAATTTTTTTTTTAGGGGCCCTTTGCCCCCCCCGGAACCCTTTAACCCAAAAACCAAAAACCCCCCCCGGGGGGAAATCCCATTTTGGGGGGAAAGGGGGGGGGGGTTTTAATTTTTTTTTTTTTTTTTTTTTGAAAAATTTTGGGCATTTCCCCCGGTTTTTCGGCCAAAAAGATGGTTTTTTTAGAAATTTTCTTAAAAAAGGGGGTAAAAAATCGTGTAGTTGACTGGAAAACTGTTAAAGAGGGGTAAAAAAAAATTTAAAAGGAAAAAAAGGTGGGAGGGGGGGGGGTTTTGGGGGAAAAAGCCCGGGGGGAAGTTTTGGTTTGTAAATTTAATTAAATTTAAATTAAATTGGGGAAAGGGATTTGGCACTTGTAAGTAAAAAAAAATTTCCGGGCCCGGAAATCACCCCCCCAAAAAGTATTTAAAATCTGGGGGGAAAAAAATAACTGGCCCTTCCCCTTTTTCCGGGAAAATTACAAAATTTTTTTTCCGGGGAACCAAATTCCCAAAACCCCCAATGACATCGTCTTTTCTCTCCCTGTTTTTATTTTTTTTTTTCTGGTCCTTGCCTCTCAATTCCCCCCCCCCCTCCTCCTTCCCCGGGGTTTTTTCCCCCCCCCCCCCTTTTCTCTTCCTCATTCCCTTTTCCCGATAATTAATTCCTCTCCCCTCCCCCTTTGCTGGGCTCGGGCCATTTTCCCCACTCCCCCTCTCTCTTCTCCCCCTCCCCCTCCTCTCTCCTCTCCTCCCCCTCTCCCCCCCCTCTCTCCCCCCTCTCTCCTCTCCCTTCAAGGCCCAAATTTTGGGGCGGGCTGGACATTTTGCAGGGGGGGTTGGTCGGGGCAGACACTGTCCCCCCCTCTTTAAGGCAGGCAGCAATATAGTGCGCTGCCAACCCCACTTTTCGCGTCCCCCCCCAAACGGGAAGGGTACCCTTCCTAAAGAGGGGTTCTTTGAAACCTTAAAAAAAAACGGTTTAAAATTTAAAAAATTGGGGAAATGACAAAAACCAAAATTGTTTTATTTTTTTTGACTTTTTCGGGAAATGAAAGTCTTTTCTCAGGTTTTGGTTGTGGGGGGCAGGGGTTGCAAAAAACCCCTTTCCCCCTTTTACGGGGGGCCGGGTTTTTCCTTTTTTACCCTTCTAAACCCCCGGCACGGTGGGGCTCACTGAGCCTGTATTTTTGTAAATTTTTTTCAAAATTTTTGATCAGTAACCATGGAAAATGGGTTACCCAGGGGACTTTCGATTTAGGGGCCGATAGCACTGCATTTGACTTTGTGCTTGTGCTTTTTTTCCCAAAAAGCAATGTAGTTTTTTTTTAAACCTTTTTTAAATTTTGGGGTTTATTTTAGTTGATTGGATGTTCTGGTCCTGAGGTTTCAGGGGTTTTTGTAGAAATTTATGCTTAATCCCCCGGGCCATGTTTAAATCCCCCGGCCAACCCTTACAACCCAAAACTAATCCCCCTCAAAATTTTTCCCTCAAACCTCCCAAATGTTTCAACCAACCCCCGGGTTAAAACCCCCTAAATCCAAAACCCGGGGTACCCCTTTAGAAATTAACCCATGAAAACCCATCCCTCTAAATACACCTCAGTTTTCTTAAACCCGGATCTCAGCGATCACTGCCTTTTTTGCCTGCGTCCGAACGGGTCCGCGGTAAAAGGGAACCCCCTTTTCATAAACTTTAAAAACCCTCCCCTAAAAAAATTTAGCGAGCGGGGCCTTTTCCAAATTGACCGGCCCAGGTACCCAGGGGGTTTGGATTAATCTCATTCCCGTCAGTAGGGAGGGCCTGGTTTTTCCCTTTAAAAAAAAAAAAAAATTTTCCTCTAAATTTTAAAAAATCCCCCATTCAAAAAATACAAAATAAAAAAACCGGGATTGGGGCCCCTGGTTCTCCCCCCAGATTTGACTGCTTTTGACCAGCAAAAAAACCACCCGGGGGTTTAACTGCATTAGCATCAAATAGCCCCCCCCATATGCAAAAATTTTCAGGGAGGGTTTGGGAAAATTTAAAAAACAAAAACAGCAGGAAAGCAAAGGCTTAAAAATTTTTTTTAAAGAAATTTGCATCCTGTAGCACTAAACCCCCCAAAAAAGGGTTTTGGGGGAAAAACGGGAAAGTCCCTGGAGAATAAGGGCCCTTCCCCCCAGTTGCCCCCTGCCCTGGGCTAGGGAAACCCCTTAAAACACCACCCATAAATCTAAAAATAATCGAGAAAAAATTTTAACCCAAACATTTTTTGCTACAAACTGGCCATGCTTTTTTCCCTTTTGGCTACCACACCCGGCCACCAAACCCCTGCCCCCCCCTCCCCCCACCCAAATTTTCCCCCCAATTTTTTCCCCCCCCCCCGCTTTTCCTTCCCCAAAAATTTAGAAAACTGATTTTTTTAAAACGCTGCAAAAACTTTCCCCCCCTACAAAAAACAGCTGGGCTAGACAACTGGACCCCTTTTCCCTTTTTTTTAAAATTTGCCACCGGGAAAATTTTTCAAAACCCCCCCTTCTAGTCCCGTTTTCCCCAACCCCTCTTTTATAAAAATTTAGATTCCCCCGGATTTGGGAAAATGGGGCCCCGGGGGGTCCCCCCCCCTTCAAAAAGGGGGGGACCCTCTAAAATCCCAAAAAGCTACGACCCATATCCCCTCCCGGGCCCCCGGGCCTTTCCCCAAAGTTTTTAAAAACCAAATTTAAAAAAAACAAAAAATTAAAACCATTCGAATACCCGTACCTTCTCCGCTATGCAATTTCCCGGGTTTCCCAAAATGGGGCTGGGTGCACTTCAGCCACGCCAAGGTTTCCCAAACGATATTTTATAAAAACCCCGATTGATAATAGGAAACCCCTACTGTGCAGCCGTCCTCTTTATCTCCTGGCCAAGGGTTTTGCTCTTTCCCCAAACCCCCCGCATTCTTATTGGGAGACTTTAAATTTGCCTTTGGTTTTTCAAATGACTTTTTTTGGCCCCGCTGGTTTTTACCCAAAATACTTCTCAAAGAGTTCAAATTTGGGAAAAACAGAGGGCCCCTTTTCTGGACCTATGGCAGTCTCTATTGGGGGGGGGCCACCGGGTTCAAATTTTTGGGCCGGGCACCCCCCTTTTCCCCCGTTAAAAAATCCAAATGATGGGCGCTCTTTTGCTTTGGGGAACTCTCAGATCCACCCTTACGCAGGCCCACACCATTTTGTATTTTAAATCTGGCCCTTCATTGGACACTGTGTTAACAAACCCCCAAAAGAATTCAATGGCCCAAAAACACTCCTTCGTAGCCTCCAACTGCCCCTTTTAAAAAAAATAGTAAAAATAATGCTTTCTTTTTTCAAACCCAACGCTTTCTGGCCACCGCCCCAAACCCCAAAAACCCCCAAAAACCCCCCCCCTCCGCCCCCCCAAAGGGCCCCCCCCCCCAAAAACCAGGGAAACCCAAACCCCCCCCCCCCCTCCCCCCCAAAAAAAACCCCAAATTCCCCCCAAAGGAAACCCCCAAACCCCCGGCCCCCCCCCACCCCCCCCAAAGGGCCCCCCCTCCCCCTTTCAGGGTTCGAAAAAAGGTTGTTTAAAACTACAAAAACCTAGGTTCCCGGTTTGCGGAATTTAATTTGACCCCAAAAAGCCCTCCAAAAATCCCAAAAAAGCCCCAAAAAGGAAAGTCCCTTTTATCACAGTGCCCATCCCCCCCTTTTTTTTGGGCCCCAAACACTACCCAAACCTGACCTTTTACCCCTTTTGGGGTGGGCCTTTTTTAAAAAAGCCTCCCAAACCCACTGGGAAAAGGATTATTAAAACACTTGCCAAAACCCCCCTTTTTGCTCCCGGCCCATAAAAAACCCCCCATGTCCCGCGTCCGGGTGGTTATAAATTTTATGGGCAAACCCAAAGGGCCCCCCCTCTTGGGGCCCTTTTCCCCCCCTTTCTTTCAAATTTTGGGGGGAAGCAAAAATTTGGGCCCGGGAAACCCCAAACCCCCCTCCACAATTTAACTCCGGGGTCCCAAAAAACACCCCCTTCCCCCATTTCCCCCCCGTTCCGCCCATCTGGAAAATTGCCCAAAACCCAACAACCATCTCCCTATTTTTTTAAAGGATTTTTGGGACCCCAAGTCCTCAATTTCACAAATCTTTTTGCACATTCTATATTCAGTGTGTTAATACTTTGTAACTATTTTGCCACTACATAGCCTTATTTATTGCCTCTACCTCCAATAAACTTGCTACATTTGCACCACACTGTATATATATATATTGTTGTATTTTTGACTTTGTTTTGGTTTTACCCCATATGTAACTCTTGGGTTGTTGGTTTTTATTGCACTGCTTTGCTTTATCTTGGCCAATTCGCAGTTGTAAATGAGAACCTGTTCTCAACTGGCTTACCTGGTTAAATAAAGGTGAAATAAAATAAAAAAAATAAAAAGAAAGGTTTGTGAACTTAGCCCCAGGACCAGCTGGATGAGGGGACTCTTTTCTTTGCTCAGCTCTTGGCATTGCAGGGCTTGGTAATGATACGAGAGGGGTCATTGTATTTTAGATGTTTCCTAAACTGAATTGCTCTTTTTGGAGTTTGTATTATTAGTAGATATTGGCCTAATTCTGCCATGCTTGCATTGTTTGTAGTTTTCCTCTGGACATGTAGGAGAATCTTACAGAACTCTGCATGCAGGGTTTCAATGGGGTGTTTGTCCCATTTGGTGAAATCTTGTTTTGCAAGTGGACCCCACACCTCGCTACCATAAAGTGCAATTGATTCAATAACAAATTCAATTAGTTTTAGCCAAATTGTAATAGGTATTTCAATTTGAATTTGTTTTTTAATGGTGTAGAATGCCCTGCGTGCTTTCTCTCTCAGTTCATTCACTGCATCATTAAGGTATCCAGTTGAGCTTATTTGTAAACCTAAGTAATTGTAGTGTGTGCAGTACTCTATATATGCTGTACCAATTGAGAACTTTGGTCTAATTCCCTGAGATCTGGATCTTCTCTGGAAAATCATTATTTGAGTCTTTTTGGGGTTTACTGCCAGGGCCCAGGTCTGTCAGTACTGCTCTAGCAGGTCCAGGCTCTGCTGTAGGCCATGTGGGGTGACAGCAGGCACAGATCATCTGCCAAGAGCAGGCATTTAACCTCTGAATTTGGAGACTAACACAAGGGGCTGAGGATGTTTCTAGAATAGTGGTCAATTCGTTGATGTAAATATTGAAGAGTGTAGGGCTCAGATTGCAACCCTGGCGAAGGCCCCGCCACTGGTTAAATAATTATGTTATTTTGTTGCCAATTTTGATGCTGCACGTATTGATTTAATTATGTCATATGTTTTACCCCCTACACCACTTTCAATAACTTTGTAGAACAGTCCTGTATGCCAAATAGAATCAAATGCTTATTGGAAGTCGATAAAGCAAGCGTACATTTTGGTATTATTTGGTGGACATGTTTATGTAGGGTGCAAATATGATCGGTCGTGCGATGTTTTGGTATAAATCCAATTGTGCCTTTTACTCAAGACTTTGTGCTTATTAAGGAAGATTATAACTCTTACATTTATAATACTACAGAAAACCTTCCCCAGGTTACTGTTCACACAAATGCCTCTGGAATTGTTAGGGTCAAATTTGTCTCCGTTCTTAAAGATTGGGTTATGAGTCCTTGATTCCAGATGTCAGGGAAATAACCTACACTCAGTATCAAATTAAACAGTTTTAATTTAGCCAATTTACATTTTGCACTAGTGAATTTGAGCATCTCATTTAGGATGCCATCAGGTCCGCATGCTTTTTTAAATTTGAGGGCCTGAAGTTTCTTATAGAGCTCCTGGTCAGTAATTGGGGAGTCCAGTGGGTTTTGATTGTCCTTTATAGCTTTTTCTAATCCATTCAACCTCTCATGAATTTGGCATTGTTCTGCGTTTGTGTCAATTTGAACGGTGTTGTAGAGTGTTTTAAAATGTGTTGTCCACATGTCACCATTTTGTATCGCTAATTCCTCTTGTTTAGATTTTTTTTTTTTGATTTTTTTTTGTTGCAAGAAGTTGTTTGTGTTTATGGACTCCTAAATTAGTGTCAGCTGCTTGATGTTGTACTGTGCTTTTTTGGTTCTGAGTGTACGTTTATAGAGTTTTAAAGTCTCACAGTAATGAAAGTGTGATTCACCATTATTTGGGTCTCTGTGCTTTTGGTTTGATAGTGTTCTAAGGTTTTTTCCTTATAGTTTTACAATCTGCATCAAACCAGTTGATGATGTCATCTGGGGTCTTCTTTGTTTTTAGTTTTTAAACATTTCAGTTGTGCTTCTTTTGCTGTTTGTCTGAATATACAGTTGATATTTTTTACTGCTAGATTGATGCCTTCTTTACTATGAGTGAATGTGGTATCCAGAAAGTTATCTAAGACTGTTTGGATTTTTTGGTTACTGGTTGCTTTCTGGGTATTCTTCTGTTCTGTTTTGGGCCCATCTGTATAATTATAATAATAATATGCCATTTAGCAGACGCTTTGCTGTTGCTGTACAGCTCACTGGGCTGTGAATTTGTGGTTATTTCCATGTCTGTTCTTTTGAGGAACAACGTAATTTGGCTGTGAGCAGACAGGGGTGTTAGTGGCTAGACGGTGAATGAGCTGAGAGAGAAAGGGTCAATGTCTGTAATCATATAGTCTACTGTGCTGTGACCAAGAGGAGAGCAATAGGTGAATCTCCCCAAAGAGTCCCCCGGTAACCTACCATTGACCAAGTACAGACCCAGGCTTCGACAGAGCTGCAACAGATCCCTTCTGTTTTTGTTGATGGTGCTGCCACTGTTGTTTCTATGGGGGAGATTAAGACAGTTAGAAACAGTATGGCCTGTAATAAAGCTGTCCCCTCGTGTGCTCGTTAGATCAGGAAGTGTTCCTGTGAGTGTATTTGTGTCCCCACAGATGAGCACATTTCCCTGGTCCTGGAAATGGCACGTCTCTTCCTCAAGGCTGGGGAATATCTCCTCTGAGTAATATGGGGATTCTGAGGGGGGATATATATTGCGCAAAGGAACACATCTTTTTCTGTCAGTACAAGTTATTTTTTCAGTTTTAACCTAATGTGAAATTTTCCAATTTTGAGGGGATCAATTCGATTTTGTAGTTCGGATTTGTACCAAATGATCAATCCTCCAGAGTCTCTGCCTCTATTGACGGAGCTGTGTTTCTGTGACGGCACAATTACCTCTCATGTCTCCTGCAGAATGATGACGTCAACATCTTTAAGATTAAACTAAACTCTTCAGTCCAAAGGTTGATGAGTTTAGGCCCTGAATGTTCCTCATGGTAACTGACAGCGATTTCATGTTGCATAAAGAAAGAACAGCACAGTCAAAAATACAGTAACTACTAACTACTAAGTTGTTAAGAGTGAGATATTCCTATTCATTGAACAAGTAAGTACTTTTAGTACAATAGGTGTGTGTGTGTGTGTGTGTGTGTGTGTGTGTGTGCGTGTGTGTGTGTGCGCGTTTAGTGCAGTTTAGTGCAGATGTATTGGAGGAGGTGTTTAGTCTCACTCAATCCTACAGGGTTTATTATTATCGATCTCTATCTCTAGTCAAGATATAAGATTTATATATAGATATATTGTCTCGGTATATAGATATATATATCTATGAGGTATAGTGAGATATATATATATTCTATATATGTATATACGTATTTAGATAATCTTATATATATTATAGAGAGAGAGTAGAGAGAGATCTCGATATCTATCTCGATCGTATCTCTTCGCTTCGATGCTATGGATAGAGGGTAGATGCGATATGGATATATGGACTGAGAGATCTATCTATCTGAGATGTGAGAGAAGAGAGATAGATCTCTACGAGGAGATCTCTGTATAGATATGTCGCTCTATCATCTCTCTTCTAGCAGCTCGTAGGGAGTTCTTGTTTGCTCTCTCTCATTTCTGTCTATTATTGCGATACTGTTTCTTCGTCTCTCTGTATGAGATTAGTATAATTATAGAGAGATGATAGAGATATATAGTAGATCTCTATCTATTCATATATCTGTATCTTCTTGCTCTCTCGTATCTCTTCTCTTTTGCTCTCTCTTCTCTCTCTCTCTCTCTCTCTCTCTCTCTCTCTCTCTCGTATCTTGTCTCTGTCTGTCTCATGTCTGTCTCTGTTTTAGTCTCTTCTCTTCTTTCTCTGCTCTCTCTCTCTGTCTCTCTCTGGTCTCGTTCTCTCTCGCTCTCTCTCTCTCTCTATCTCTCTCTCTCTCTCTCTTCATATCTCTCCTTTTATCTGTCTCCTGTCTCTGTCTCTGTCTCTGTCTTGTTCTCTGTCTCTCTCTCTCTCAAATAATAGACATTTAAATTAATTTTTTAAAAAAGGGAAAATTTAAAAAAAAGGGGAAAATAAATCAACATTAACATGGGCTGTATTTACAATTGTGTTTGTTCTTCACTTGTTGCCCTTTTCTTGTGGCAACAGGTCACAAATCTTGCAGCTGTGATGGCACACTGTGGTATTTAACCCAGTAGATAAGGGAGTTTATCAAAATTGGGTTTGTTTTCAAATTCTTTGTGGGTCTGTGTAATCTGAGGGAAATATGTGTCTCTAATATGGTCATACATTTGGCAGGAAGTTAGGAAGTGCAGCTCTATCACAGGTGGAAAGCCTCACTGTATATCACAGGTGGAAAGCCTCACTGTATATCACAGGTGGAAAGCCTCACTGTATATCACAGGTGGAAAGCCTCACTGTATATAACAGGTGGAAAGCCTCGCTGTATATCACAGGTGGAAAGCCTCGCTGTATATCACAGGTGGAAAGCCTCACTGTATATCACAGGTGGAAAGCCTCACTGTATATCACAGGTGGAAAGCCTCGCTGTATATCACAGGTGGAAAGCCTCACTGTATATCTCAGGTGGAAAGCCTCGCTGTATATCACAGGTGGAAAGCCTCACTGTATATAACAGGTGGAAAGCCTCGCTGTATATAACAGGTGGAAAGCCTCACTGTATATCACAGGTGGAAAGCCTCACTGTATATCACAGGTGGAAAGCCTCACTGTATATCACAGGTGGAAAGCCTCACTGTATATAACAGGTGGAAAGCCTCGCTGTATATCACAGGTGGAAAGCCTCGCTGTATATCACAGGTGGAAAGCCTCGCTGTATATCACAGGTGGAAAGCCTCGCTGTATATCACAGGTGGAAAGCTTCGCTGTATATCACAGGTGGAAAGCCTCGCTGTATATCACAGGTGGAAAGCCTCGCTGTATATCACAGGTGGAAAGCCTCGCTGTATATCACAGGTGGAAAAGCCTCGCTGTATATCACAGGTGGAAAGCCTCGCTGTATATTAGTAAGGATAAAAAGGCCCTATAATTATTGTGCACTATGTATAAGTAATACAAGCAGTGTGGGTTGCTCCCATCTCCCCAGCTGCTGGTTGGTTTAGGTACCTGACGGTGACTCCTCATTACCACCTCCTACATGACTATTCCCTCTGTGGAAGAAAGAAAGAGGGGGATGGAGTACCCTGAGGAAAGAGAGAGGGAAGGAGAGGGAGACAAGGCCCGCCTTCAGGGTAAGGAGAGAGAGCCAACGAGGGAGAGAGAAAGACAGCAGGGAGCGGGAAGACGGGAGAGGGAGGGGGACGAGGGAGGAGGGAGAGGGGAAGGGGAGAGGGAGGGTGAGAGGGAGAGGGAGACGAGGAGGGAGAGGGAGGGTGAGGGTGCGAGGGAGGGTTGAGAGCGGAGAGGGAGGGTGAGAGGGAGAGGGAGACGGAGAGGGAGAGGGAGGGGAGGGTGAGAGGGAGAGGGAGAAGAGAGGGAGAGGGAGGGTGAGAGGGGAGCGTGAGAGGGAGACGGAGACGGAGAGGGGAGAGGGAGGGTGAGAGGGAGAGTGAGAGGGAGACGGAGAGGAAGGGGGGGAGGGAGAGGGAGAGGGAGGGAGAGGAGAGGGGTGTGAGAGGGAGAGGGAGAGGGAGGGTGAGAGGGAGAGTGAGAGGCCAGGACGGTAGAGGGAGAGGGAGACGGGCGGGTGAGAGGGGACAGGGGAGGCGGGAGAGGGAGAGGGGAGGAGGGAGGGGAGAGGGAGACAGAGAGGGAGAGGGAGCCGGCAAAGGGAGGGGGGGGAGAGGGGGAGGGGGGGAAAAAAAAGGGGGGGCGGAGAGGGAGAGGGCGAGGGGAGGGGGAGACGGCAGAGGGAGAACGGAGAAGGAAGAAAGGAAGAGGGAGAGGGAGGGGGGAGAGGGAAGACGGAGAAGGGAGGAGGGGAGCCGGAGCGGGAGAGGGGAGATGGAGAACGGAGCGGGAGAACGGAGAGGGAGAGGGAGGGGGAGGACGGAGGGGGGAGACTGGGAGAGGGGGGTGGAGAACGAGATGTGAGAGGGAGGGGGGAGAGGGAGACAGAGAGGAAGAGGGCGAGGGAGGGGGAGACGGTGAGGGAGACGGAGGGGGGGACGCGAGAGGGAGAGGGAGAGGGAGGAGGGGGAAGACGGGAGGGAGATGGAGAAGGAGGCCGACGGAGCGGGAGAGGGGAGACGGAGAGCCGGAGGAGGAGGGGGAGACGGAGAGGGAGGGGGAGACGGAGATGGAGAGGGAGGGGGAGAGGGAGACGGAGAGGAAGAGGGAGAGGGAGGGGGAGACGGAGAGGGAGACGGAGGGGGAGACGGAGACGGAGACGGAGAGGGAGAGGGAGAGGGTAAAAAAGTGTGCTTGTAGAAAAGGTACATTGTGTATTTATAGGGAAGCGCCACAGTGACAAGGCCATGTGTTCCTTGAAAGTGGCAAAAATGTAGCTCTACCATAGACCACTTAAACTGGTACAACACTTCCACTCACGGGTGGCCAAAAACTTCTAACTGAAAGCCATGCTCCCACTAACAGAGAAAAGGAGGTACACCAGAAATATTTGAGGGATGGAGAGAGAGAATGAAAAGCATGGGGGAGACGGAGAGGAGGAACAGCAGTTGAGACTAGATGGAGAAAGAAAGAGCCTGGAGAGAGAGAAGGAAGAACGAGAGAGTGAGAGAGGAGACAAGTGTGAGGGAGGAGGAGAAGGGGGGGAATAGGTATCCATGTTGCTCTGTGCTGAAGGTGTTACCAGGTCAGCCACTCACAATTGCACCGGCTGTTGTCATGGTGATGTGCCATAGTAACACCGTGGAAACACCATGGTTACTGAAAGAGACAAGCTGCAATTACTTCAAGAACAGATTCCTTTCAACATGACTTCTTTCTATCCCTCTCTCTCCGTCTCTCTCTCTCCGTCTCTCTCTCCGTCTCTCTCTCCGTCTCTCTCCGTCTCTCTCCGTCTCTCTCTCCGTCTCTCTCCGTCTCTCTCTCCGTCTCTCTCTCCGTCTCTCTCTCCGTCTCTCTCTCTCCGTCTCTCTCTCTGTCTCTCTCTCTCCGTCTCTCTCTCCGTCTCTCTCCGTCTCTCTCTCCGTCTCTCTCTCCGTCTCTCTCTCCGTCTCTCTCTCCGTCTCTCTCTCTCTCTCTCCGTCTCTCTCCGTCTCTCTCCGTCTCTCTCTCCGTCTCTCTCTGTCTCTCTCTCCGTCTCTCTCTCCGTCTCTCTCTCTGTCTCTCTCTTTCCGTCTCTCTCTCCATCTCTCTCTGTCTCTCTCTCTCTCTGTCTCTTTTGCTCTCCCCTTTCTGTGACTCTCTTTATCCCTGTTTCTTGTTCTCTATCCCGCTCTCTCAATTCAATTATCTTCAATAAAGCTTTATTGGCAGGAAATACATTGTCAATGCAGAAGAGTGTCAGATAACATCAGATGAAATAACACAATCACAAGAGGACATACATTCTGCAGAGAGAGAGAGAGATAAATCAGCAGGCCAATCAGTCTCTAACGTTCTGCTCTCCCGTTCCAAAAACGTAAACCCCTAGAGTACACCACCACACTGGTTAGGTATTATTGTGTTACATATATGTCTACCTGGGAGAAAGGAATATGCAAAAAATCTCTGTTACTCATGTAGTAAATAGACCAATAAAGAACTGTTCTTCTTAACGTCTATCATCTAGTGACGAGAGCTAGAGTCACACTAGTCATCTAGTGAGGAGAGGGATGTGACAGTCACACTGTGTAAACACCATCGTTAGGCCGTGTGACAGTCACACTGTGTAAACCCCATCGTTAGGCCGTGTGACAGTCACACTGTGTAAACACCATCGTTAGGCCATGTGACAGTCACACTGTGTAAACACCATCGTTAGGCCGTGTGACAGTCACACTGTGTAAACACCATCGTTAGGCCATGTGACAGTCACACTGTGTAAACACCATCGTTAGGCCGTGTGACAGTCACACTGTGTAAACACCATCGTTAGGCCGTGTGACAGTCACACTGTGTAAACACCATCGTTAGGCCGTGTGACAGTCACACTGTGTAAACACCATCGTTAGGCCGTGTGACAGTCACACTGTGTAAACCCCATCGTTAGGCCATGTGACAGTCACACTGTGTAAACACCATCGTTAGGCCATGTGACAGTCACACTGTGTAAACACCATCGTTAGGCCGTGTGACAGTCACACTGTGTAAACACCATCGTTAGGCCATGTGACAGTCACACTGTGTAAACACCATCGTTAGGCCATGTGACAGTCACACTGTGTAAACACCATCAGCCGTGTGACAGTCACACTGTGTAAACACCATCGTTAGGCCATGTGACAGTCACACTGTGTAAACACCATCGTTAGGCCGTGTGACAGTCACACTGTGTAAACACCATCGTTAGGCCATGTGACAGTCACACTGTGTAAACACCATCGTTAGGCCGTGTGACAGTCACACTGTGTAAACACCATCGTTAGGCCGTGTGACAGTCACACTGTGTAAACACCATCGTTAGGCCGTGTGACAGTCACACTGTGTAAACCCCATCGTTAGGCCATGTGACAGTCACACTGTGTAAACACCATCGTTAGGCCGTGTGACAGTCACACTGTGTAAACACCATCGTTAGGCCGTGTGACAGTCACACTGTGTAAACACCATCGTTAGGCCATGTGACAGTCACACTGTGTAAACACCATCGTTAGGCCGTGTGACAGTCACACTGTGTAAACACCATCGTTAGGCCATGTGACAGTCACACTGTGTAAACACCATCAGCCGTGTGACAGTCACACTGTGTAAACACCATCGTTAGGCCATGTGACAGTCACACTGTGTAAACACCATCGTTAGGCCGTGTGACAGTCACACTGTGTAAACACCATCGTTTAGGCCGTGTGACAGTCACACTGTGTAAACACCATCGTTAGGCCATGTGACAGTCACACTGTGTAAACACCATCGTTAGGCCGTGTGACAGTCACACTGTGTAAACACCATCATTAGGCCGTGTGACAGTCACACTGTGTAAACACCATCGTTAGGCCGTGTGACAGTCACACTGTGTAAACACCATCGTTAGGCCATGTGACAGTCACACTGTGTAAACACCATCGTTAGGCCGTGTGACAGTCACACTGTGTAAACCCCATCGTTAGGCCATGTGACAGTCACACTGTGTAAACACCATCGTTAGGCCGTGTGACAGTCACACTGTGTAAACACCATCGTTAGGCCGTGTGACAGTCACACTGTGTAAACACCATCGTTAGGCCATGTGACAGTCACACTGTGTAAACACCATCGTTAGGCCGTGTGACAGTCACACTGTGTAAACCCCATCGTTAGGCCATGTGACAGCCGTGTGACTAGTGAATGGAAACCGAGGCTTTTCTGAAGGCTTCGTAGCGTTCACCGAATTGTCTATATTTCAAAAATGGAATCTATTCCATTATTTAGTGTGCTTAAGACAGAAGCTTATACCATACTAAATAAAACAAATTATTTGAACAAACCATTTTCCAAATAGTGTGCCTTCAATGGGATTTTACCTCATACCCTCACGTCCCTTAATGTTCCATAGTTCCATACTCTACCTGCTAAGCTACCAGTCAGGTGAAACTTCATGTACAAAATCCTAACTATATTTGTAAGTACGGTGTCCAGTAGAGGTCAGTGTCTGAAAGCAGCTCGTAATCGAAGAAGGCACCGGAACCACAGCAACATCAGTGGGATCTGGGGATTCATGGTTTGAAAAAGCCGTCCTGCCCTGCCTTTCGAAAGTATTTGAAAGCCAAGTTAACAAACAGATCACCGACCATTTCGAATCCCACGTACCTTCTTCGCTATGCAATCTGGTTTCTGAGCTGGTCATTGGTGCACCTCAGCCACGCTCAAGGTCCTAAACGATATTATAACCGCAATCGATAAAAGACAGTACTGTGTAGCCGTCTTCATCGACCTGGCCAAGGCTTTTGACTCTGTCAACCACCGCATTCTTATTGGCAGACTAAGTAGCCTTGGTTTCTCAAATGACTGCCTCACCTGGTTCACCAACTACTTCTCAGATAGAGTTCAATGTGTCAAATCGGAGGGCCTGTTGTCTGGACCTATGGCAGTCTCTATGGGGGTGCCACAGGGTTCAAATCTTGGGCCGACTCTATTCTCTGTGTATATCAATGATGTCGCTCTTGCTGCTGGTGACTCTCAGATCCACCTCTACGCAGACAACACCATTTTGAATACATCTGGCCCTTCATTGGACACTGTGTTAACAAACCTCCAAACGAGCTTCAATGCCATACAACACTCCTTCCGTAGCCTCCAACTGCTCTTAAACGCTAGTAAAACTAAATGCATGCTCTTCAAACGAACGCTGCTGGCACCCGCCCACCCGACTAGAATCACTACTCTTGGCGGATCTGACTTAGAATATGTGGACAACTACAAATACCTAAGTGTCTGGTTAGACCGTAAACTCTCCTTCCAGTCTCACATGAAGCATCTCCAATCCAAAGTTAAATCCAGAATCTGCTTCCTATTTCGCAACAAAGCCTCCTTCACTCATGCTGCCAAACATGCCCTAGTAAAACTGACTATCCTACCGATCTTTGACTTCGGCGATGTCATTTACAAAATAGCTTCCAACACTCTACTCAGCAAATTGGATGTAGTCTATCACAGTGCCATCCGTTTTGTCTCCAAAGCCCCATATACTACCCACCATTGTGACCTGTACGCTCTCGTTGGCTGGCCCTCACTACATATTTGTCGCCAAACCCACTGGCTCCAGGTCATCTATAAATCACTGCTAGGCAAATCCCCGCCTTATCTTAGCTCATTGGTCACCATAGCAACACCCACCCATAGAATGCGCTCCAGCAGGTATATCTCACTGGTCATCCCCAAAGCCAACACCTCCTTTGGCCGCCATTCCTTCCAGTTCTCTGCTGCTAATGACTGGAACGAACTGCAAAAATCTCTGAAGCTGGAGACACTTATCTCCCTCACTAACTTTAAGCATCAGTTGTCAGAGCACCTTACCGATCACTGCACCTGTACACAGCCCATCTGAAATTAGCCCACCCAACTACCTCATCCCCATATTGTTATTTATTTTGCTCATTTTCACCCCAGTATCTCTATTTGCACATCATCTTCTGCACATCTATCATTCCAGTGTTAATACTAAATTGTAATTTTTTTGCACTATGGCCTATTTATTGCCTTACCTCCATAACTTACTACATTTGCACACACTGTATATAGATTCTCTATTGTGTTATTGACTGTACGTTGTGTTTACCCCATATGTAACTCTGTGTTGTTGTTTTTATCGCACTGCTTTGCTTTATCTTGGCCAGGTCGCAGTTGTAAATGAGAACTTGTTCTCAACTGGCTTACCTGGTTAAATAAAGGTTAAAGTTAAATGGTTAAATAAAATAAAAAAATTAAATAAAAAAACAAGCTTCGGACGTCATTGATGACGTACTTCTGATAAAGTCATCGGCTTTGATGCTGTTTAGCTGGAGCTCCGGTATCTAACAGAACATCACTACCTGAAACTAGATGTAGTTCGACTAGTAGCCTAAATTAACTACATTTTGCAGTAGCTTGGTGTAACTATACTGAACAAAAATATAATTGCAACATGCAACAGTTTCAAAGATTTTACTGAGTTACAGTTCATATGAGGAAATCAGTCAATTGAAATAAATGCATTAGGCCCTAATCTCTGTATTTCACATGACTGGGAATACTGATATGTATCTGTTGGTCACAGAAACCTTTAAAAATGGGCCTCACAATGGGCCTCAGGATCTCATCACTGTATCTCTGTGCATTCAAATTGCCATCGATCAAATGCAATTGTGTTCGTTGTCCGTAGCTTATGCCTGCCCATACCATAACCCCACCACCACCATGGGGCACTCTGTTCACAACGTTGACATCAGCAAACCGCTCACCCACACGACGCCATACACGTGGTCTGCGGTTGTGAGGCATGTTGGAAGTACTGCCAAATTCTCTAAAACGACGTTGGAGGAGGCTTATGGTAGAGAAATGGACATTACATTCTCTGGCAACAGCTCTGATGGACTTTACTGCAGTCAGTCAGAATGCCAAATGCCTTCTCCCTCAAAATGTGGCAAGTGCTGGTCCCATGTTTCATGAGCTGAAATAAAAGATCCCAGAAATGTTCCATACGCACAAAAAGCTTATTTCTCTCAAATGTTGTGCACACATTTGTTTACATCCCTGTTAGTGAGCGTTTCTCCTTTGCCCAGATAATCCATCCACCTGACAGGTGTGGCATATCAAGAGGCTGATTAAACAGCGCGACCATCACAGAGGTGCACCTTGTGCTGGGCACAAAAGGCATTGCATGGTGCCGTTGCATGGTGCCGTTGCGAATGTTAGACTCATGGATCTGCAGGTTGAACATGGTGAGACTGTAGACGCCTAAATTGATAGTGCAGTTTGTTTAGGCGATTTTACAGCTAACTAGCTACTTCGCTGATATTGACTCTGGTATTATTGTGAGGAGCTAGCTAGCCAGCCAGCCCATAGAGAGCATTGCATTGTGGGTTTTGTAGTCAACTTGAGCTGCAACAGATTTCCACAATGATTTTCCCATGTTGCCACCAACCTTATTATAACGACAAAATGAAACATTTGTTCACAAAAAATATTGTTCTATTGTAGTGTTATTTAACACCACAGGAAGTTGGTGGCACCCTAATTGGGGAGAGCGGGCTCGTGAAAATGACTGGAGTGGAATCGGTGGAATGGTATCTAAAATATCAAACACATGGTTTCCATGGTTTCCAGGTGTTTGATACCATTCCATTTACTCCGTTCCAGCCATTATTATGAGCCGGTTTTGGGTGGATTTTACCCTTCAAGGTACTGAACAGTATCATGTGAGATTATATGTGTATCTCTGAAGGTACATCGTGTATTTTGATATTTTTCTACCCTAGGGAACAATACCTTATTTTTAAAGAGTTCATAAAACCCTGTCACACAGCCTGGTTACATATTGATGGTTGTGATGTTGGCAACGATGCGTCCAAAACGTGACGTCAGCTACGGTATAGTCACACTGTATGAGGACCTTTAACCTATGAAACAGAGCGGTACTGAGAGAGGCGTTGTTTGGCTCCTTTGAAAGCTCAGAAGTATACATTTTTTAATCTATCATGATCTGCTTGTTGTGATCATATAGTGGTGTGTGTGTGTGTGTCTTTGTGTCTGTGTGGATGATAGAGGTTGTATAGTTGTGTGGCGATATTGAAAGTATACATTTAATCTTTCATGAACTGCTTGTTGTGATCATATAGCCAGTGTGTACTTTCAAATCAAATCAAATGTTATTTGTCACATGCGCCGAATACAACAGGTGTAGACCTTACCGTGAAATGCTTACTTACAAGCCCTTAACCAACAAAGCAGTTCAAGAAATAGAGTTAAGAAAAATAAACTAAAGTAAAAAAATAAAATAAAAAGTAACACAATAAAATTACAATGATGAGGCTATATACAGGGGGTACCGGTACCGAGTGTGTGTGTGTGTGTGTGTGTGTGTGTGAGAGAGGGAGAGAAATTGTGTTGTTTGTGCTCTACTGTATATGTGTGTGTGTGTGTTTGTATGTGTGTGTGTGTGTGTGTGTGTGTGTGTGTGTGTGTGTGTGTGTGTGTGTGTGTGTGTGTGGTGTGTTGCAGGGCTCTCCCAGGCTCTGAGCTATAAGCTGATTTGATAACGTGCTTTAAAGTGATTTATTCTCCTCCAGGTCTGTTTGTGAGTCAGCTCCTCTGTGTGTTTCAGATTAACCTGCGTCTCATCCTGGTCAGCGGGAAGACGAAAGAGTTCCTGTTCTCCCCCAACGACTCAGCCGCAGACATCGCCAAACACGTCTACGACAACTGGCCAATGGGTGGGTGACACCACACAGACACACATTACAACTGGCCAATGGGTGGGTGACACCACACAGACACACATTACAACTGGCCAATGGGTGGGTGACACCACACAGACACACATTACAACTGGCCAATGGGTGAGTGACACCTCACAGACACACATTACAACTGGCCAATGGGTGGGTGACACCTCACAGACACACATTACAACTGGCCAATGGGTGGGTAACACCACACAGACACACATTACAACTGGCCAATGGGTGACCCTTACAGACACACATTACAACTGGCCAATGGGTGAGTGACACCTCACAGACACACATTACAACTGGCCAATGGGTGAGTGACACCTCACAGACACACATTACAACTGGCCAATGGGTGAGTGACAACCACACAGACACACATTACAACTGGCCAATGGGTGAGTGACACCTCACAGACACACATTACAACTGGCCAATGGGTGAGTGAACCCACACAGACACACATTACAACTGGCCAATGGGTGGGTGACACCTCACAGACACACATTACAACTGGCCAATGGGTGACCCTTACAGACACACATTACAACTGGCCAATGGGTGAGTGACACCACACAGACACACATTACAACTGGCCAATGGGTGAGTGACACCTCACAGACACACATTACAACTGGCCAATGGGTGAGTGACACCTCACAGACACACATTACAACTGGCCAATGGGTGAGTGACACCACACAGACACACATTACAACTGGCCAATGGGTGAGTGACACCTCACAGACACACATTACAACTGGCCAATGGGTGAGTGACACCACACAGACACACATTACAACTGGCCAATGGGTGGGTGACACCTCACAGACACACATTACAACTGGCCAATGGGTGGGTGACACCTCACAGACACACATTACAACTGGCCAATGGGTGAGTGACACCTCACATACACACATTACAACTGGCCAATGGGTGGGTGACACCACACAGACACACATTACAACTGGCCAATGGGTGGGTGACACCACACAGACACACATTACAACTGGCCAATGGGTGAGTGACACCACACAGACACACATTACAACTGGCCAATGGGTGGGTGACACCTCACAGACACACATTACAACTGGCCAATGGGTGAGTGACACCTCACAGACACACATTACAACTGGCCAATGGGTGAGTGACACCACACAGACACACATTACAACTGGCCAATGGGTGAGTGACACCACACAGACACACATTACAACTGGCCAATGGGTGAGTGACACCTATAATAATAATAATAATAATAATATGCCATTTAGCAGACGCTTTTATCCAAAGCGACTTACAGTCATGCGTGCATACATTTTTGTGTATGGGTGGTCCCGGGGATCGAACCCACTACCTTGGCGTTACAAGCGCCGTGCTCTACCAGCTGAGCTACAGAAGACCACACCTCACAGACACACATTACAACTGGCCAATGGGTGAGTGACACCACACAGACACACATTACAACTGGCCAATGGGTGGGTGACACCTCACAGACACACATTACAACTGGCCAATGGGTGGGTGACACCTCACAGACACACATTACAACTGGCCAATGGGTGGGTGACACCTCACAGACACACATTACAACTGGCCAATGGGTGAGTGACACCACACAGACACACATTACAACTGGCCAATGGGTGGGTGACACCACACAGACACACATTACAACTGGCCAATGGGTGGGTGACACCTCACAGACACACATTACAACTGGCCAATGGGTGGGTGACACCACACAGACACACATTACAACTGGCCAATGGGTGGGTGACACCTCACAGCAGGGCCAGCTCTAGCTTTTTGGGGGCTCTAAATGAGATTTGGTTTGGGGGGCTCCCACCTCGCAGGGAAAACATTTTAGTGGTCCCCCTCTTTAAAATCGTGCAATGTTATAACTAATTTCATGCGATTCTACACATTTTGCCATGACCTATGCCATGTTCATATGATATCAATTACATTTATTAAATGTAGTTTATAAAGCCCTTATGCCCAGGGCCGGCCTCACAGACACACATTACAACTGGCCAATGGGTGGGTAACACCTCACAGACACACATTACAACTGGCCAATGGGTGACCCTTACAGAAAAACCACATGAACTTGTGAAGTTAATGTCATAACATTTGACAACATCTAAAAGCAACATGTGATACCATGAAACTACACACGATACCTGGGGCGGCAGGTAGCTTAGTGGGTAAGAGCGTTGTGCCAATAACCGAAAGGTCGCTGGTTCTAATCCCCGAGCGACTAGGTGAAAAATCTGTCGATGTGCCCTTAAGCAAGGCACTTAACCCTAATTGCTCCTGTAAGTCGCTCTGGATAAGAGCGTCTGCTAAATGACTAAAATGTAAATGTACCATGAAACTACATATGATACCATGAAACTACACCCGATACCATGAAACTACACGTGAAAACATTTGAGCCAGACAAAACCTCCAGGGGACCATGACACAACGTTCTGAGAATGTCTTCAAATTGTCTTAGGGGACGTACCTGGAACAAAAGTCTAGCTAGACAAAAACCTCCAGAGGACAATGACACAACATCCCAAGAACGTAATTTGTGACACCTCACAAGGCTGTAGCCTACATCATATAGTATTAAAATGACATTCTACCTCCGCAGTGTGTATGTCTGGTGCTACAGCTCTCTGAAGAGGGACTCTGGTGGGAATCTGACATTACACCTTAATGAGCTCAAAGATACTGTAGCTATCACTCAAAGACCCTGGGCCAGAACCCCTCACAGGCCCTGTATCACGTGTGGGGGGGTGGGTTAGGATGAACCTACGGTGTCCCAGCCTCCTCCTTCTCCTCTCCAGAGAAGAGAAGAGAGGAGCGAGCGAGAAGAGGAGACGGCAGAAGAGAAGAGAGGAGAGAGGAAAGAAGGAGAGAGAGAGAGGAAGAGAGAAGGGAAGAGACGCGAAGAGGAGAAAAGGAAGAGAAGAGGAGAGAGAAAGCGAAGAGGAAAGAGACGAGAGGAGAGACGAGAGAGAGAAGAGGAGAAAGAAGAGAAAGGAAGAGAAGAGAAGGAAAGAGAAGCAGAAAGAGAGAGAAGAAGCGACGAGAAAGCGGAAGAGAAGGAGAAGAGAGGAAGTAGCATGAGGAAGAGAAGGAGAAGAGAAGAGCAGAGAAGCGGAGCACGAGAAGAGAAGAGATAGAAGATAAGCGGATAGGAAGCGAGAGAAGTAGGCGAGAAGGAAGCGAAGAGAAGAGAAGAGAAGAGAAGGAAAGAGAAGAGCAGAGAAGAGAAGAGAGAGCGGAGACGAGTGGAAAGGGAAGGAGGAGCGACAGAAGTATAAAGAGGAGGAGGAGAGGGAGGAGAGGAGAGGAGAGAGATGGAGAGGAGAGGGAGGTAGAGGGAGAAGGAGATGAGAGGAGGGAGAGTAGGAGAAAGAGGCGAAGAGAGAAAGAGACGCGGATAGTATTCGAGCGAGAGAACGAAACGCGCTTGAGTCGCATAGAACTCGCCAGGCCGCATCTACTAGATGAGAGAGAAGGTTAGGTAGCTAGGCGAAGCCGCCTGATAGGCTATCTCTCTCCTATGATCTTAGATTCTTCCTCTCCGTTCTATGCTCAGCTCTTCTCTTCTCTTCTTTGTCTCTCTCTCGATTCATGAGACATTAATCACACAGAAAAAATGGGATGCTATAGATGAGGATTGATGACGGTTAATGATGATGATGATGATGGTTTGATGATGGTGTGTTGATGTGATGATGGTTGTGATGACTGGTGTGATTTGTTGATGGTGATTGATGATTGATGATGGTGACAACGGCGATGTGATGATGAGGGTGTTGGCTCTATACAGGGAACGGGCGGGGAGCGGTCAGCAGTCCAAAAATCCTGAGGATCATATACCAGGGCCGCTTCTACATGGAGGAAAACGTCACGCTTAGGAGGTGAGAGCACACAAAAACACACATGAAAACACACACTCACGGAGGTGAATGAGATCAACCACACAAATTGCACACACTCACGGAGGTGAGAGCACACACACACATGCACACACTCACGGAGGTGAGAGCACACACACACATGCACACACTCACGGAGGTGAGGCACAACACCACACATGGCAAACAACTACACTCAGCGGGGCAGTGTGTGTGTGTGTTCCCTACATGGAAAGTCCCTGTTTCCCCTAGGAGCCTGTCCTGAACAGAGAACAACAGGGACCCTCAGTTCAGGACACAAGAGTGGAGGAAGGCAGGGTTGAGAGGCGAGAGACAAGAGACAAACCTGCTTTGACTGGACAGGAGACGGTGGAGTGAGGTGGAAGCAAAGGAAAGAGACTGGCAGGGAAGCATGTGTTTGGTATAGACCTCAGACAGTGTTTACAGTAGGGGGAAGACGGGGAGAGAACGGAAGACGAGAGACCTCGAGCAAAACAGACGAAGGGAGATGATTCCTCTCTCTGCTGAGCGCAGAGGACGAGACGATCCTGCGGAGAGAGAGAGAGAGACGAGATAGACCCTCCCCACTGAGTCATGACCCTGATGAGAGGGGCGGAGCGCCAGTAGGAGAGGAGGCAGCGGAGACGATCGAGAGAGGAGAGAGAGAGGAGAGAGGAGACCTTCGGCGCGCCCGGTGAGTCTCCTCCCTACGTTTGCGGAGCCTCCCTCCATCCCCGACGAGAGGAGAGCGGTCGAGGAGGTGGAGGAGAGGCGAGAGGCCGCAGAGAGAGCGTGAGGAGCAGGAGAGAGAGAGAGCCAGCGGGAGACGCCGAGATAGGGACGGAGAGAGGCGCTCGGGGAGAGGGAGTAGGAGGAGGAGAGGATCGAAGGGCGAACCGCCCCACTGGAGAGGATGGGAGAAGGACGAGAGGAGATGAGAGAGCGAGAGAGATGAGAGAGGAGACGAGATGGAGAGAGAGAGAGGGAGAGGAGGGAGAGAGACGGAGGAGAGAGAGAGGAGGTGAAAAACGGATGGAGAGAGAGGGAAGGAGGAGATGGTGATGAACTAGGAGAGAGAGGGAAGGAGAGAAATTGGTGTGAAACGGAGGGATGAGGAGCGAAAGGGAGAGATTGGTGAAACGGTGTGATATGTGAAAGGATGAATGGATTGGTGATTGAAACGAGGGAGACAGAGAGAAGAGAGAGTGTGTGCGTGCATGTTGTGTGCCAGGGCTGTTTGTTGAGAGAGAGAGAGCAGAGAGGAGACAGGAGGATTAGGGGAGAGTGAGAGAAGAGAGAGAGAGAGGAGGAGAGAGAGAGAGGGGGGTTTTAAAGAAAGACAGAGGGAAGGAGACAGTGGTGAAACGAGGGAGAGAGGTTTTTGCATTCTTCATCAAACCATTTGTCACTGTTGTTAATTTTCTTAGGTAGTCTGCTTGAAAAATATTTGATAGGGAAGCTGAGAGGTCAAATATACTGTTTAGGTTTTCCAAGTTTACACCTTCACTATTACAATGAAATGTTTTGTCCAAGAAATTGTCTTGAAGGGATTGAATTTGTTGTTGCCTAATCGTTTTTTGGTAGATTTCCACACTAAATTCCTTCCATCTAAGAGACTCAGTGATAAAGTAGTCTACAGTACTACTGCCAAGAGATGAGCTATAGGTGTACCTACCATAGGAGTCCCCTCGAAGCCTACCATTGACTATGTACATACCCAGCGTGCGACAGAGCTGCAGGAGTCGTGACCCGTTTTTGTTGGTTATGTTGTCGTAGTTGTGTCTAGGGGGGCATATGGGGGAGGGAATGCTGTCACCTCCAGGTAGGTGTTTGTCCCCCTGTGTGCTGAGGGTTTCAGGTTCTTGTCCAGTTCTGGCATTTAGGTCGCCACAGACTAGTACATGTCCCTGGGCCTGGAAATGATTGATTTCCCCCCAGGATGGAGAAGCTGTCTTCATTAAAGTATGGGGATGCTAGTGGGGGGATATAGGTAGCACACAGGAGGACATTTATCTCTGTTGAGATAATTTCCTTTTGAATTTCTAGCCAAATGTGGAGTGAGTTAGGTCTGCTGTATACCAAATTAGCATACCCTCTGAGTATCTTCCCTGTTTCACACTTGGTAGTTTGGTGGATGGGCTACCAGCTCTCTGTAACCTAGAGGGCAACCAGTGGGTCCGTCTCCTCTATACCATGTTTCTTGTAGGGTGACTGTATGTCTGTATTTCCAATGTCTTTGATGAAGTCTTGGTTCCTGCTCTTTAGGCTAAAGCCAGATGACCTTGGATATTCCAGGATGAGATAGTAAAAGCTTTGTGTTCCATAGTGTCTAGTGGTGTTTTCATGTGGTTTAGGCTCAGACCATTACAGTAGGTGTGAGCAGAGCATGTTGAGCATCTGATACATACCTCTTAGGTCGCAGGATGGAGCTTGGGCGGGTGTAATAGTGGGGGTTGGACCTGTTGCTCTGCTCACGGCCTGGGCATATGTCCTGCTGTCATGTTGAGGTCCTTGCTGCAGGGGTGGGGGGCATGGGGGGGGGGGGCATAGGTCTGATATGGGGGGGCATATACAGTGAGGGAAAAAAGTATTTGATCCCCTGCTGATTTTGTACGTTTGCCCACTGACAAAGACATGATCAGTCTATAATTTTAATGGTAGATTTATTTGAACAGTGAGAGACAGAATAACAACAATAAAATCCAGAAAAACGCACATCAAAAATGTTATAAATTGATTTGCATTTTAATGAGGGAAATAAGTATTTGACCCCTCTGCAAAACATGACTTAGTACTTGGTGGCAAAACCCTTGTTGGCAATCACAGAGGTCAGACGTTTCTTGTAGTTGGCCACCAGGTTTGCACACATCTCAGGAGGGATTTTGTCCCACTCCTCTTTGCAGATCTTCTCCAAGTCATTAAGGTTTTGAGGCTGACGTTTGGCAACTCGAACCTTCAGCTCACTCCACAGATTTTCTATGGGATTAAGGTCTGGAGACTGGCTAGGCCACTCCAGGACCTTAATGTGCTACTTCTTGAGCCACTCCTTTGTTGCCTTGGCCGTGTGTTTTGGGTCATTGTCATGCTAGAATACCCATCCACGACCCATTTTCAATTCCCTGGCTGAGGGAAGGAGGTTCTCACCCAAGATTTGACGGTACATGGCCCCGTCCATCGTCCCTTTGATGCGGTGAAGTTGTCCTGTCCTCTTAGCAGAAAAACACCCCCAAAGCATAATGTTTCCACCTCCATGTTTGACAGTGAGGATGGTGTTCTTGGGGTCATAGGCAGCATTCCTCCTCCTCCAAACACGGCGAGTTGAGTTGACGCCAAAGAGCTCGATTTTGGTCTCATCTGACCACAACACTTTCACCCAGTTCTCCTCTGAATTATTCCGATGTTCCTTGGCAAACTTCAGACGACCCGGTATATATGCTTTCTTGAGCAGGGGGACCTTGCGGGCGCTGCAGGATTTCACTCCTTCACGGCATAGTGTGTTACCAATTGTTTTCTTGGTGACTATGGTCCCAGCTGCCTTGAGATCATTGACAAGATCATCCCGTGTAGTTCTGGGATGATTCCTCACCGTTCTCATGATCATTGCAACTCCACGAGGTGAGATCTTGCATGGAGCCCCAGGCCGAGGGAGATTGACAGTTATTTTGTGTTTCTTCCATTTGCGAATAATCGCACCAACTGTTGTCACCTTCTCACCAAGCTGCTTGGCGATGGTCTTGTAGCCCATTCCAGCCTTGTGTAAGTCTACAATCTTGTCCCTGACATCCTTGGAGAGCTCTTTGGTCTTGGCCATGGTGGAGAGTTTGGAATCTGATTGATTGATTGCTTCTGTGGACAGGTGTCTTTTATACAGGTAACAAGCTGAGATTAGGAGCACTCCCTTTAAGAGTGTGCTCCTAATCTCAGCTCGTTACCTGTATAAAAGACACCTGGGAGCCAGAAATCTTTCTGATTGAGAGGGGGTCAAATACTTATTTCCTTCATTAAAATGCAAATCAATTTATAACATTTTTGACATGCGTTTTTCTGAATTTTTTTGTTGTTATTCTGTCTCTCACTGTTCAAATAAACCTACCATTAAAATTATAGACTGATCATTTATTTGTCAGTGGGCAAACGTACAAAATCAGCAGGGTACTTTTTTCCCTCACTGTATAGGGTGTGGCCAGGGTTTGCTTGGGGTGGTTTTAGCTGGTTGGGTTGTGGCTGGTGATGCTGTGGTCTGGGTGTACAGTGCTATGAAAAAGTATTTGCCCCCTTTCTAATTTTCTCTACTTTTGCATATTTGTGATACTGAATGTTATCAGATCTTCAACCAAAACCTAATATTAGATAAAGGGAACATAAGTGAACAAATAACACAACAATTACATACTTATTTCATAAACAAAGTTATGCAACACCCAATTCCCCTGTGTGAAAAAGTAATTGCCCCCTTACACTCAATAACTGATTGTGCCACCTTTAGCTGCAATGACTCCAACCAAATGCTTCCTGTAGTTGTTGATCAATCTCTCACGTCGCTGTGGAGGAATTTTGGCCCACTCTTCCATGCAGAACTGCTTTAACTCAGTGACGTGTGGGTTTTCAAGCATGAACTGCTCGTTTCAAGTCCTGCCACAACATCTCAATTGGGATTAGGTCTGGACTTTGACTAGGTCATTCCAAAACTTCCAATTTGTTGCTTTTTAGCAATTTTCATGTAGACTTGGTTGTGTGTTTTGGATCATTGTCTTGCTGCATGACCCAGCTGCGCTTCAGATTCAGCTCACAGACGGATGGTCTGACATTCTCCTGTGCAATTCTCTGATACAGAGCAGAATTCATGGTTCCTTCTATTAAGGCAAGTTGTCCAGGTCCTGAGGCAGCAAAGCATCCCCAAACCATCACACCACCACCACCATGCTTGACCTTTGGTATGATATTCTTACTGTGGAATGCAGAGTTTGGTTTTCACATGGAAGAGTGGGCCGTGTTGGTTTTCAAGCAGTTCATGCTTGAAAACCCACACGTCACTGAGTTAAAGCAGTTCTGCATGGAAGAGTGTGCCAAAATTCCTCCACAGTGACGTGAGAGACTGATCAACAACTACAGGAAGCATTTGGTTGGAGTCATTGCAGCTAAAGGTGGCACAATCAGTTATTGAGTGTAAGGGGGCAATTACTTTTTCACACAGGGGAATTGGGTGTTGCATAACTTTGTTTATGAAATAAGTATGTTAAGTGTTGTGTTATTTGTTCTTATGTTCCCTTTATCTAATATAGGTTTGTTTGAAAGATATGTTAACAGTCAGTATCACAACATATGCCCAAAAGTAGAGAAAATTAGAAAGGGGCAAAATACTTTTTCATAGCAACTGTAGGTCATCTTGGGATTGATCCTGGAGAGATGGAACCTGGTCATAAGGCTGGTTAGGTCAAGTGTGGAGTGTGGACCAGGTAGTAGAAATTAGGTTTGAGGAAGTCTAGCTGCATTCACCGCTGTATGGTGGCAAGGGGGAAAGTGATTCGTTGGTGCAGGGTGGAGATAACCACTTGCTGCTTCGGGCAAGTAGAGAAGCTTTGTCAATCTCTCTCGTGGGGGGAGAGCGGAGGGGAGAGCGAAGAGAGGAGGAGAGGGCGAGCACGTGGATAACATGTCCACGCCCCCATAGCACGAACGGTAATGGGACGGCGATCCCGGTTTGGGCGGCAGTACGAATTTGAAGGAGAGGACGGACACGAGGGAAGAAGGAACGAGTGGATGGTGCAGAGGCAGAGAGAGATAGAGAGAGGGGTTAATGATTAAGAGGGGAGATTAGAGAGCAAGGAGAGAGTTATAGCGGAGAGAGCGAGAGAAGAGATAAGAGAAAGATGCGGAGAGAGAGAGGAGAGGGATGGAGGGGAGAGGAGAGGGTGGGTAGCGCGAGTAGAAGGAGGAGAGAGCGAGAGAGAGAAGAAACACGAAGAGATATAAGAGAGAGGAGAGAGATAGGAGGGAAGCGAGGCAAGAGAGGAGGAGAGAAGAGAGAGAGAGACGAGAGAGAGGAGGGAGAGAGAGCCAAACGAAATAAAAGAGGAGAAAAAAAAGATTAGGGAGAGCAAGGAGAGAGAGAAAGAGAGGACGGGCAGAGAGAGAGAGAGAGAGGAGAGAGAAGGAGCGAGAGAGAGAGAGAAAAGCGAGCAGAAAAAAGAAAAAAAAAAAGAGAGAGAAGAGCGAAAAAACAGAGAGAGCGAGAGGAGAGAAGAACGAGAGAGAAGAGACGAAGAGAAAATAGAGGACAAAAGAAGAAGAGAGTTCTCGATTGAGAAAGAACATGAGGATAGGAGGGACAGAGAGCAAGAAAAAGAAAAAAGGCGAGCAGAAGAAAAAGAGGAGAAGAGAGAGAAGAAACACCAAAGAGAGAGAGAGAGAAGAGCGAACGCAGCGAGAGCGCGATGAGAGATGAGGAAAAAAAGAAGAGATGCGAGAAGAGGAGAAAGGGAGAGACAGAGCGAAACCGACCCACCTCGCTACCCAGCACACAGATAATAGCTACAACCACATGATACCACCCGAGTATAGGTATTCCTACTATCACTCGATCTCTGATATTCGATGATAGATCAGCCAGCTGATTAGAGGAGTGTATTTGGTTATAAAAAGTATTTGTCCATTGACTAACCTCTCTTTATCTCCCTCTCTCTTTTCTCTCGGGCCTCAATCTCTTATCGGTCACTCTCGGTATACCTACAATCCTCTCCCCTCTCTTTCTCTCCCTCCCCTCCTCTCCTCCCCTCCTCCACCTCTCTCAGCTCTCAAATTGCCCTTGGGAAAATCCACAGTGATGCATTTAGTTGCCAGAGAGACGTTGCCTGAGCCAAACTCCCAAGGTAACAGAATTTCCATTCATCTCTCCTTCCAGACGTTCATTCATCCCCTGTTCCTTCCCCTCACTGGTCCCTTTACGGGGACTAAAACACACTCATAAATGGTGTCTTTACTCTGATTTAAATGTAGTACAGTTACTTCCTTTAGGAATGGCCAGTGAGTCACATGATGGAATACATTTAGCCTGTGCTTTGCATCACCATTAGTTTTGATTACAATATACTGCATACTAGTTTCTGTTCCTTTAAGGATGCAACAGGAAGACATTACATTAGTTAATTTTGATAGACGTATGCAATGATATAGTTTAGCAAGAAGATTCTCTGTCAATAGCACCTTATGTAGACGATTCTCTGTCAATAGCACCTAATGTAGAAGATTATCTGTCAATAGCACCCTGTGTATAAGATTCCCTGTGAACAGCACCCTGTGTAGAAGATTCCCTGTGAATAGCACCCTGTGTAGAAGATTCCCTGTGAACAGCACCCTGTGTAGAAGATTCCCTGTGAACAGCACCCTGTGTAGAATATTCCCTGTGAACAGCAACCTGTGTAGAATATTCCCTGTGAACAGCACCCTGTGTAGAAGATTCCCTGTGAACAGCACCCTGTGTAGAAGATTCCCTGTGAACAGCACCCTGTGTAGAAGATTCTCTGTCAATAGAATCTGTGTTGAGAGAATGTAAAATGACATGTAAAGATTTGTGCTCCTGCTGAGGTCTGACTGTGTGTTGTTGTGTTCCTCTTCAGGTCAGAGAAACAGAGAGAAGACTGGACAGAGTAACTGCTGTGTCATCCTGTAAATACCTCCCTCCCTCCCTCCTTAACCATCCCCCCATCCATCCGCCCCTATCACGCCATCCATCCGCCCCCATCACGCCATCCATCTGCCCCCGTCACGCCATCCATCCGCCCCTATCACGCCATCCATCTGCCCCTATCACGCCATCCATCTGCCCTGTCACGCCAATCCATCCGCCCCCGTCACGCCATCCATCCTCCCCTATCACGCCATCCATCTGCCCCGTCACGCCATCCATCTGCCCCCGTCACACCATCCTGGATCCAACCAACACACTGGCAGTCCTGTCCTGCAGTCTCTCTATCATGCTGACACACACACACACACACACACACACACACACACACACACACACACACACACACACACACACACACACACACACACACACACGCACACACACACCGCCCACCCATTTATGCTGTTTATCTCCCATAGTGCAGCAAAGCATTGACGTGCCTGATAAGAACACACACACACACACACACACACACACACACACACACACACTCACACACACACACACACAAACACACACACACACACACACACACACTCACACACACACACACACACACACACACACACACACTGTGTTCTTATTGCCTCCCCATCTATCCCTTCCATGTGTGCCCTTAAATCTTCCAGTAGGTTATGGATGGATGTGCTACTGTTTTATTACCCTCACCAAGGTTCCAACCAATCACAGACTAACAGTCAAACAATAAACAAACAAACCAACCAACCAACAACCTTGTTGTTGTTTGGCCATAATTTTGGACGGTCGGTCCTTTCCTCATTCTGTCAGATCTCTCATCCCTCCTGAACCAGGTGAATGAAAGACAGGATACCCCTCCTCTCTCTTTTCTATGACCAAAGTGTAGGTTGTCAATAAAAAAAATGCCTCTTTTAACCATCGGGTAAAACAATATGTTAATTGTGTAGATAATCCTCTTTAAGAAAACCAATGGTCCAAACCTCATGTCTCGATCGTATAATCTGTTATTTGGAGTTTTTACCTTTTTGTAGGATGGTCAGAATTAGGGTGACTAAATCAACGGAGGCCAGAGAAACAAAGTGGTGAAAAATAATTACAATTGCATCAGCATGACATCGACTAGGCTGGATGCTGTATGAGAAGGAAGGCTAGCTGACTGGCTCATTTTCCCCTTGAACTCGTCTTTCTTTCGAATCCGCAGGACATAAAACAATATAGAAATAAGACCATTGGATAGCGATTTTGATACATGACATGTAGTATTTTCATATGAATTCGAAATTCCTGTTCTTTTTAGAAGATTTCTCACAAAAAACAAGCGTCTATCTGTAAAATGTCAAAGGAGCTTTTTATTTTCAAATCCTTTTACATTTAATTCAGCTCGTGTCATGCTAATTTCGTATTTTGCGCCCCGTGGAAACAACTTTGAAGATGACGACCACAAAAATTTAAATCCTCATAAGTTGTTACAGGAAAGCTGTACCGCTATGTCAACAGTGCTTATTATCGGATGGATTAGGCTACGAAATCTGACTTTTTTTAAATATAATGTTAATGACATGTTCTGAGCGATACAGAACATGAATAATTATATTTGTCTTGGTAAAAGTGACATTTCATCACCAAAGCGTGTTTTCGAACACCCTCCATAGTTTAGTGATCAGTCTTGCACTCTAAGATAAGGGAAAGAACCAATCTGGAATAAAGTGTTATTTTTTATTTTCTTCCAAATCTCACTTCTCCTTCCTCTCTTCTTCATCAATTTTTGCACAACACTGTACGCATGTGACCCTTAACCTCTGCCCCACCCATCCCCCCGCCCCCTTAACCTCTGCCCCACCCATCCCCCGCCCCCTTAACCTCTGCCCCACCCCACCCCCTTAACCTCTGCCCCACCCATTCCCCGCCCCTTAACCTCTGCCCCACCCATCCCCCGCCCCCTTAACCTCTGCCCCACCCATCCCCCCTCCCCCCCACCCCCATCCCCCAGCCCCCTTAACCTCTGCTCCACCCATCCCCCCATCCCCCCACCCCCTTAACCTCTGCCCCACCCATCCCCCCGCCCCCTTAACCTCTGCCCCACCCATCCCCCCGCCCCCTTAACCTCTGCCCCCCCCCCCCCCCCCCCCACCCCCCCCATCCCCCACCCACCCCATCGAAGACCTGTAAAGAAAAACATTTCGTATTTTATTTTCTATTTTTCCAATGGGAATAATATTTAAAATAAATAAATAAGCTAACATATGTGTAGAATATATTTAATATGAATCTTATATTGAACAAGATGATGCCTATAGATCCAGTATGTCGATACAGTATATTGGTGTTTTATTGTCTGTGTACCACGGTTAGCTAGCTAGCTTTACTAGACAGTGGTTAAAACCGTTACCTTGCTGAAAGCACCTGCACCCCAAATGGCTCCCGTTTTCCTGTATAGTCCAATACTTTTGACCATGGCCCATAGAACCTGCGATAGGCTAGCGTCCTGTCCAGGGGGTGTGCTGGTACATCAAGCTGCCTCACTACAGAAACAGGAGATAGGCTAGCGTCCTGTCCAGGGGGTGTGCTGGTACATCAAGCTGCCTCACTACAGAAACAGGAGATAGGCTCCTGCCCAGCATAAAGGGATAGATTGGGGGTAAGGCCTTGCTGTATACTAGCGTCCTGTTTAGGGGGTGTGCTGGTACATCAAGCTGCCTCGCACTCCTGCCCTATAGGCTTTTCTGGCTCAGACAAGGCTACTTACTGACGCTAACGGGCCCTGGTCCAAAGTAGTGCACTATTTGGGGAAACAGGGTACCATTTGTGACGAAGACAACTTACTGTAGTTTAAGCAGCAGAACAGAACCATCCTCCTAATCATTGACATAACTATTGGAAACATGTTTTTACTTCTCATTTTATTTTCTGTTATATTTTTTATTATAATTTTTTTTTTTTTTAACTGTTCATAGTTTAATAGAATCCTTAATTTTTTTTGCTTTCTTACAGCACTAGGTCTTAAAGATGCGTCCCAAAATGGCACCCTATTCCCTATATGTATTGCACTCATTTTGACCAGGACCCATAGGGCTCTGGTCAAAAGTAGTGCGCTATGTAGGAAATAGGGTGCCATTTTGGGACGTAGCCAAAGAGTATAGTTTCTCTTGCTCAGTGATCAGGGTTTCAAGCTGTACAGTGATAATATTAAAAAGCATTTTCAAACTGATTGTAAATTACACTAAACTAATGCTTCTCCTCTCTGCCCCTCTTCCAAACTTCAAATGGAATAAATACATCTGTAAACTAAATAAAGATTATTGAAGTGCATCCAGTTTGATTGATTTTATTTTATTTTATCATCGAAAGTACAAGGCTTCTCCAGCCGGAGACAACGGGTACATCACAGGTGGTTTGGCGGCACCTTCATTGGGGAGGACGGGCTCGTGGTAATGACTGGAGCGGAATCGGTGGAATGGTATCAAACACATGGTCTCCAGGTGTGTGATGCCATTCCATTTGCTCCGTTCCGGACATTATTATGAGCCGTCCTCTCCTCAGCAGCCTCCACATACATACAACATGATGGAGGACGATGACACAATGAAGCCCAAAGGCTTATTTAGACTGTGGTCCTCCTTAGACAGTGAGATGGCGGGTGGGCAAGATTGACATATCATAATCAATGCAATTTAAAAACAAGCAAGAGCATCCTAAACTATAACAGCAGAACAAAGGTCCCTGTTTAAGGGTCACCTCGAGAAATGTCTCAGGTATTTTGTAAGAGACACCTTAAAGCTATTCTCTGAAGACAGTTTTCAGGTAGCTTGGTAAGTCATAGAACTGCAGCAGAGTACAGGAAAGAGCTCTTTAATCTACTCTAATTGATCAGTTCAGTGACTGCCTAAATATAACACATCTGGTCTTCCAGGTTGGTAAATCAAAAACATGAAGCGCCTGCGGCACTCCAGGACCAGCTTCCCCTGATCTACTGAGTCGAAAGCCTTTTGGAGATCTACAGTTGAAGTCGGAGGTTTACATACACTTAGGTTGGAGTCATTCAAACTCGTTTTTCAACCACTCCACTAATTTATTGTTAACAAACTATAATATGCCATTTAGCAGACGCTTCCAGTCATGTGTTCATACATTTTTTTACATATGGGTGGTCCCGGGGATCAAACCCACTACCCTGGCATTACAAGCGCCGTGCTCTACCAATTGAGCTACAGAGGACCATAGTGGTAGAGCACGGCGCTTGTAACGCCAGGGTAGTGGGTTCGATCCCCGGGACCACCCATACGTAAAAATGTATGCACACATGACTGTAAGTCGCTTTGGATAAAAGCGTCTGCTAAATGGCATATTATTATTATTATTATTATTATAGTTTGGGCAAGTCGGTTAGGACGTCTACTTTGTGCATGACACAAGTAATTTTGCCAACAATTGTTTACAGACAGATTATTTCACTTATAATTCACTGTATCACAATTCCAGTGGGTCAGAAGTTTACATACACTAAGTTGACTGTGCCTTTAAACAGCTTGGAAAGTTCCAGAAAATGATGTCATGGCTTTAGAAGCTTCTGATAGGCTAATTGACATCATTTGAGTCAATTGGAGGTGTACCTGTGGATGTATTTCAAGGCCTACCTTCAAACTCAATGCCTCTTTGCTTGACATCATGGGAAAATCAAAAGAAATCAGAAAAACAATTGTAGATCTCCACAAGTCTGGATCGTCCTTGGGAGCAATTTCCAAACGCCTGACGGTACCACGTTCATCTGTACAAACAATAGTATGCAAGTATAAACACCATGGGACCATGCAACCGTCATACCACTCAGGAAGGAGACGCGTTCTGTCTCCTAGAGATGAACGTACTTTGGTGCGAAAAGTGCAAATCAATCCCAGAACAACAGCAAAGGACCTTCTGAAGATGCTGGAGGAAACAGGTACAAAAGTATCTATATCCACAGTAAAACGAGTCCTATATCGACATAACCTGAAAGGCCGTTCAGCAAGGAAGACGCCACTGCTCCAAAACTGCCATAAAAAAGCCAGACTACGGTTTGCAACTGCACATGGGGACAAAGATGGTACTTTTTGGAGAAATGTCCTCTGGTCTGATGAAACAAAAATAGAACTGTTTGGCCATAATGACCATCGTTATGTTTGGAGGAAAAAGGGGAGCGCTTGCAAGCCGAAGAACACCATCCCAACAGTGAAGCACTGGGGTGGCAGCATCATGCTGTGGGGGTGCTTTGCTGCAGGAGGGACTGGTGCACTTCACAAAATAGATGGCATCATGAGGAAGGAAAATTATGTGGATATATTGAAGCAACATCTCAAGACATCAGTCAGGAAGTTAAAGATTGGTCGCAAATGGGTCTTCCAAATGGACAATGACCCCAAGCATACTTCCAAAGTTGTGACAAAATGGCTTAAGGACAACAAAGTCAAGGTATTGGAGTGGCCATCACAAAGCCCTGACCTCAATCCTATAGAAAATGTGTGGGCAGAACTGAAAAAGGCCTACAAATCTGACTCAGTTACACCAGCTCTGTCAGGAGGAATGGGCCAAACTTGACCCAACTTATTGTGGGAAGCTTGTGGAAGGCTACCCGAAACGTTTGACCCAAGTTAAACAATTTAAAGGCAATGCTACCAAATACTAATTGAGTGTATGTAAACTTCTGATCCACTGGGAATGTGATAAAATAAATAAAAGCTTAAATAAATCATTCTCTCTACTTTAATTCTGACATTTCATATTCTTAAAATAAAGTGGTGATCCTAACTGACCTAAGACAGGGAATTTTTACTAGGATTAAATGTCAGGAATTGTGAAAAACTGAGTTTAAATGTATTTGGCTAAAGTGTATGTAAACTTCCGATTTCAACTGTAGCATATCCATTTCACAGAACCATCCCCCATCCACCGCTCTCATGATGTAGTCAGTTAGGTAGAGTAGGTGTCTGTGGAATGAGTGACTTGTGTGATCATTACTCCTTACACAGTAAGGACATTGTGCCTTGTTACTTGTCCCTGTAGTAGACACACACACACACACACACACACGCTCACACACACACACACACACACACGCCCACGCTCACACACACAACACACACACACACACACAACACAACAACACACACACGCTCACACACACACACACAACACACACACAACACACACACACACACACACACACACGCTCACACACACACACACACACACACACACACACGCTCACACACACACACACACACACCCACGCTCACACACACACACACACACACACACACACACACACACACACACACACACACACACACACACACACACACACACACAGGTTCACACAAACACACATACACACACACACAGGCTCAAACACACACACACACAGGCTCACACACACGCACACACACACACACACAGGCTCACACACACACACACACGCACACGCACACACGCATGCATGCACACACACAGAGACACATACACACACAGCCCTCTGTTCTCCTATAGTGCCACTTGTGGAGCAGACAGACACAGAGACATAGAGAAGTTTTAGATTCCAGAAACTGGACTACTGGACTCTGTTTTAGAACCATAACACTGGCCTAATGTACTCTGTTTTAGAACCCAAACACTGACCTAATGTACTCTGTTTTAGAACCCAAACACTGGCCTAATGTACTCTGTTTAAGAACCCAAACACTGGCCTAATGTACTCTGTTTTATAAACCAAACTATAGCCTAATGTATTCTGTTTTAGAGCCCAAACACTGGCCTAATGTACTCTGTTTAAGAACCCAAACACTGGCCGAATGTACTCTGTTTTAGAGCCCAAACACTGGCCTAATGTACTCTGTTTTAGAACCCAAACACTGACATTATGTACTCTGTTTTAGATCCCAAACACTGGCCTAATGTACTCTGTTTTAGAACTCATACACTGGCCTAATGTACTCTGTTTTAGAGCCCAAACACTGGCCTAATGTACTCTGTTTAAGAACCCAAACACTGGCCTAATGTACTCTGTTTTAGAGCCCAAACACTGGCCTAATGTACTCTGTTTTAGAGCCCAAACACTGGCCTAATGTACTCTGTTTAAGAACCCAAACACTGGCCTAATGTACTCTGTTTTAGAGCCCAAACACTGGCCTAATGTACTCTGTTTTAGAACCCGAACACTGGCCTTATGTACTCTGTTTAAGAACCCAAACACTGGCCTAATGTACTCTGTTTTATAAACCAAACTATAGCCTAATATATTCTGTTTTAGATAACATACTGTCCTCCCTGTCATAACACACTGTCCTCCCTGTCATAACACACTGTCAAATCAAATCAAATTGTATTTGCCACATGCGCCGAATACAACAGGTGTAGACATTACCATGAAATGCTTACTTACAGCCCTTAACCAACAATGCATTTATTTCTTAATAAAAAAGTAAAATAAAACAACAACAACAAAAAAGTGTTGAGAAAAAAAGAGCAGAAGTAAAATAAAATAACAGTAGGGAGGCTATATAAAGGGGGGTACCGGTGCAGAGTCAATGTGCGGGGGCACCGGCTATGCATAAATAATAAACAGAGTAGCAGCAGCGTAAAAAGATGGGGTGGGGGTGGGGGGGGGGCAGTGCAAATAGTTAGGGTAGCCATGATTAGCTGTTCAGGAGTCTTATGGCTTGGAGGTAGAAGCTGTTGAGAATCCTTTTGGACCTAGACTTGGCGCTCCGGTACCGCTTGCCGTGCGAAAGCAGAGAGAACAGTCTATGACTAGGGTGGCTGGAGTCTTTGACAATTTTGAGGGCCTTCCTCTGACACCGCCTGGTATAGAGGTCCTGGATGGCAGGAAGCTTGGCCCCAGTGATGTACTGGGCCGTTTGCACTACCCTCTGTAGTGCCTTGCGGTAGGAGGCCGAGCAGTTACCATACCAGGCAGTGATGCAAGCAGTCAGGATGCTCTCGATGGTGCAGCTGTAGAACTTTTTGAGGATCTGAGGACCCATGCCAAATCTTTTCAGTCTCCTGATGGGGAATAGGCTTTGTCGTGCTTTGTCGGTGATCAGGCCTACCACTGTTGTGTCGTCGGCAAACTTAATGATGGTGTTGGAGTCGTGCCTGGCCATGCAGTCATGGGTGAACAGGGAGTACAGGAGGGGACTGAGCATGAACCCCTGAGGGGCCCCCGTGTTGAGGATCAGTGTGGCAGATGTGTTGTTACCTACCCTTACGACCTGGGGGCGGCCCGTCAGGAAGTCCAGGATCCAGTTGCAGAGGGAGGTGTTTAGTCCCAGGATCCTTAGCTTAGTGATGAGCTTTGAGGGCACTATGGTGTTGAACGCTGAGCTGTAGTCAATGAATAGCATTCTCACGTAGGTGTTCCTCTTGTCCAGGTGGGAAAGGGCAGTGTGGAGTGCAATAGAGATTGCATCATCTGTGGATCTGTTAGGGCGGTATGCAAATTGGAGTGGGTCTAGGGTTTCTGGGATAATGGTGTTGATGTGAGCCATGACCAGCCATTCAAAGCACTTCATGGCTACAGACGTCAGTGCTACGGGTCGGTAGTCATTTAGGCAGGTTATCTTAGAGTCCTTGGGCACGGGGACTATGGTGGTCTGCTTGAAACATGTTGGTATTACAGACTCAGTCAGCGACATGTTGAAAATGTCGGTGAAGACACTTGCCAGTTGGTCAGCACATGCTCGGAGTACACGTCCTGGTAATCCGTCTGGCCCTCCGACCTGCTAAAAAGTATTACTCACATCGGCTATGGAGAACATGCATGCTTCAGTGTTGCTTGCCTCAAAGCGAGCATAGAAGTGGTTTAGCTCGTCTGGTAGGCTTGTGTCACTGG
>LR778265.1:54246905-54296905 GCA_902810595.1 Coregonus sp. 'balchen' | reverse complement strand
CCCACTGACAAAGAAATTATCAGTCTATAATTTTAATGGTAGGTTTATTTGAACAGTGAGAGACAGAATAACAACAACAAAAATCCAGAGAAACGCATGTCAAAAATGTTATAAATTGATTTGCATTTTAATGAGGGAAATAAGTATTTGACCCCGTCTCAATCAGAAAGATTTCTGGCTCCCAGGTGTCTTTTATACAGGTAACGAGCTGAGATTAGGAGCACACTCTTAAAGGGAGTGCTCCTAATCTCAGTTTTTTACCTGTATAAAAGACACCTGTCCACAGAAGCAATCAATCAATCAGATTCCAAACTCTCCACCATGGCCAAGACCAAAGAGCTCTCCAAGGATGTCAGGGACAAGATTGTAGACCTACACAAGGCTGGAATGGGCTACAAGACCATCGCCAAGCAGCTTGGTGAGAAGGTGACAACAGTTGGTGCGATTATTCGCAAATGGAAGAAACACAAAATACCTGTCAATCTCCCTCGGCCTGGGGCTCCATGCAAGATCTCACCTCGTGGAGTTGCAATGATCATGAGAACGGTGAGGAATCAGCCCAGAACTACACGGAAGGATCTTGTCAATGATTTCAAGGCAGCTGGGACCATAGTCACCAATAAAACAATTGGTAACACACTACGCCGTGAAGGACTGAAATCCTGCAGCGCCCGCAAGGGTTGTTTGTCTGCTAAGGGGACAGGACAACTTCACCACATCAAAGGGACGATGGACGGGGCCATGTACCGTCAAATCTTGGGTGAGAACCTCCTTCCCTCAGCCAGGGCATTGAAAATGGGTCGTGGATGGGAATTCCAGCATGACAATGACCCAAATCACATTGCCAAGGCAACAAAGGAGTGGCTCAAGAAGAAGCACATTAAGGTCCTGGAGTGGCCTAGCCAGTCTCCAGACCTTAATCCCATAGAAAATCTGTGGAGGGAGCTGAAGGTTCGAGTTGCAAAACATCAGCCTCGAAACCTTAATGACTTGGAGAAGATCTGCAAAGAGGAGTGGAACAAAATCCCTCCTTAGATGTGTGCAAACCTGGTGGCCAACTACAAGAAACGTCTGACCTCTGTGATTGCCAACAAGGGTTTTTCCACCAAGTACTAAGTCATGTTTTGCAGAGAGGTCAAATTCTTATTTCCCTCATTAAAATGCAAATCAATTTATAAGCTAAACACCTTCTTCGCCCGCTTTGAGGATAACACAGTGCCACTGACGAGGCCCACTACCAAGGACTGTGGCCTCTCCTTCTCCATGGCCGACGTGAGTAAGACATTTAAGCACGTTAACCCTGGCAAGGCTGCCGGCCCAGACGGCATCCCTAGCAGCGTCTTCAGAGCATGCGCAGACCAGCTGGCTGGTGTTTTTACGGACATATTCAATCTCTCCCTTTCCCAGTCTGCTGTTCCCACATGCTTCAAGATGGCCACCATTGTTCCTGTACCCCAAAAAAAGCAAAGGTAACTGAACTAAATGACTATTGCCCTGTAGCACTCACCTCTGTCATCATGAAGTGCTTTGAGAGACTAGTCAAGGATCATTTCACCTCTACCTTACCTGTCATCCTAGAACCACTCCAATTAGCATACCGCCCCAATAGATCCACAGACGATGCAATCGCCATCACACTGCACTGCCCTATCCTGGGAGTGTGGTGCCAGGAAAATAACCTCTCACTCAACATTAACAAAACAAAGGAGATGATCGTGGACTTCAGGAAACAGCAGAGGGTGCACCCCCCTATCCACATCGACGGGACCGCAGTGGAGAAGGTGGAAAGCTTCAAGTTCCTTGGGGTACACATCACCGACAAACTTAAATGGTCCACCCACGCAGACAGTGTGCTGAAGAAGGCGCAACAGAGCCTCTTCAACCTCAGGAGGCTGATGAAATTCGGCTTAGCACCTAAAACCCTCACAAACTTTTACAGATGCACAATTGAGAGCATCCTGTCGGGCTGTATCACCGCCTGGTATGGCAACTGCACTGCCCACAACCGCAGGGCTTTCCAGAGGGTGGTGCAATCTGCCGAACGCGTTACCGGAGGCAAACTACCCGCCCTCCAAGATACATACAGCACCCGATGTCACAGGAAGGCCAAAAAGATCATCAAGGACATCAACCACCCAAGCCACTGCCTGTTCACCCCGCTATCATCCAGAAGGCGAGGTCAGTACAGGTGCATCAAAGCTGGGACCGAGAGAATGAAAAACAGCTTCTATCTCAAGGCCATCAGACTGTTAAATAGCCATCACTAGCACATTAGAGGCTGCTGCTGCCTATTGAAATCACTGGCCACTTTAAGAAATGGAACACCAGTCACTTTAAAAATGTTTACATATCTTGCACTACTCATCTCATTTGTATATACTGCATTCTATTCTATAATATTCTACTGTATCTTAGTCCATGCCGCTCTGTCATTGCTTGTCCATATATGTATGTATTCTTAAATCCCATTCCTTACTAGTTTTGTGTGTATTGGGTACAGTTGAAGTCGGAAGTTTACATACACTTAGGTTGGAGTCATTAAAACTCGTTTTTCAACCACTCCACAAATTTCTTGTTAACAAACTATAGTTTTGGCAAGTTGGTTAGGACATCTACTTTGTGCATGACACAAGTAATTTTTCCAATAATTGTTTACAGACAGATTATTTCACTTATAATTCACTGTATCACAATTCCAGTGGGTCAGAAGTTTACATACACTAAGTTGACTGTGCCTTTAAACAGCTTGGAAAATTCCAGAAAATGATGTCATGGCTTTAGAAGCTTCTGATAGGCTAATTGACATAATTTGAGTCAATTGGAGGTGTACCTGTGGATGTATTTCAAGGCCTACCTTCAAACTCAGTGCCTCTTTGCTTGACATCATGGGAAAATCAAAAGAAATCCGCCAAAACATTGTAGACCTCCACAAATCTGGTTCCTCCTTGGGAGCAATTTCCAAACGCCTGAAGGTACCACGTTCATCTGTACAAACAATAGTACGCAAGTATAAACACCATGGGACCACGCAGCCATCATACCGCTCAGGAAGGAGACGCGTTCTGTCTCCTAGAGATGAACGTACTTTGGTGCGAAAAGTGCAAATCAATCCCAGAAAAACAGTGTAGTGTATGATGAATTATGACTTTGCTAATGTTTTCAAGTGGAACCTGAGAGGATGTTTATTCAGTTTCAGAGGGAGCCGTTTTAGAGTGACACCTCATAGAACAGAGGGAGTCTGTTTGTTGGAGACAGGTGATTGGACAGTAAAGGGGGCCACCCATATTTTTGTAAAGATTATAAGTATGGGCTAGAGACAAAGAACATTAGAACAGACTTATTCTTTTGGGACTCTGTTCTCCGGATGCTATAGACATCTGTAAACTTATGCTGAAATCTTGTGATATGAATAAAACTTATGATCAAAGCTCAGTATAAGCGGACTCCTTTGTTACAGCATAATTAGCCACATTAACTCGACACTACAACAGCAAAGGACCTTGTGAAGATGCTGGAGGAAACAGGTACAAAAGTATCTATATCCACAGTAAAACAAGTCCTATATCATAACCTGAAAGGCTGCTCAGCAAGGAAGAAGCCACTGCTCTAAAACCGCCATAAAAAAGCCAGACTACGGTTTGCAACTGCACATGGGGACAAAGATCGTAATTTTTGGAGAAATGTCCTCTGGTCTGATGAAACAAAAATATAACTGTTTTGCCATAATGATAATTATTATGTTTGGAGGAAAAAGTGGGATGCTTGCAAGCCAAAGAACACCATCCCAACCGTGAAACACGGGGGTGGCAGCATCATGCTGTGGGGGTGCTTTGCTGCAGGAGGGACTGGTGCACTTCACAAAATAGATGGCATCATGAGGAAGGAAAATAATGTGGATATATTGAAGCAACATCTCAAGACATCAGTCAGGAAGTTAAAGCTTGGTCGCAAATGGGTCTTCCAAATGGACAATGACCCCAAGCATACTTCCAAAGTTGTGGCAAAATGGCTTAAGGACAACAAAGTCAAGGTATTGGAGTGGCCATCACAAAGCCCTGACCTCAATCCTATAGAACATTTGTGGGCAGAACTGAAAAAGCGTGTGCGAGCAAGGAGGCCTACAAACCTGACTCAGTTACACCAGCTCTGTCAGGAGGAATCGGCCAAAATTCCCCCAACTTATTGTGGGAAACTTGTGGAAGGCTATCCGAAACGTTTCACCCAAGTTAAACAATTTAAAGGCAATCCTACCAAATACTAATTGAATGTATGTAAACTTCTGACCCACTGGGAATGTGATAAAATAAATAAAAGCTTAAATAAATCATTCTCTCTACTATTATTCTGACATTTCACATTCTTAAAATAAAGTGGTGATCCTAACTGACCTAAGACAGGGAATTTTTACTAGGATTAAATGTCAGGAATTGTGAAAAACTGAGTTTAAATGTATTTGGCTAAGGTGTATGTAATCCTCCGACTTCAACTGTATATGTTGTGAAATTGTTAGATATTACTGCACTGTCGGAGCTAGAAGCACAAGCATTTCGCTACACCCGCTATAACATCTGCTAAACACGTCTATGTGACAAATAAAATAATGAAATTTGATTTGATGTAAAGGTAGAGTGTAGCCTCCCCTGTTTATTAGACATTATCCATACTGGTTGAGAGTTAATCAGACAACACAAGTAACTGGCTTTTTTTTGTGATTAGATTCACTATTTGGTATGATACTACAAAAATACAAAGAAATACTATTTTCAGAATGTCGAGTGTCATTATATTAATTGAGAATAGTAATATCTAACGGCTATATAACCCTATTATAACCCTATACATTTTAGTATTTTAGCAGACGCTCTTATCCAGAGCGACTTACATGAGAAATTAGGGTTAAGTGCCTTGCTCAAGGGCACATCGACAGATTTTTCACCAAGTCGGCTTCGGGGATTAGAACCAGAGGCCTTTCAGTTACTGGCACAACACTCTAAACCACTAAGCTACCTGCCGCTCATAACCCCCAGCGTGTGGTATCTCATCCAGTGATAACAGCCACAGTGTTGGGTTTACTCGGTTCTGTCACGCTGTTCCTCCAGCCCTGTCTCCAGCGCCCCAGGATGGCTCTGATCTCCTTGGTCCTGAAGCAGTAGATGAACGGGTTGGCGACCGGGGGAAACAGGCTGTAGAGTAGAATAGGTACTTTAGAAGATGACTTTACTTTGTCAGTTGTCACAGAAACACTGAAATCTTTTTCCTTTTTTATCCCAACTCCTCCCGAGAAACACACACGCCGCCTGGAGCAGATTAAGGGGTTTAGGGATTTAAGGGGTTTGTTTATTGTCCATTTGATTGGAACGGAAATTAGTCTTGTGTCTTTTCCCCCAACCCCAGACCCAGCCTCTCTAACCTGTGGTCTACCTACCTGTAGACGAGGCTGAGGGCGATGCGGAGGTCAGGGGTCATTGTCAGGTTGGGGATGTAGGGAGTGGAGTAGACTACGAAGCGGGGGATGTAGTAAATAAGGATGACACATCCCTGAGTAACACAGGTAGAGAAGGTCTTCAGTCTGCCCTGGGTTAGAGAGAGGAGAAAGGAGGAGAAAAGCGTTCAGTGGGTTAGGAGAAAGGTTAGGGTCAGGACAGAGAGACGCAGTGGGTTAGGAGAAAGGTTAGGGTCAGGACAGAGAGACGCAGTGGGTTGGGAGAAAGGTTAGGGTCAGGACAGAGAGACGCAGTGGGTTAGGAGAAAGGTTAGGGTCAGGACAGAGAGACGCAGTGGGTTAGGAGAAAGGTTAGGGTCAGGACAGAGAGACGCAGTGGGTTAGGAGAAAGGTTAGGGTCAGGACAGAGAGACGCAGTGGGTTAGGAGAAAGGTTAGCGTCAGGACAGAGAGACGCAGTGGGTTAGGAGAAAGGTTAGGGTCAGGAGAGAGTAGTTAGAATTAGGGACACAGACAGGAATTAGGGACCCCCACCCCTCCTCCCACCAAGCGCACACCCCCACCCTCAACAACCCCTTTCTCTGACCTGTGCGTTGGCCATGCGCATCACGGTGATGATGATGCTGACGTAGGAGAAGATGATGAAGGAGAATGGGAGGAGGAGGACGAACATGGCCATCCCATAGGAGCTCTCGTGGATCGCCACCATGTTGGAGCAAGACAGCGAAGTCAGTGAAGCAGCATCACAGTAGGCATGGAGGATACGGTTGGGACCACAGAACGCCACTTTCTGGGAGATTAAAAACAAACAATGTCATTGTCAGTGAGTTGAAATGTAATTTAAAGGGCTTTTTACATCAGCAGCACGGAACCCGGGCCTAGATGCCAAACGTTTGAAGAATCAGGTTGGGTCCATAGAACGCTGCTTTCTGGGAGGTGAAGTTAGGAAAAGCTTAGAGGAGATATGGTGTCATTCTCAATCAATAAGATTTATTTATAGGCCTTTTTTACATCAGCAATGTCCTTTAAAACAGTAATCTAGATCACAAAGAGCAAACGGAATCAGTGTCAAGGAACAACTCCCCAGGAGGAGGACATTTGAGAGGAACCCGTCTTCAAGGCTCGTTGGCCCATCCTCCCCTGGCTTGCAGCATGTGTTTTACCTAGAAGTTCTGTACTTGGGCCCCAAAAATGCCTACATTTCTGTTCTAATTGAAACACATTTTTTTGTGTGTGATAAAGACATGTCAATTTGATTAGTTGTGCTTTGGAGCTTTGTTTTGTGATGTGCTACCCTTGGTGAAGGCTATGCTGCCCTCTGGCTGCCAGGCCCACTGGATGGCTTTAGTTACAGTATCATCATTATACAGTGTATTATTATATAATCACAGAACTCTGGTGGAGTCTATGCTGCCCTCTACTGTAAAAAAATAAAAAAAATAAAAAAAATTGAAATAAAAAAAATCTTAAAAAAACTAAAAATAACAATATAAAATAAACTATTACAAATAAAATAAAAATTAAAAATTAAAAATAATATTGTAAAGTGGTTATCCCACTGGCTATCATAAGGTGAATGCACCAATTTGTAAGTCGCTCTGGATAAGAGCGTCTGCTAAATGACGTAAATGTGAATGTACTGGCTGCAGTAACATTATTACCATATAGACAACGTCACGAAAAGGATGCGCGCATCGATGAGGCAGAGTTCCATGTGGTGTTGTGATTCTGAACAGTCAGATCCGTAGCAACAATGACCAGAAGCTGCCATGTGGGGAATCGTAGGTGGCCGGTTTCAGCTCATTGTATCTTGTTGTAAATCCCATGTCTTGTTTTGAGGTGTTTTGGACTCATGTCATGTCTATGCTAATGTGGCTGAAATTCGCTATCTAGCTATCCAACAACTGTAGCGATGTATTTGAGAGACAACAAGTGCTCGTTTATGTGCAATTAATTTGGAGACGAAATACAGTTTACATGTTGTCAACAATCTAGGCCAACCGCGTCTGTTTTGCCCCACAGTGGCACACTCGCTAAATAACCAACCCATCCGTATCATGACAGTACCCTGCTGAAGTCTATGGTGAGGATGACAGGTGCGACTTGGGCTGACATCCAGGAGAAGACTGTCAGACCACTCATAGTCCGGTTGGTCATCATCACAGGATATCTGGAGAGGAGAGAGCAGGGGATGGAGGGAGAGAGAGAGATGGAGAGAGGAGGGGATGGAGGGAGAGAGAGGAGAGAGGAGAGAGGGGGAGAGAGATGGGGGAGGAGAGAGGGGAGAGAGAGTGGAGAGAGGAAGATGGGGGGGAAGAGAGAGAGAGGAGAGAGGAAGATGGGGGGGAGGAGAGAGATGGAGAGAGGAAGATGGGGGAGAGAGAGAGAGGGGAGAGAGGAAGATGGGGGGAGAGAGAGAGGGAGATGAGCGGAGGAGAGGAACAGATGGGGAGGGATGGGGGAGAGGAGAGAATGGAGAGAGAAGGGGTGAGGAGGAGAGAGATGGAGAGAGGAAGATGGGGGGAGAGAGAGAGGGAGAGAGGAAGAGGGGGGGAGAGAGAGGATGGACGAGAGGAAGATGGGGGGCGGAGAGGAGGAGATGGAGAGAGGGAAAGAGGGGGAGGAGGGAGAGAGAGAGAGTGGAGAGAGGGAGATGGGGAGAGAGAGTAGATGGGAGATGGAGGAGAGCAGGGGGGGGAGAGGAGATGAGGAGAGAGGAAGATGGGGGAGAGAGAGAGATGGAGAGAGGAAGATGGGGGGAGAGAGGGAGATGGAGAGAGGAAGAGGGGGGGAGAGAGGAGAGATGGAGAGAGGAAGATGGGGGGAGGAGAGGGAGATGGAGAGAGGAAGATGGGGGGAGGAGAGAGAGATGGAGAGAGGAAGATGGGGGGAGAGAGATGGAGAGAGGAAGATGGGGGGAGAGAGAGAGATGGAGAGAGGAAGATGGGGGAGAGAGAGATGGAGAGAGGAAGATGGGGGGGAGGAGATGAAGAGAGGATGGAGGGAGGAGGAAGATGGGGGGGAGAGAGAGAGAGGAGATGGGGAGGAAGATGGGGGAGAGAGGAGATGGAGAGAGGAAGATGGGGGAGAGAGAGAGATGGAGAGAGGAAGATGGGGGAGGAGGAGAGGAGAGAGGAGGGGAGGGAGAGATGGGGGGGGGAGAGAGAGAGAGAGAGGAAGATGGGGGAGAGAGAGAGATGGGGGGAGAGAGAGAAGGAGAGAGGGAGATGGGGGGAGAGAGAGAGACGGAGAGAGGAAGATGGGGGGAGAGAGAGATGGAGAGAGGAAGATGGGGGAAAGAGAGAGATGGAGAGAGGAAGATGGGGGAGAGAGAGAGATCGAGAGAGGAAGATGGGGGAGAGAGAGAGATGGAGAGAGGGGAGAGGACCAAAACAAGAATGAATCCCTCCCAAGACACTTGTATGTATTTTTCATCAATCACATCATAACGCATATTATTGAGATGATGTTGATGTTGTTGTTGTTACCTGAGAGGGTAGCAGATAGCCAGGTACTGGTCCATAGCCATGGTTGTCATGATGAGAGTGTTAGGGTTAGAGTTAGGTAGATCTATGTTACCTGAGAGGGTGACAGATAGCCAGGTACCGGTCCATAGCCATGGTTGTCATGATGAGAGTGTTAGGGTTAGGGTTAGGTAGATCTATGTTGCCTGAGAGGGTGACAGATAGCCAGGTACCGGTCCATAGCCATGGTTGTCATGATGAGAGAGTTAAGGTTAGGGTTAGGTAGATCTATGTTACCTGAGAGGGTGACAGATAGCCAGGTACCGGTCCATAGCCATGGTTGTCATGATGAGAGAGTTAAGGTTAGGGTTAGGTAGATCTATGTTACCTGAGAGGGTGACAGATAGCCAGGTACCGGTCCATTGCCATGTTCATCATGATGAGAGTGTTAGGGTTAGGGTTAGATAGATCTATGTTACCTGAGAGGGTGACAGATAGCCAGGTACCGGTCCATTGCCATGTTCATCATGATGAGAGAGTTGAGCGTTCCAAAGTAGTGGATCATTTGTTCCTGGAACAGACAGGTATGGAAGGAGATCGTCCCATCGTCCCACCACCACCGAGCTATCACCTTGGGAAGGGCCACTGTGGCAAAACCTGGAGAGGAGAGGAGAGGGGAGGAGAGGAGAGGAGAGGAGAGGAGAGGAGAGGAGAGGAGAGGAGAGGAGAGGAGAGGAGAGGAGAGGAGAGGAGAGGAGAGGAGAGGAGAGGAGAGGAGAGGAGAGGAGAGGAGAGGAGAGGAGAGGAGAGGAGAGGAGACCACGTTAGACTATTGAGACAGACAGGTATGGACGGAGATCCTCCCGTTGTCCCACCAGTATTGGGCTATCACCGTGGAAACACTCTCCCTATGGAAACACTCTGGGTCACTAGCCTCTCTCTAAGAGGGAAATTAGACACATTCACCCTGTTTAAATACTCATCCTTTCTTGGATGGAAGTAATCACTGATTGATAACAGATTTGTACATGACTGTGTTGTCAGAGAGGTACTCTCCACATGATGAAAGAAGGAGGGAGGTATGGGGACCCATTTTAACGTGAGACTCTTTCTCTCATGACCTCTCCTCTCTCACTGATGTCTGTGCTCAGCCAGACACATATAAACTCCCTCAGCGGTCACATTGGGGAAGAAAAGAGTGAGAGAGAGAACACATTTGAACAGAACACACATTCTAACACAACTCCTTCATCAGACAGAACCAGGCTGAGCATCTTACCTATATCTGACAGAACCAGGCTGAGCATCTTATCTATATCTGACAGAGCCAGGCTGAGCATCTTACCTATATCTGACAGAGCCAGGCTGAGCATCTTACCTATATCTGACAGAACCAGGCTGAGCATCTTACCTATATCTGACAGAGCCAGGCTGAGCATCTTACCTATATCTGACAGAGCGAGGCTGAGCATCTTACCTATATCTGACAGAGCCAGGCTGAGCATCTTACCTATATCTGACAGAGCCAGGCTGAGCATCTTACCTATATCTGACAGAGCCAGGCTGAGTATCTTACCTATATCTGACAGAACCAGGCTGAGCATCTTACCTATATCTGACAGAACCAGGCTGAGTATCTTACCTATATCTGACAGAACCAGGCTGAGTATCTTACCTATATCTGACAGAGCCAGGCTGAGTATCTTACCTATATCTGACAGAGCCAGGCTGAGCATCTTACCTATATCTGACAGAGCCAGGCTGAGCATGATGATGTACATGGGTTTCTGCAGGTTGCGCTCCAGGGCAAACAGCACCACCAGCAGGAAGTTCCCCACCACCGTGGTCACATAGATAAAGCAGAACAACCAGGCCACCAGCTGGTAGAAGGATGGATGGAGCCCCGGGAAGCCCACGATCACAAACTCTGACACACGTGTGTAGTTCTCATCCACGTCAAACATTCTGTACTGGGGAAGGTGGGGGGAGGTAGGAGAGACATCATCAGAGAGATAGAGACACTAAAGCCTGTCCTGAAATGGTTAATTACTCAACTAAAATAGTTTCAGCTGCAGGAGAGAGGGAGAGGTGGAGAGAAGATGTTGAAGACCCTGTATGATCTCTCTCTCCCTCCATCCTTACCCCCACATAGCTCAGGTTTGATTCCCACGGGGGGCCAGTATAAATAAAAAATGTATGCACTAACTTTAAGTTGCTCTGGATAAGAGCGTCTGCTAAATGACTAAAATGTTTAAAAAAAATTACAGACATGAAGTTACACAAATATAAAGAGAGAGATCCTGAAGAGGCTACATCTTTCCATCCTTACCTCCCTCCCAATCAGCGCCCCCGGAGGTGTGTGGCGTGTCCCGCTCTGTACCTCCCAACTTTATACCCAGCATGCCCTCTGACAGGACAGCCAACAGCCAATCAGAAACCTCCACTCTGCCGATGTCACTGTTGTCACTCCACTCATGTCTGTCACAGAGAATTTCATCCCCTTGCCATCCCTCTGTAGTGCTGTGCAAGTACACTCTAACGAACAGATCACTTCCTTGTAAGGATTATAAAGATGGTGTAATGTGAACGTTTGACATTTTAGTCATTTAGCGGACGCTCTTATCCAGAGGCGACTTACAGTTAGTGAGTGCATACATTTTCGTGCAGTCCCCAACCGCTGCTGCTCTCCCTGCTACATTGGTGGCAGAGGTGGGATCACTCCAGTAGTCTCAGGAAGCATTAGAGAATCGTGCAGTTGTACGTGTTTTGGGGCTTGGTGCACAACGACGCCTAAAGGGCCAACCCTCGGTTCAAACAACAACGAAGTGGCCACCCCGCCACTCATGCAAAAAATACAAATTAATTACTTAAAAATCATACAATGTGATTTTCTGGATTTTTGTTTTAGATTCCGTCTCTCACAGTTGAAGTGTACCTATGATAAAAATTACAGACCTCTACATGCTTTGTAAGTAGGAAAACCTGCAAAATCGGCAGTGTATCAAATACTTGTTCTCCCCACTGTAAATGATGGTGCATTGTGGGAAGGTTTTGTGGGCTAGGAAAGAATGGCTGTATTTCGAATGGTACTGTAATTGCATCCCACAGAATACAGTACCATACCGTATTTTTGGAGCACCAAAAACCTTTTCACCACTAGTGGGTGCATGGTGTTGTTGTTTCTGGCTCATTAACATATTTTGAGGCGTGCCTTGTAAGAGGCTATATATTTTTTTTCACCCATAAAGTGAGAATTTAACTGGTATGTGGTAGTAATGCCGCATCAATTAAAAAGGGGACAGATTGGAGTGGCAGCAAGTCTTAAATGGCTGTTCGTTTTGGTCTGTTTTGCCCTGTAGTCACTGCCAGTTTGGAAGCCTTTGGAAGTGCAAGTGATATAGCATAGAACAGCAAATATTCATTAATATGTCGTATGTGTGAACACATTACCTAGCAGCCAACCTGCTTGCACCAATCCCATGTAAGTTACTGTGAAATACAAACCCCAACCTCTCTCAATGAATTTCATTCGTTCAATCGATGTATAGTATACCTACCATTGACACATCACTTCCTGTCGGGAAGCAGGAAGCAGGAAACAGGAATTAGAAAATTAAGCAGTGATTCAGTCAAGGGGCCAGGGTTCCGGTCTAGAAGCACGGTTTTGACTGCTTCTACAGTTTTGCTTCGGTACTGCAGTTTAACTGATGTCCGGCCCAAAAAGACAATATCCGCAGACGGCCACATACAAAGGTCAGATTTGAAAATTCCTAATAAGATACTTTAGCCATCACCTTTGTGCACAAAACATCCATTGAATTATTCAAATAATTGTCGCTGAGGCCGATATTTTTCTATCACAGCCGAAGACATTAACATTTTATATTCATCCAATGTCTGCCATGTTTTTGGACGACGTGATGACGTCACTGCCCCTGCTCCTCCCCTAGCGCGCATGTGATGCTGGTCCGTATAAAGCAGATGCAAGCCGGATGCTCCCGAGTGGCGCAGTGGTCTGAGGCACTGCATCTCAGCTTTAGAGGCGTGACCACAGACCCTGGTTCGATTGGTTGATTGGCGGTCCCATAGGGCGGCGCACAATTGGCCCAGCGTCGTCCGGGTTTGGCCGGTGTAGGCCGCCATTGTAAATAAGAATTTGTTCTTAACTGATTTGCCTAGTTAAATAAAGGTTAAACAGAAAAATATAGTCTGTGAACGTGAGTAGATTGTCCGTGCTACGGTGTTGTATACTTCTAAACTTTTATTTGAAGTTTTAAACAAATAACTAGATTTCACCTCGTTCCTATAGGCCACATTTACACAAGGAAACTGTCCATATCAGATTTTGCATATCATTTATGAGTTGGCCCCACATATTTATAAATGACCGAGCAAGATGTCCTTAGTGATTGAACTATCTCGTGAATTTGTATCCAAGTGAGCGGACACGTAAGGCAATTGCCTGATGCCCCCCAAATTACCCTTGGTGCCTGATCCCATACCCTATAATTCTGTATATCTTTGTGACTAATTTCTATGCAGGTAGACCAGAGAGAAGCCACATCCCTGATTGGCAGATGACTGGCAATCCTGATTAGAAGCACCTGCTGCTCATTGGTTGCACACCTGCTGTTTTGGATGGAAAAAGATCTGTACCTTCACACTGGAGAAGGCTGCAAAGCCGAAACGTCTGTGTACGTAATCCCTGATGCAGTGAAAATAATACAAAAAAATCAAGTAAGCTTTATGCTAAATGTTATTTATTTTAAATTATTTAAATTGTATTTATTTACTTTTAGTGTTTTATTTCAGGAATGCAGTGTTAGTGCTGTTGTTACACACCATTTTAATGCAACTCTTTTCCTGTCTGGATTTTTACTGTCGCCTGACTGAACTGATACTAGCCCTGTCTAGCTAGTCTGCCTGGCTGACACCGGCAAAGCTTGACTCGTGTCGAAGTTGGCTCGTTGTAGCCCCGGGGAACGCTGATTGGAGTTGGATGGTAAAAGCAATGAAGTGTGAGTCATGTGACATGTTCATTGTAGTCAAAGAGGAACAGTATACTGACATATACACTTGTGAGAAGTGTAAATGGCTCCATGCCTCTAAGGAGCGGATCATTGAACTACTAGACGAGAACAGGGGGCTCAGAGATTATTTGATTGGTCTGGACAAGAAGGCAAAGGGAGGATACCTTGATTTATATGGGGATGATTTCTATATTTTGAAAAGTTACATATCTTGAAAACTTGATTGCTGACAAGCACTTAAAATGATCATAGGACAAACTCTTATTCCATCATGTAACCTTGCAAGGGTTTTCACTGTTGAGGAACATTCTCACTTTTGGATGGGATGCATCGGTGCAATTATTTCTTTATCCCAAGAATTAAGGCATCATGTCAAGATCTGCCCATCTGCACAACACGCCTCGAAATGTGGACGACCTCAAACGTGACAAGTGCGCAAAGAACGGGTCGAGAAGAAGGTCAGTTGTGCAAAATTGACACATCGATGAACGCAGGAGAACTACAGTGTCTTGCTCTACGCCAGGGTTCTTCAATTCCGGTCCTGGAGGGCCGAAACACTTCTGTTTTTTATTTCTACCTGGTAGTTAATTGCACTCACCTGGTGTCGCAGGTCTGAATTAGCCCCTGATTAGAAGGAGAGGATGAAAAACAGAGGTGTTTCGGCCCTCCAGGACCGGAATTGAAGAACCCTGCTCTACACCATCGGAGTTAAAATGGAGTGAAGTTGGAGGTAGGAGTTGACGAGGTAGAAAAACCCCAAGGTGTCCTCCCTTTGCCTTCTTGTCTAGACCTATCAAATCCCCCTGTCCTCACCGGGACAGTTATTTTGTGTTTCTTCCATTTGCGAATAATCGCACCAACTGTTGTCTCCTTCTCACCAAGCTGCTTGGCGATGGTCTTGTAGCCCATTCCAGCCTTGTGTAGGTCTACAATCTTGTCCCTGACATCTTTGGAGAGCTCTTTGGTCTTGGCCATGGTGGAGAGTTTGGAATCTGATTGATTGATTGCTTCTGTGGACAGGTGTCTTTTATACAGGTAACAAACTGAGATTAGGAGCACTCCCTTTAAGAGTGTGCTCCTAATCTCAGCTCGTTACCTGTATAAAAGACACCTGGGAGCCAGAAATCAAATACTTATTTCCCTCATTAAAATGCAAATCAATTTATAAAATTTTTGACATGCGTTTTTCTGGATTTTTTTGTTATTCTGTCTCTCACTGTTCAAATAAACCTACCACTAAAATTATAGACTGATCATTTCTTTGTCAGTGGGCAAATGTACAAAATCAGCAGGGGATCAAATACTTTTTTCCCTCACTGTATGTAGTTTGCTAGCTAGCTAGCCCAGTGTTGGCTAGCTAGCTAACTGTAGCTAGCTAGCACAACATTGACTATTCTCGGACGCTATTTACGTGAAGTCTAAGTAAATTAATTTGCTTTTTTTTTTTTTTTACTGATCATTGTTTCCCAACTCCAGTCCTGGAATATCCCCAACAGTACACATTTTTATTAAAGCCCCAGACAACCACACCTGATTCAACTTGTCAACTAATCATCAAGCCCTCGATGAGTTGAACCAGATATTTTTGTCCGTGGCTACAACAAACATGTGTACTGTTTAAATCTGTTTAAATCAGTATTTAAATACAGTAACTTGCGTACCAATGAGCTGCCTGTAAGTTACTGGTAACCTCTTTTCACTGCAACCTTTTCAAGATGGCAGCAAGCATGTCTTTTTCTCTGATCAGTGGTTGTAGTTGAAAAGCTTTTTTGTGGATTTTTTGTCTCCTTTTACCTTTGTTTCATCTGGCTGTGAACACAGTGGACAATAGTGCATTATAGAATACAGAGTTTTTAAGGAGACATAAAAAACTGGTCTGTTGAACCTTTTGAGGCCTACTTGGATATACCTGGGCACCCTGCTCTGCACTGGGGCATTATCTGATCAGACACCTGCCTCCTGTTATATACCTGGTCCCCCTGCTCTGCACTGGGGCATTATCTGAGCAGACACCTGCCTCCTGTTATATACCTGGGCACCCTGCTCTGCACTGGGGCATTATCTGAGCAGACACCTTCCTCCTGTTATATACCTGGGCACCCTGCTCTGCACTGGGGCATTATCTGAGCAGACACCTGCCTAATGCTGCTTTCATCCTTCCACTTGACATTGCGCCTTGGATGTTTTTGGACTACTGCCAAACTTAAACTCCGCTTGGTTTAGCAACCAGTTGAGCAGACAGCCATTTTGCACTGTTTCGCTATGGTTTTAGTCATCAATCTAGCAAAAGGGCAATATTATATGAATGTAGTAGCGTTTCACCCCTAGAAAGCTATGACCTTTCACCTGGAATTGTTTATTTATGTCTGAGAAAAAAACATGAATATGTACACCATAAAAGTATAATACACCATATACAAATAGGATGGTATGATAAAAATAATAATAATAATTGTGAATGAATAAGCCTTTTTATACTTTATAATATCCATATACATGTACAGTATAGTTATAATCTGTTTTAGGAACATCTACACAAAATATTTCATCTTCTTTATTACTTTACCAAACATATCATGACATTAGTGATAGTCAAAATATGTTACATTTGTGAACGTCTAATCAACATTTGGGCCATTTTAAAGGGACAAAGGGAGAAGCGCTATGTAAAGGGGTCCATTTTGTTGTTATGCAATGTGTCTGCCTCCAACGTAAAACAAATGTTTGACTTCTACACAAAAGTATCTATTTTAGGTTTAAGGAAGTGTGTAGGTCGCATTCTTTATCATAGAGCTATGAAAGTGATGTATTTAGATCCGCCTGCTCGAGACAAATTCAGCGATTGCTTTGCCATGTCTGTGCCGTGAAGCAGTCCAGCTGGATAAATGTTTTTCTAAGGACTGCCCCTTTGATGTAATTTTGCAGTGAAGTGATATAAATGGATGTAATGATGCAACCGACCACCAGAGGGAGGCAAATACATGTTTATTCGACGTTGACCTGGTCCTAGGAAGGTCTGGATGTTTGTTTTCTGACTTCTAAAACGGTGGGTAATCAATAAAATAAGTAATGCAAACATATAGATACATTTAAAAGTAATTCTAATGCCCTATTTCAGGGACTGTCCGTTTTTAGAGGTTTTATGTTCCTTACTTAGATTGTTTTCAATAAAAATGGTTAAAACTAAACAAAAATAACTTCTTAGCAAAGAGCAATTTCTCAAGCAAGAATTTAGCTAGGACTGTCTGGGAGTGGTCTGAGTGGGGAGGGGAAAACAGAAAACTAGCTGTTATTGGCAATGAGGTTTGGAACTCTCTTTCTTATTGGTCTATACACTAATTTACCACCTGGTGATGTCACCAAGCAAGCCAAAACTCCATCCCACCAACACAGGCTAAGATTTCAGGCGGTCTTTTCAAACAGCTTAAGAGACTTTAGACTACTTGGATTTACTATTTTTGACTCTCCCTTAGCCTCCCTCCTGGCTTTCCACCGGCCTGTACATCCCCCTCCAAGGTGCTTCTCTTCTGGCTATCGTACTGGTAACACGGCCTCCATTGCGTTGCTGTTTTGATGGGCCCCAGCATTTAATTGCATTGAGTAAGTCACAGCTCTCTCCTTGTTGTTGTTACGCTGACAGTTTTGTGCCTTGGTTGTGTTTATTGTGGGTCCTAGTCGTGGCTGAACGATGACATGAATAACATACAGCTGGCGGGTTATACACTGTATCGGCAGGATAGAACGGCAGCCTCGGGTAAGACAAGGGGTGGCGGTCTATGTATATTTGTAAACAACAGCTGATGCACGATATCTAAGGAAGTCTCGAGGTTTTGCTCGCCTGAGGTAGAGTTTCTCATGATAAGCTGTAGACCACACTATCTACCAAGAGAGTTTTCATCTATATTCTTCGTAGCTGTCTATTTACCACCACAAACCGATGCTGGCACTAAGACCGCACTCAATTAACTGTATACGGCCATAAGCAAACAGGAAAACGCTCATCCAGAGGCGGCGCTCCTAGTTGCCGGGGACTTTAATGCGTTTTACCTAATCCGTTTTACGTCATTTCTACCAGCATGTCAAATGTGCAACCAGAGGGAAAATAACTCTAGACCACCTATACTCCACACACAGAGACACGTACAAAGCTCTCCCTCGCCCCCATTTGGAAAATCTGACCATAATTATATCCTCCTGATTCCTGCTTACAAGCAAAAACTAAAGCAGGAAGCACCAGTGACTTGGTCAATAAAAAAAGTGGTCAGATGAAGCAGATGCTAAGCTACAGGACTGTTTTGCTAACACAGACTGGAACATGTTCCAGGATTCTTCCGATGGCATTAATGAGTACACCATATCAGTCACTGGCCTCATCAATAAGTGCATTGATGACGTCGTCCCCACAGTGACTGTACTTACATACCCCAACCAGAAGCCATGGATTACAGGCAACATCCGCACTGAGCTAAAGGGTAGAGCTGCCGCTTTCAAGGAGCGGCACTCTAACCCGGAAGCTAATAAGAAATCCCGCTATGCTCTCCGACGAACCATCAAACAGGCAAAGCGTCAATACAGGACTAAGATCGAATCGTACTACACCGGCTCCGACGCTCGTCGGATGTGGCAGGGCTTGCAAACTATTACAGACTACAAAGGGAAGCACAGCCACAAGCTTGCCAGTGACACAAGCCTACCAGACGAGCTAAATTACATCTATGCTCGCTTCGAGGCAAGTAACACTGAAACATGCATGAGAGCATCAGCTGTTCCGGATGACTGTGTGATATCGCGCTCCGTAGCCAATGTGAGTAAGACCTTTAAACAGGTCAACATTCACAAGGCTGCAGGGCCAGACGGATTACCAGGACGTGTACTCCGAGCATGCACTGACCAACTGGCAAGTGTCTTCACTGACATTTTCAACCTGTCCCTGGCCGAGTCTGTAATACCAACATGTTTCAAGCAGACCACCATAGTGCCTGTGCCCAAGAACACTAGGGTAACCTGCCTAAATGACTACCGACCCGTAGCGCTCACGTCTGTAGCCATGAAGTGCTTTGAAAGGCTGGTCATGGCTCATATCAACACCATTATCTCAGAAACCCTAGACCCACCCCAATTTGCATATCGGCCCAACAGATCCACAGATGATGCAATCTCTATTGCGCTCCACACTGCCCTTTCACACACGGACAAAAGGAACACCTATGTGGAAATGCTATTCATTGACTACAGCTCAGCGTTCAACACCATAGTGCCCTCAAAACTCATCACTAAGCTAAGGACCCTGGGACTAAACACCTCCCTCTGCAACTGGATCCTGGACTTCCGGATGGGCCGCCCCCAGGTGGTAAGGGTAGGTAACAACACATCCGCCACGCTGATCTTCAACATGGGGGACCCTCAGGGGTGCGTGCTCAGTCCCCTCCTGTACTCCCTGTTCACTCATGACTGCATGGCCAGGCACGACTCCAATACCATCATTAAGTTTGCCGATGACACAACAGTGGTAGGCCTGATCACCGACAACGATGAGACAGCCTATAGGGAGGAGGTCAGAGACCTGGCCGTGCGGTGCTAGGACAACAACCTCTCCCTTAACGTGATCAAGACAATGGAGATGATTGTAGACTACAGGAAAAAGAAGAGGACTGAGCATGCCCCCATTCTCATTGATGGGGCTGTAGTGGAGCAGGTTGAGAGCTTCAAGTTCCTTGGTGTCCACATGACCAACAAACTAACATGGTCCAAGCACACCAAGACAGTCGTGAAGAGGGCACGACATAACCTAAGGAGACTGAAAAGATTTGGCATGCGTCCTCAGATCCTCAAAAGGTTCTTCAGCTATACCATTGAGAGCATCCTGACTGGTTGCATCACTGCCTGGTATGGCAACTGCTCGGCCTCCAACCGCAAGGCACTACAGAAGGTAGTGCGTACGGCCCAGTACATCACTGGGGCCAAGCTTCCTGCCATCCAGGACCTCTATACCAGGCGGTGTCAGAGGAAGGCCCTAAAAATTGTTGAACACTCCAGCCACCCTAGCCATAGACTGTTCTCTCTGCTACCGCACGGCAAGCGGTACCGGAGTGCCAAGTCTAGGTCCAAGAGGCTTCTAAACAGCTTCTACCCCTAAGCCATAAGACTCCTGAACATCTAATCAAATGGCTACCCAGACTATTTGCATTGCCCCCCCCCCCCCCACCCCATCAGGTCCAGTGATTCAGTGATTCCGGCAGAAAACCGATATGTTCTGGGTCGATAACGCGCTGTGCAGACAGTGCAGACTGGCCGAATAACAGTCCAGGCTAGAGCTGGCTGGTAGGTGGTGCAGGCCACGGACAATGGTGAAAAACCGCTAACGGACTATTTGCATTGCCCCCCCCCCCCCCCCCCCCCAACCCTCTTTTAAGCTGCTGCTACTCTCTGTTTGTTATCTATGCATCGTCACATTAATAACTCTACCTACATGACTCGGTACCCGTATCCCCTATATACAGTGAGAGAAAAAAGCATTTGATCCCCTGCTGATTTTGTACGTTTGCCCACTGACAAAGACATGATCAGTCTATAATTTTAATGGTAGGTTTATTTGAACAGTGAGAGACAGAATAACAACAACTAAAAAATTCTAGATAAATGGTAAGTCAATAATAGAATCCGTTCCACATTGAGTGAGGCGGGTTGCAGGAAAGTATATTTTGTAGAAGGATGAAAAGTCTGATAGGGAAATATGTACGAAAAAAAACAAAAAAAACAGGCTATTTACAGGCTATTTACAGACACACAACAAAATCACGACTGCACTGCTACGCCATCTTGGATTGGGCTGGTGCAAGATAACAACCAAAGCCCATCTAAGTCCGTTTATAACATATAGAGTTCATCATATTGACATTGGCCTCAGGCCCTATGGTGTAAACCTTGGAAAAGTGATTCCAATTTCTACTTTCTACTTCCTCTGGGCTATGCAGACGAATCCGGGCATTCTGATATTGACTGAAACTTCGATCTCTGGGGACATTCTGGACTCTGATATTAATATTGAGGGTTATAATGTGTTCAGAGCTGACAGACACGGTAGAGGTGGTGGAGTGGCCATTTTTATTAAAAATAATGTCTGTCTCTTTGCTGACATCCATGTCCATTTAGCTACTATCTTTAAGCCTTTGTCTGGGGAAAAATGTATCCATAACTGTTATAGGGGTCTACTGTCCTCCCTCGGATAACCTTTGTGCATTCGAGGAGTTAACTAGTTTGTTAAGTAAATGCGAAGTTACTAAACTTCTTATTAAATGAGATGTTATTATCCTGGGTGACCTAAATTATGATTGGGAAATGCAGGCTTCATACAATCTAAAGGACATGTGTAATGATCTGAACCTAACCCAGCTGGTGACTAAGCCTGCACGACCCAACCCTAGAGGTCCTTTAAAGTCAACTCTGATCTTATTTTGACGAATGCACCAAGTGAAATATGTTTCTACTGGTGTCTTCGCCCAAGACATTAGTGACCATTGTCCAGTTGTTTGTGATAGAGACGTGAGAATACAAACATCTAAGCCTCGTGTCGTCACAAAGAGGACTTCAGTGAACAGGCTTTTTTACATTATCTTTATTTTAGTGACCTTGATTGTATTTCAGCTATCCCTGAACCTGATTTAGCATTGAGCCCTTTTCAGATGTCTGCAATCATATTGTGGATAATCATGCTCCCTTCAAAAAATTAAGGGTTAAAGGTAGATCGAATACCTGGTACACTCTGGAATTATCAGAAGTCATTCATAAAAGAGATGATGCTTGGGTCAAGGCCAGGAACACAGGCTTAGGCCCGGACTGGCAAGCTTTTAACACTAGAACCGCTGGACGTCGATTTAATTGATCAAGTTAATGATCCTTCAAGTTAATGATCCTTCAAGTTAATGAGAAGTCATTCTGACTGCAACATTCTAACAGTGTAATTAATATATTTAATATATGCTATCACAAAAAAATAATCATTTGGTTGTGTTTATGAAGGCCTTGGGTAACATTAGAATACGATTTGTATTTTATTTCAAATAACACAATAGGATTTTCATTAGTTTATGTTACAGTAGGCTATATGTAAAAACAGAAAAATTCAAGTGTTCAACATTTTTTTTAGTGGAGTGCCTTTGTTACAACTATGAAACAGAAAGGAAATGAGTTGAAACACGGTAACATCTTATTTTTACGAAGAAAGAAATAAAGAAAAAATACCCCAACCACCAAGACACATTGTCAAAAGATGCGCGGTCAAAATATGATAACATCAGTAGCCTAAACATCATTATAAGTGCCAAGATAAATAGTGAAACTCAGCACAAATAAAGGCGTTATAATTAATATAAGTGTAGATATGACAGAAAATAGTCCATTATTGTCAGCTCGTCATCTTCAGGCAACGGCATCAGTTGGATTTAATTTAGCTGTTATCCCTTGTCCTAACAAATGCCATAATTTTTGGTAACTTTCACTTGCTTGACACACTTTGACGTACCTTTGTTTGGTTGTAGTGCATATTAGCCTCTGTTTTTCTCTTTATTGTGTCCAGTTGTCTTGTCATTCTTCAGGACCATTGTATTGTATCACAACCGCTGTGTGGGTGCCTTATTTTGCGCAGAGGGAGGGAGTTCCCGTCTCACTTTGTTCATGGTGCCGGCCAGACTTGTTTTCTTTGCAAGAAAATTGTTAGCCAATGACAGTGAAGTGAATAAATTGTCCATGGTGACATTTCTCCCCTTGCTAACGTAAGGTTCCACAAGCCTCCTCGCCACATTCTCCGACACCCGCGCCTGCTGCCCAATGTAGATATTTTGCCAGATATTGAAAGCCGTTCAGCATGTACAATTATGCATGCTCTCACTGTGTAGACTACTCCAAGTAGGCCAGAGTAGACTGATTACTGCTCTCACTGTGTAGACTACTCCAAGTAGGCCAGAGTAGACTGATTACTGCTCTCACTGTGTAGACTACTCCAAGTAGGCCAGAGTAGACTGATTACTGCTCTCACTGTGTAGCCTACTCCAAGTAGGCCAGAGTAGACTGATTACTGCTCTCACTGTGTAGACTACTCCAAGTAGGCCAGAGTAGACTGATTACTGCTCTCACTGTGTAGACTACTCCAAGTAGGCCAGAGTAGACTGATAAGACTGCTTTGATTCAGTAAACTGATATAGGTTAACGTACCATTTTAAGATTAGGCCTATAATTAGAATGTATCAATACAATAGAATGGCCCGTCTTGTTCTTCATTCACAATTGGTGATTACTTAATTCTGCATCGTTTGCTTCCCCTCGCTCATCAACTCACCCCTTCTGCCCCATCATACTTTACTTAATTTATTTCCTCTGTTGTTATATGTGTGAAATTAGTTTCGGTGTAGTTTAGGTTCAGTTTCGAGGCAATTGTCGGGGTGATTATCAGCTGGGCGCGGCATTTTCAACTGTCTGGAGAAAGAGCAGAGCAGTCCCTACTGTTGGGAGAAAGAGGGGCAACGAGGGGCAACCATTTTTAAAAATGACATGCCCTCCTAAAACTCATTATAACTCCAGTTCTGTTTGTGATATTAAGATTCTAACAACGACAGTGTAGGAAAAGTCAAGGACAGAGGGGGGCATAACTTTAAAAATGGCAGAGTCAAAAATTTAAATAATGAGCAGTCAAAAATGACTGCTTTAGCGGCGCTAGTGTTAAGCGACTGAGGAATTGTTGTGTAAGACAAATCAGAAAGGCTAAATCTGATTATTATGTAACCGCTCCTTTGGATTGTAATGGGAACCTGGCTAAATTCTGGAAAACTGTCAAATCTCTGAAGGGTTCTACTTCCTCCTCTCTGCCACAACAAATCAATTCAGACACTGGCTTCATTACGGAATAAATGCCATCATTGATGCATTTAATCACCATTTTATTTCAGCGGGCTACCTCTTTGAAAATAACTTCAATTCACAATGATATTGGGCTGGATGCTGATAGGGGAAACTTGCTGAATGATCAGAGAAATTATAGTCAAAGCTTTTCTTTTAGGCTATTTACAGAAAATAAGTCCTGGATGCTTTGCTAGCAATAGAAAACAAGAAATACACAGGGGCCGACCAATTGGATATCGGTCTGCTTAAGTGTACAGCACACATCATTGTAATAACTAAAAAAAAATATTTAACATTGTTATCAGGAAATATTTCAAAAGTATGTAAATCAGCTCTTGTGCTGCCACTACATAAGGGATAATACTGATCTTAATAATTATGGCCCATTTCAAGGCTTCCTTGTCTAGCTAAGATTCTAGAATCCTTGGTAAATGTACAACTTTGCTCTTTTTTTATCTGAGAAATTTATTTTTAATGTAAACCAATCAGGGTTTAGGCCTGGGCATACAGTCCATTCTGAAAGTATTCAGACCCCTTGACTTTTTCCACGTTTTGTTACGTTACAGCCTTATTCTAAAATGTATTAAATAAATTTTTTTCCCTCATCAATATGCACACAATACCCCATAATGAAAAAGGGAAAACAGGTTTTTAGAAATTTGTGCTAATTTATTATTATCATTATTTATTCAGACCCTAAAATTAATTTGCCTAAATTATATACAGTGGGGAAAAAAAGTATTTAGTCAGCCACCAATTGTGCAAGTTCTCCCACTTAAAAAGCTGAGAGAGGCCTGTCATTTTCATCATAGGTACACGTCAACTATGAAAGACAAAATGAGAATTTTTTTTCCAGAAAATCACATTATAGAATTTTTAATGAATTTATTTGCAAATTATGGTGGAAAATAAGTATTTGGTCAATAACAAAAGTTTCTCAATACTTTGTTATATACCCTTTGTTGGCAATGACACAGGTCAAACGTTTTATGTAAGTCTTCACAAGGTTTTCACACACTGTTGCTGGTATTTTGGCACATTCCTCCATGCAGATCTCCTCTAGAGCAGTGATGTTTTGGGGCTGTCGCTGGGCAACACGGACTTTCAACTCCCTCCAAAGATTTTCTATGGGGTTGAGATCTGGAGACTGGCTAGGCCACTCCAGGACCTTGAAATGCTTCTTACGAAGCCACTCATTCGTTGCCCGGGCGGTGTGTTTGGGATCATTGTCATGCTGAAAGACCCAGCCACGTTTCATCTTCAATGCCCTTGCTGATGGAAGGAGGTTTTCACTCAAAATCTCACGATACATGGCCCCATTCATTCTTTCCTTTAGACGGATCAGTCGTCCTGGTCCCTTTGCAGAAAAACAGCCCCAAAGCATGATGTTTCCACCCCCATGCTTCACAGTAGGTATGGTGTTCTTTGGATGCAACTCAGCATTCTTTGTCCTCCAAACACGACGAGTTGAGTTTTTACCAAAAAGTTCTATTTTGGTTTTATCTGACCATATGACATTCTCCCAATCCTCTTCTGGATCATCCAAATGCACTCTAGCAAACTTCAGACGGGCCTGGACATGTACTGGCTTAAGCAGGGGGACACGTCTTGCACTGCAGGATTTGAGTCCCTGGCAGCGTACTGATGGTAGGCTTTGTTACTTTGGTCCCAGCTCTCTGCAGGTCATTCACTAGGTCCCCCCGTGTGGTTCTGGGATTTTTGCTCACCGTTCTTGGAATCATTTTGACCCCACGGGGTGAGATCTTGCGTGGAGCCCCAGATCGAGGGAGATTATCAGTGGTCTTGTATGTCTTCCATTTCCTAATAATTGCTCCCACAGTTGATTTCTTCAAACCAAGCTGCTTACCTATTGCAGATTCAGTCTTCCCAGCCTGGTGCATGTCTACAATTTTGTTTCTGGTGTCCTTTGACAGCTCTTTGGTCTTGGCCATAGTGGAGTTTGGAGTGTGACTGTTTGAGGTTGTGGACAGGTGTCTTTTATACTGATAACAAGTTCAAACAGGTGCCATTAATACAGGTAACGAGTGGAGGACAGAGGAGCCTCTTAAAGAAGTCACAGGTCTGTGAGAGCCAGAAATCTTGCTTGTTTGTAGGTGACCAAATACTTATTTTCCACCATAATTTGCAAATAAATTCATTAAAAATCCTACAATGTGATTTTCTGGATTTTTTCTTCTCAATTTGTCTGTCATAGTTGACGTGTAGCTATGATGAAAATTACAGGCCTCTCTCATCTTTTTAAGTGGGAGAACTTGCACAATTGTTGGCTGACTAAATACCTTTTTTCCCCACTGTAATTAGAAAGAATTGCCTCCACCTTTCCATGGTCAGATTTTGCTTATAGGCTACTTTGAAGCAAGCTCATAATATGAAAGAAAGCATTCAGCTTTCAAACAAATAAGGATGTTTTAGCAAATTCATAACAATAAAAAAACATACCTTATTTACAGAAGTATTCAGTCCCTTTGCTACGAGACTCGAAAATTGAGCTCAGGTGCATCATGTTTCCATTGATCATCCTTGAGATGTTTCTACAACTTGATTGGAGTCCACCTGTGGTAAATTCAATTGATTGGACATTGATTTGGAAAGGCACACACCTGTCTATACAATGTCCCACAGTGCACAGTGCATGTCAGCGCAAAAACCAAGCCATGAGGTCGAAGGAATTGTCCGTAGAGCTCCGAGGCAGGATTGTGTCGAGGCACAGATATGGGGAAGGGTACCAAAAAATGTCTGCAGCATTGAAGGTCCCCAAGAACACGGTGGCCTCCATCATTCTTAAATGGAAGAAGTTTGGAACCACCAAGACTCTTCCTAGAGCTGGCCACCCGGCCAAACTGTGCAATCAGGGGAGAAGGGCCTTGTTTAGGGAGGTGACCAAGAACCCGATGGTCACTCTGACAGAGCTCCAGAGTTCCTCTGTGGAGATGGGAGAACCTTCCAGAAGGACAACCATCTCTGCAGCACTCCACCAATCAGGCCTTTATGGTAGAGTGGCCAGACGGACGCCACTCCTCAGTAAAAGGCACATGACAGTTTGCCAAAAGACACCTAAAGGACTCTCAGAGCATGAGAAACAAGATTCTCTGGTCTGATGAAACCAATATTGAACTCTTTGGCTTGAATACCAAGTGTCACAACTGGAGGAAACCTGGCACCATCCCTCCGATGAAACATGGTGGCGGCAGCATCATGCTGTGGGGATGTGTTTCAGCGGCAGGGACTGGGAGACTAGTCAGGATCGAGGGAAAGATGAATGGAGCAAAGTACAGCGAGATCCTTGATGAAAACCTGCTCCAGAGCGCTCAGGACCTCATACTGGGGCGAAGGTTCACCTTCCAACAGGACAACAACCCTAAGCACACAGCCAAGACAAATCAGGAGTGGCTTCGGGACAAGTCTGTGAATGTCCTTGAGTGGCCCAGCCAGAGCCCGGACTTGAACCCGATTGAACAGCTGTGCAGCCTGACTCCCCATCCAACCTGACAGAGCTTGAGAAGATATGCAGAGAAGAATGGGAGACACTCCCCAAATACAGGTATGCCAAGCTTGTAACGTCATACCCAGGAAGACTCAAGGCTGTAATCGCTGCCAAAGGTGCTTCAACAAAGTACTGAGTAAAAGGTTTGAATACTTATGTAAATGTCATATTTCCGTTGTAATTTTTTTTATGCATTTGCAAAAAAAAAAAAAAAAAACTGTTTTTGCTTATGGGGTATTGTGCATATATTGATGAGGAAAACAAACAATTTAATCCATTTTAGAATAAGGCTGTAACGTAACAAAATGTGGAAAAAGTCAAGTCTGTATATCTGACAGAACCAGGCTGAGTATCTTACCTATATCTGACAGAACCAGGCTGAGTATCTTACCTATATCTGACAGAACCAGGCTGAGTATCTTACCTATATCTGACAGAGCCAGGCTGAGTATCTTACCTATATCTGACAGAGCCAGGCTGAGTATCTTACCTATATCTGACAGAGCCAGGCTGAGTATCTTACCTATATCTGACAGAATCAGGCTGAGTATCTTACCTATATCTGACAGAGCCAGGCTGAGTATCTTACCTATATCTGACAGAACCAGGCTGAGTATCTTACCTACATCTGACAGAGCCAGGCTGAGTATCTTACCTATATCTGACAGAGCCAGGCTGAGTATCTTACCTATATCTGACAGAACCAGGCTGAGTATCTTACCTATATCTGACAGAGCCAGGCTGAGTATCTTACATATATCGGACAGAGCCAGGCTGAGTATCTTACCTATATCTGACAGAACCAGGCTGAGTATCTTACCTATATCTGACAGAGCCAGGCTGAGTATCTTACCTATATCTGACAGAGCCAGGCTGAGCATCTTACCTATATCTGACAGAGCCAGGCTGAGTATCTTACCTATATCTGACAGAACCAGGCTGAGCATCTTACTTATACCTGACAGAGCCAGGCTGAGTATCTTACCTATATCTGACATAACCAGGCTGAGTATCTTACCTATATCTGACAGAGCCAGGCTGAGTATCTTACATATATCTGACAGAGCCAGGCTGAGTATCTTACCTATATCTGACAGAACCAGGCTGAGTATCTTACCTATATCTGACAGAGCCAGGCTGAGTATCTTACCTATATCTGACAGAACCAGGCTGAATATCTTACCTATATCTGACAGAACCAGGCTGAGTATCTTACCTATATCTGACAGAGCCAGGCTGAGTATCTTACATATATCGGACAGAGCCAGGCTGAGTATCTTACCTATATCTGACAGAGCTAGGCTGAGTATCTTACCTATATCTGACAGAGCCAGGCTGAGTATCTTACCTATATTTATTGACAAGCCAGGCTGAGTATCTTACCTATATCTGACAGAGCCAGGCTGAGCATCTTACCTATATCTGACAGAGCCAGGCTGAGCATCTTACCTATATCTGACAGAGCCAGGCTGAGTATCTTACCTATATCTGACAGAACCAGGCTGAGTATCTTACCTATATCTGACAGAGCCAGGCTGAGTATCTTACCTATATCTGACAGAACCAGGCTGAGTATCTTACCTATATCTGACAGAACCAGGCTGAGTATCTTACCTATATCTGACAGAACCAGGCTGAGTATCTTACCTATATCTGACAGAACCAGGCTGAGTATCTTACCTATATCTGACAGAACCAGGCTGAGTATCTTACCTATATCTGACAGAGCCAGGCTGAGCATCTTACCTATATCTGACAGAGCCAGGCTGAGTATCTTACCTATATCTGACAGAACCAGGCTGAGCATCTTACCTATATCTGACAGAACCAGGCTGAGTATCTTACCTATATCTGACAGAACCAGGCTGAGTATCTTACCTATATCTGACAGAGCCAGGCTGAGTATCTTACCTATATCTGACAGAACCAGGCTGAGTATCTTACCTATATCTGACAGAGCCAGGCTGAGTATCTTACCTATATCTGACAGAACCAGGCTGAATATCTTACCTATATCTGACAGAGCCAGGCTGAGTATCTTACCTATATCTGACAGAACCAGGCTGAATATCTTACCTATATCTGACAGAGCCAGGCTGAGTATCTTACCTATATCTGACAGAACCAGGCTGAATATCTTACCTATATCTGACAGATCCAGGCTGAGTATCTTACCTATATCTGACATAGCCAGGCTGAGTAGCTTACCTATATTTGACACATTTTTTTGAAAATATCTGTTCCCCATTGGCCCTTTCTCCAAATTGTCCTATCTTTCTACTGTTTGCAGGACAACTTTCATCCCCTGTCAATCAAACGATGTCCAATTGAAGGAGCCCTGCCAGAAGCCTCACCATAGGAAGGAGAGAGAGTTATTCCATTGGCTGAGATGTGATTGGCTCCTAGAGTCAGTAAATCAAATCAAATCAAATCAAAATAAGGAGACCCTGTTGTGTGATTAGCACCTGTGATTCCCAAAGCATCAGAGGAGCACAGGGAGGGGAAGAATTAAGTGTAAATGTGTGTGTGTGTGTGTGTGTGTGTGACGAGTGTGTTGTGTGTGTGTGTGTGTGTGACGAGTGTGTGTGTGTGTGTGTGTGTGTGTGTGACGAGTGTGTGTGTGTGTGTGTGTGTGTGTGTGTGTGTGTGTGTGTTTGTAGGTAAGAATAACACAGTACAGGTGGAAAGACAGGTGTCCTGCAGGACAGGTAGAGAGCAGAGAAACACGTGAGGAGAGCGGGAGGGGGGTGTTATGATGAGCAGAGTGTAGACTAACAGGTCCTCAGGTGAGCTCTCCCTCCCCAGACTCAGCTTGTTGTTGACATGACAGGCAGGCAGGTTATATTAGGGGAAGGGTTAGCTAAAGGGGTTAGGGGAATGCTAAGTAGTTGCAAAGTAGCTAGTAAGTAGTTGATGTGAGGTTTTTATAGTGTTGTGGGAAACCAGGTTAGCGTTAGTAGGTAAGTGGCTTGGTGCCACAGTGTCTGCATTCCGTTATGTCAAAGGAGATTACTGATGTTGATCTTAGAATGATTGATGGACAGGATATACTGACTTGGGGTTAAGAGTAATGACATCAGAGAAGGGAGTGCCCACTGAGGGTTAACAGATGTTCGTGATGAAACGTGTGACAGAGTGCATATAAGCTGAGAGAATGTCTTTGTTCTGGAGTTGGAAATGGCAAGAGGCAGAGCCATGTCTTTTGTTATAATGAACCATGGTACCTATTAAATATGAATGAACTCCCCATCAAAAGTGTCTAAGTAAATCCTTATATCCTTAATTACTTGATAGCCGAGAAACTCATCATAACAGTAGTTGAAGAGTTGCTAAAATGCTGCAGTTGTCCGTGATGAGATTCGAACTCGCAACCTTTGGGACTTAGGTTAAAGGGTTAAGGTTAGGGTTAGGGGAAGGGTTAGCTAAAAGGGTTAGGGTTAGGGGAAGGGTTAGATAAAAGGGTTAGGATTAGAGGAAGGGTTAGCTAAAAGGGTTAGGGTTAGAGGAAGGGTTAGCTAAAAGGGTTAGGGTTAGAGGAAGGGTTAGCTAAAAGGGTTAGGGTTAGAGGAAGGGTTAGCTAAAAGGGTTAGGGTTAGAGGAAAGGTTAGCTAAAAGGGTTAGGGTTAGAGGAAGGGTTAGCTAAAAGGGTTAGGGTTAGAGGAAAGGTTAGCTAAAAGGGTTAGGGTTAGCGGAAGGGTTAGCTAAAAGGGTTAGGGTTAGGGGAAGGGTTAGCTAAAAGGGTTAGGTTTAGGGGAAGGGTTAGCTAAAAGGATTAGGGTTAGAGGAAGGGTTAGCTAAAAGTGTTAGGGTTAGAGGAAGGGTTAGCTAAAAGGGTTAGGGTTAGAGGAAGGGTTAGTGAAAAGGGTTAGGGTTAGAGGAAGGGTTCGCGAAAAGGGTTAGGGTTAGAGGAAGGGTTAGCGAAAAGGGTTAGGGTTAGAGGAAGGGTTAGCTAAAAGGGTTAGGGTTAGAGGAAGGGTTAGCGAAAAGGGTTAGGGTTAGAGGAAGGGTTAGCTAAAAGGGTTAGGGTTAGAGGAAGGGTTAGCTAAAAGGGTTAGGGTTAGAGGAAGGGTTAGCTAAAAGGGTTAAGGTTAAGGTTAGGTTTAGGGGAAGGCTTAGCTAACATGCTAAGTAGTTGCAAAGTAGCAAAAAAATTTGTAAGTACTTGAAAAGTTGCTAATTAGCTAAAATGCTAAAGTTGTCCGTGATACGATTCGAACTCGCAACCTTTTGGGTTGCTAGACGTTCACGTCCTGGGGGACTGCAGGTGGTTCTACAGGTGTTACTCCCAGGAGGTGCAGGGAGCCCATTACACACACTCCCATACAGACCATATCTCTAGCCTGGTTCCAGATCTGTTTCGGCTGTCTTGTCAACTCACATGGTCAAGCTGTGAAAATTACCACAGGAGTTTGTAAGACAGCACAAACAGATCTGGCACCAGACTACCATAGCTCCATACCAGGCCAATTCTTCCCATTTATTTTTAAATGAGGTGATGCAAGGAAACCATTAGACATGTGGACTACTAGGCGTTAACTCCCAGAGACCAACCATAGCTGTCACACCCTGGTTCTGGGACTCATTATTGTTGAGCCAGGGTGTGTGCAGTCTATGTGTTTATGTTCTATGTTGGGTGTCTAGGTTGTTGTTTTCTATGTTTGGTCAATGACTCCCAATCGGAGGTAACGAGTGTCAGCTGTCGGCTCGTTATCTCTGATTGGGAGCCATATTTATACTGTGTGTTTTCACCTTGGGGTTGTGGGTTTTTGTTCCAGGTTCAGTCATAGTCACTGTAGGACTTCACTATCGTCATTTGTTTGTTGTTTTCGTGGTTGCTTTTATTTAAATAAAGTCATCATGTTCACTCCACGCGCTGCGTATTGGTCCGTTTCCTCAGACGATCGTGACAGAAAAACCCACCATAGAAGGACCAAGCAGCGTGTCCAGGAGCAAGACAGCTGGACATGGGAGGAGGCGCCTGGTAAGGAGATCGAGAGGCTGGCGATGGCCCAGGTGGGCAAATCGTGGTCCTGGGAGGACATGCTCGGGGGCAAGGGACCTTGGGGGAAGATCAAGGCCCTGGCGAGAGAGGAGCAACGGCGTCAGCAGGGCCATCATCGTTGGAAGGACGAGAGGCAACCCCAAAAGGTTTTTTGGGGGGGGCACATGGCTTGGACGACGGGGCTAACGGAGGCAGAGAAGGGGCGAATTCAAGAGGCCACCAGGTTACGGGGGCTACTGGTTAAAGGAGGGAAAGGAGATGTAGAGGCACGGCGTGAGAGACTGAGGTGTGTATCCAGTCCGGTCCGGCCCGTTCCAGTTCCCGGGGTAGAGCCAGTGGTGTGTGTCCCCAGTACGGTCCGGCCTGGTACGGCCCCTCGCACCAAAGGGACGGTGCGCGTCTCCAGCCCGGTCCGACCTGTTCCTGCCTCTCGCACAAGGCCTACGGTGTGCGTTGCCAGCCCAGCCCGGCCTGTTCCTGCTCCACGCACAGAACCTACGGTGTGCGTCGCCAGCCCAGCCCGGCCAGTTCCTGCTCCACGTACTAAGCCTACGGTGTACGTCGCCAGCCCGACCCGGCCTGTTCCTGCCACTCGCACCAAACCTACGGTGCGCGTCGCCAGCCCGGTCCGGCCTGTTCCTGCCACCCGCACCAAGTCTACGGTGCGCGTCGCCAGCCCGACCCGGCCTGTTCCTGCCACCCGCACCAAGTCTACGGTGCGCGTCGCCAGCCCGACCCGGCCTGTTCCTGCCACTCGCACCAAACTGACGGTGCGCGTCGCCAGCCCGGTCCGGCCTGTTCCTGCCACCCGCACCAAGTCTACGGTGCGCGTCGCCAGCCCGACCCCGCCTGTTCCTGCCACTCGCACCAAACTGACGGTGCGCGTCGCCAGCCCGGTCCGGCCTGTTCCTTCTCCCCGCACTAGCCCTGAGATGCGTGTCCTCAGCACGGGACCACCAGTTCCGGCACCACGCACCAGGCCTATAGTGCGCCTCAGACGGCTAGAGTCTGCCGTCTGCCCAACGGGGCCTGAACTGCCTGTCTGCCCAACGCCGTCTGAACTGTCCGTCTGCCAAGCGCTGCATAAGCCGCCCGTCGGCCATGAGCCTTCAGAGCCGTCCGCCAGACCGGAGCCGCTAAAGCCTTCCGCCAGACAGGATCAGCCAGAGCCTTCCGCCAGACAGGATCAGCCAGAGCCTTCCGCCAGACAGGATCAGCCAGAGCCTTCAGCCAGCCAGGATTTGCCATTCAGTCCGGTGCTGCTCTTTAGTCCGGTGCTGCCCCTTAGTCCGGTGCTGCCCCTTAGTCCGGTGCTGTCCCTTAGTCCGGTGCTGCCCCTTAGCCTGGTGCTGCCCCTTAGTCCGGTGCTGGCCCTTAATCTAGTGGGGTTAAGGTGGAGGGTGGTCATTTGGAGGAGGCTACGTAAGCGGGTAGTGACTATGGTGGGGTGGTGGTCTAGGCCGGAGCCAGAACCGCCACCGAGGAGGTATGCCCGCCCAGCCCTCCCCTGTTTGGGGGTTTTGAGGCGCGGTCGCAGTCCGCGCCTTTAGGGGGGGGTACTGTCACACCCTGGTTCTGGGACTCATTATTGTTGAGCCAGGGTGTGTGCAGTCTATGTGTTTATGTTCTATGTTGGGTGTCTAGGTTGTTGTTTTCTATGTTTGGTCAATGACTCCCAATCGGAGGTAACGAGTGTCAGCTGTCGGCTCGTTATCTCTGATTGGGAGCCATATTTATACTGTGTGTTTTCACCTTGGGGTTGTGGGTTTTTGTTCCAGGTTCAGTCATAGTCACTGTAGGACTTCACTATCGTCATTTGTTTGTTGTTTTCGTGGTTGCTTTTATTTTAATAAAGTCATCATGTTCACTCCACGCGCTGCGTATTGGTCCGTTTCCTCAGACGATCGTGACAATAGCTCTATACCACTGCCATGTGTTATCCTAATGTAAAGTCCCAGTAGATAATCCTGACTGATCATGGTAGATAATATAATTGTTTTGGACACATAAGACATTCCTGATATGATGTGAGCTATAAATGTAGTTCATATTTTGGTATTGCAACACAGAAGAGTAACAGGTATCCAATTTATTTTTGATATAGCGGATCTTTACCAGAGCTTTACTGGATCTTTATTGGATATTTACCGGATCTTGTAAGACTTGAGGGTTAAAGTGTTGGGGTCATACTGCCATCCATGTTAATCCATTAAAAGGGAGTGTTGGGGTCATACTGCCATCCATGTTAATCCATTAAAAGGGAGTGATGGGGTCATGCTGCCATCCATGTTAATTGAGGTGGATTTTTTAGTGGACTATGAGATAAAACGGAGTTAATCACGAACATATAGTTAGAATTCTCTGTTGCTAGGCAAGAACTTAATTGGGATCTGACCTAGGGTCAAATTGCTCGCTCCAAATTGCTCGCTCCTTACCTAATCCATGGCTGTCTTACCTTATCAGAGACTGAAACCAGAATGTTGCCTAATGCATCTCTCCTCAGTGAACCTGTCATGTCCAACAATCAATCTTCAGGTCAAGCTCGGGAGAGCTGGTGTTGAACAGAGTTTAAAATAAACATGAGTGTTTTTGCAAGATAAGGGATTGATTGATTGTATTACTATTGATTCTGAACTGAATAAAAGTTGAATTTAGCCGCCATCATAGACAAAGGAAGTGGGCGGAGCGATAGAGAGCGGGAAACTGAAGAGGAAGGGGTTTTGAGCTACAAGGGATGAGAATTGTCTAAGGCACTGCATCTCAGTGCTCGAGGCGTCACTACAGACCCCTTGGTTCGATTCCAGGCTGTATCACAACCGGCCGTGATTGGGAGTCCCATAGGGCAGCGCACTATTGGCCCAGCGTCGTCCGGGTTTGGCCGGTGTAGGCCGTCATTGTAAATAAGAATTTGTTCTTAACTGACTTGCCTAGTTAAATAAAGGTTAAATAAAAAAATAAAAAATGGGACTATATACAGTGGGGAAAAAAAGTATTTAGTCAGCCACCAATTGTGCAAGTTCTCCCACTTAAAAAGATGAGAGAGGCCTGTAATTTTCATCATAGGTACACATCAACTATGACAGACAAATTGAGAAAAAAAATCCAGAAAATCACATTGTATGATTTTTAATGAATTTTATTTGCAGATTATGGTGGAAAATAAGTTTTTAAGTGGGAGAACTTGCACAATTGGTGGCTGACTAAATACTTTTTTCCCCCACTGTAGATGGGGAGCAGAGAGAGAGAAGGGGGCTACTCTGCAGACCAGCCTGACTTTGTTGAATTGTAATAAAGTCAATCTTGATTCTACAAAAACTCTGGAAGAACTTTGATTTTTAATAAAGTATAGTGATTATTTTCCACATCATAATTGCCGCCCAACGTGGGGCTGGAAAGAGATTGTTGAGTGCTTTGCCATCAGAGGAGGTTTGGATTAATCACACAGATACAGTGGCCACTGTTAAATAAAGGTAAGCGACGTTCTTACTTTTAGCATAAAAAAGCTGTGTGTTTCGATCAAGCTGAATCTGAGGGTAAAGTACGGAAGGGATCTCTCTAGCATTAAGGACTAAATTTAGGAAACGTACAGAGTTTTTGTTGGAATGAGAAATAAGCATGCATGCAAAGTTATATACAATAAGTGTAAATAAGTTAAATCCTACGTATACCGCTTTGGAGAGCTAAAATTAGCACTCCAGAGGGCTGCTCAGGGGTAGGTGGCTAGCCAAGAGTCCCCTACGGTTACCGCTCTAACGTGTTTATCATTGTTAGAGGCTGCTCGGGGGTAGGTGGTACATACATTATTAAAACGGCCTACGGTTACGACTCTAACGGGTTTATCATTGTTTGAGGCTGCTCAGGGGTAGGTGACACATCATCCTGTGGTGTGGAGATGCACTAATTAGACAGGGCCAATCGGGTAAAAAAAAAGTAGGGTCATCCTGAGTAGGTGACACCATAAATTGGAAGTAGCGCCGGTCATCTCAGGTAGGTGGACGGTTGTGAACAGCCACCAGGGCTTCAAAGTATAGAGAAATAATTAGATAGAGTAGGTCTGCTCATCTCGTACGGGTGAATGGTTTGCTTGAGCGGCTGTGAGTCATTCAGTGATTTAAGGTGTATGTTTCATCTGTCTCATTCCTCATTCAGGTTTTTGTTCAATCGTCTGATACATTTGTCCGTCCTGCTGGTCATTCTGTCTGATTCATTTAAGCATGAGTGGTTGCTTATCTGTGTGAGTGATCAGACAATAATAAGAAATCTGGCAAATAATAGCCTTTTCTGTGTGGTGGGAGTGTCAGGATAGGGACTATATTTGAGGGTACTTGAAGCTTCTAAGGCTGGTGGAGAAAGGGCAAGCCCAGTCTTACATTAGGAAGAGGATAATTAATAGTATGTGGATATTCATTTACTAACGGAGTCTTTGCCAGGAGGGGTATGAGAAATCTTGTTGGAGGAACGTCAACACATTGTATTTCGGCCAAGCTTTTAGGTGTCATTATATTTGGGAAATTTAGAAGGAGTGTAGGATTGTGGTAAAATTGACCATAGAGGAATGTCAAATGAGATAGGATTAACATTCCATATTTGGGCACTATTATAGAAGAAAATATTTCTGTAGGTTATACAAATATTGATTGTGTGTTGGGAAATAGCATTGTGTGAATGTGAAATGAGAGTCGTGTGAATATGGGAATGGGTTTAATCTGAAGTTTGGATAATAAGCTTTTGATGTAATGATATGTTGGGGTTTGTACAACACTGCCTGTCATAGAATATTGTGAGATGTTAGTTCAGGGAATAGTGACCAATCTATAAGATTCTGGGAGGAGTCTATGACTGAGGGGCAGGGTCTAGGTAGTTAGAGTTGTTGTTCCACTGAAGGTAGATTATGATGAACTAACTGGTGGTAATAAAGAATCATTAGAAATATCAATGGTTTGGTTGATATGAATATATTACAATATGATGAATGTTATGTGCGTGTAATTGATTACTAGAGATTGAATGAAAGTGGAATAATGTATAAATACTGACTTGCACACTCAAAACGTAGACGTACGTGGGGGGTGGGAGACAGTACATACAGTATGTATAGGATAAGGGGAGATAAAATAGTGGATAACACAGGGACAGGAAACATAAAAATAATAACGTATGATATAGATATACTGAAAAGAAGGTATAGGAAGTTAGATACGAAAAACCTAGATTAAAGAAAATAGAACCGTGAATAGGATTAGGGGTAAATAGGGGGGTGGTCTAGCAACCCAGAACTGAATAGACTACTGGGAAAATACCGCCTCCTCCTCCAGCTCATCGAAGTACAAACATTGTAAACGTTTATTCCTGCACCACTGGAAATGTCAAATTACTCCAGGTTGGCAGGCTAAAACCCTAAATGACATTATATGGATGACATCTTGGTGGCATCTAGGAGCAGAGAGACACACATTAAGGATGTTACTACGGTATTATAAACATTAGCACACAAAGGCCACAAGGCATCCCCCAAAAAAAACATTACAGCTGTGTCAATCTCGGGTTTTGTGTTTGGGTCATCACCTCTCCTGTGGTCAGCGCTCCCTCGCCGAGTCTATTTTAGACCGCCCTGCACCAACTACAACCCGTCAGATGAGAGCATTTTCGGGGAATGGCAGATTACTGTCGTCAGTGGATTCCTGACTATTCCATCCTTGTCTCTGGTCTCGAGAGCTACCTTAAAAAGGAAGCTCCCTCCAAAGTTTATCTCTCCCCTTCTGAATTGGCTGATGTATTTTATATAATTTTGGCCCATTACATATTCATCTCAAAATAATAGACATTTAATCAGTTGAAGCAGAAAGTGAATATGGTAATAACTATATAGAGTAACATTGTTAGGGTAAACTAAAATACAAACACTGCCTTCCAATAAGGAGAAAGTAAAAGGGAACAGAAGTTATCATGTTTGTTTTGTTTGTTTTTAAACCTTACAATAGGGGTAAAAGCAGAACATTGTTTGAGAGTGATGATCTGTGTGTATTAACAGTAGTGATTGAGAGGGATTTTCCTATTTGAAAGAGTCGAAGGGTCCTAGTTGAAGGAAACAGATATGGAGACTAGTGAAAGTAACAAAGGCAGTGATAAAGGAAGTCAAATGGAAAGATTCATGGTCTATCAGTCAAATGTAATGAGTGTTGACAGTGTGGTGAATGGTAATATGTTAATAGATAGTACTCTAATAATGCACTATTTTAGCAATTTGAAGAAGCTAAAGTGTCAATACAAGGTCACATGACGAATACGAGAGTGTTTGGTTTTATCATGCGCCTATGCGAACAGAGGGATTGTGCCTTGGGACTGATATTAAATTAGAGGCTGCCTTCTAGTGTTTGGGTTAACGATAAGCTCCCTGTGGACCCATAGATAAGCCGCCAGTGAAAGTGAGTGTTACTTACTGAACTCAGGCTGTAAGGGACACAGTGGGAAAATATGGAATAGTGGTATGGCTAATTGAATAGGATACGTTTTTGGTAATCTGCTATGACAATTTCCAATTATTATTTCTCAATTCTATAGTTTGAATAACACCAGTGACTTAAGTCAGAAAGTAATGTCATATATAAAAAATAATCAGTTTCCATTACGTGGAACACTGTCCAAAATTGAAGCAGATCCAAATAAATGTTTTAGTACCAGGGCTGTGGAAAACAAGAAAGAGCTGATAAACCAGCACCAACATTTTGTTGATACAAATCTATAGGGAAAGAACAGACTAGTGTTGAATGACCTCTGTTCTGACTTCCTGGTGAGGTCTGATCACCCTCGCTAGAAAGGCTAGAGACACTGGGTGAGATTTAAGCATAATATGTAAATGATGGTAAATATCATGTATTGTTGTTGATTGTTTTATTTATATTGCTTTTTCTTTATCATGTATCAATAGTTGTGATTCTGATTGGGACTGGTGAGAAGGAGAGAGACAGAGTGCTGCCCCTCAACTGTGCAGGTGTGAGGTGAGCTACTCACACAACAAGTGCATGAATGGTGTGAGGGACACCTATCTCTAGTCTATTTGACTATTCCTTGAATTCCCTTATGGGATACAATTATTTCCTTATGGAGTTATCAAGAGTTGTAATTCTGATTGTATTTGTTATTCTGATTAGTTTATTTTTATTTAACCGGCACTGTTGTTTTTTTTTTATGCATGAATCACGGTGTGAGTCATGGGTCCAAAGGGGGAATGGTAAAGGCTTGAAAAAAAAAGAATGGTACGCACACAAATTGTAGAAAATAATGGTAGCACACAAATTTACTACGATCGCCACAGAAATCTGTGCCCAATGTCTAATTTGTCAAGAACATAACGCAGGAAAGCAAGTACCGACCTCTTTCCTACCAGTTCCCTGGGGCCCTTTGGTAAATATGCTAATTGATTTTGTTCACATGCCTGCCTGTAAAATAAAAAAATATATGTTGGTAATGGTTGACAGCTACTCCAAATGAATTGAAGCCTTCCCCACATCAAATGAGGAAGCAAAGACTGTGGCTAAGTTGCCTGTTACAAGACATTGTTCCACAATTCTGTGTACCACAAAGTCTAGATAGCGATAGGGGGACATATTTCAACTCGAAGATAATGAAAGTTAAGAGGAATTTGAATGTACCGTTTCAGCCTGGAAAGTTCTGGACTTGTAGAACGCTATAATGGCATTCTGAAAAATAAACTGCCAAAAATATGTGCTCAAAGAGGACTTACCTGGGTGGATGCGCTACCCATAGGCTTGTTTAATGGATAAAGTGCTTCGGGAAAGAGACCTGGATCCACTGTAAGCAAGTAGCAAAGTCGGAAGAAGATGTTACTCCTGTTACACCTACAACCCATTAGGGGCACTCTGTTTACCCTAGGACTCGCAGCCCTTGTGGTTGTGGGCATCCTCTGGGTGGTAGCAGACTTCGAGCCAGAGGCGGGTGAACGTGCTAGTAACCTCTCCCCGAAATCTCTGCTCGAACAAGCCTGGCTTCCACTGGGGGAAGCCCAGAAGTAGATGACCCTGCCGACCTGAACGTGGACTCTGATGACCCCGCTGACCTGAACCTGGACTCTGATGACCCCGCTGACCTGAAGAGAAGAAAAAGAGGTCAGGAACATTCTGGGGTTTTCCCCGGGTCAAACACTGTCTAACAATTAGCTAGTAATGTCTCTGTACTACAGAACGTGTCAGATTGTTGGGTTTGAGGATTGTTACCAGACAGAATGCACAACTCGTCGATCCTTGTCACCAATGGGCTATTGCAGCAGACGACCACACCGGATTCCACTCCTATCAGCTAAAAACAAGAAGAAGCGGCTCCAGATGGCATGCGATCACCAACACTGGACATTTGCGGAGTGGATAAACATTGCCTGGTCCGACAAATCCCATTTTCTGATGCATCATGCTGATGGCAAAGTCAGTGTTTGGCTTAAGCAGCATGAATCCATGGACCCATTCTGCCTGGTGTCAATGGTACAGGCTGGGGCGATGGTGTACCGCCGTCCATTCTGCAATAACTGTCACACCCTGATCTGTTTCACCTGTCTTGTGCTTGTCTCCACCCGCCACCAGGTATCTCCTATTTTTCCCCATTATCCCATGTGTATTTATACCTGCGTTTTCTGTTTGTCTGTTGCCAGTTCGTCTTGTCTCATGAAGTCATCTCAGCGTGTTTTTCGTGTGTTACCTTCTCTCTAGTTTTGTTTTCTAGTCTTCCCGGTTCCGACATTTCTGCCTGCCCTGACCCTGATCCTGAGCCTGCCTGCCGTTCTGTCCCTTGTTGACTCTGCCTTGAATTACGAACCTCTGCTTGCCCTTGAGCTGCCCTTTTGCCTGACCCTTTGTGATAATAAATATTCAGAGAACCCTGCTTACCTCCTCCGGAGCGCTACGCTGGAGATCCAGGAACCTGCCGGGTGTTTCTCTCATAGTGCTTCCTCATCTTTGAGCTACAGACCTCTTCGTTTTCTTCAGATCGTTTAAAGAAACTACGTTTGAAGATAGCGTATCTTATAACGCTGATGTCCGGCAGGGCGCTCGCCTGGGCTACGGCGGTGTGGGAGCAACAATCCACCGTTTGCCTTAGTCTGGAAGATTTTGTGGCGGAGGTAAGGAAGGTGTTAGATTCCCCGGTGTCCGGGAGAGAGGCGGCTCTGAAGCTACTTCGTCTGCGTCAAGACTCCCGCAGTGTGACAGACTACATGGTAGACTTTCGCACGCTGGCCACTGAGAGTGCCTGGAAGCCGAAGTCCCTGTTTGATACCTTCCTTCATGGATTATCGGAGGAAATCAAAGACGAACTCGCAGTTACCCAGGGACCTCGACTCCCTCATAGCCTTGACTATAAGGATCGATGGGCGCCTACGGGAACGCAGGAGGGAGAGGAGGTCTGTTCTCAGCCACCCTCGCTTGTCCACGGTTTCTACCTCGCCTCAGAAGAATCCCGGAAGTCCCCGACGCCTGCATTCCCGAGAGAATCCAAAATCACCCGAGCCCTCTTGGGGATCATCGGGGACTGTCGACTCATCTCCTCCTGAGCCCATGCAACTGGGCAGGGCTAGATTGTCTCCTAGTGAACGCTTACGCAGGCTGAGCTCCAACAGTTGCCTGTGTTGTGATACTACAGGACATTATATATCCACCTGTCCAGTAAAAGCCAAGGCTCATCAGTAGGTATGGGTACACTGGTGGGCCATACAGGGAGTTTCCCATTTCCAATTACTCGTACTCCTCTCCATGCTATCCTGCTGTGGGGCGACTAGACCCTTCCTAATCCTTCCTAATCCTTCCTAATGTGGTCCTCTGTAGCTCAGCTGGTAGAGCACGGCGCTTGTAACGCCAAGATAGTGGGTTCGATCCCCGGGACCACCCATACACAAAAATGTATGCACGCATGACTGTAAGTCGCTTTGGATAAAAGCGTCTGCTAAATGGCATATTATTTATTATTTATTATTAATCCATCTGGACCTGTCCCGTCAATTTGAGGTGGAGGTTGACGCCTCGGACATTGGTGTGGGGGCCGTACTGCTCCATGGGGCCGTCCTGTCTGTGCAGTGTTCCCAGGGGGCCCGGCTAACCGGATGTTTGTCCCAGATTAAGCCTGGTCCCCGGTCCTGGCCCATTCCTCTAAACTCACCTGTCATCCCGGCTCCCGTCGGACCTTGGCCTTCGTCTGTCAACGTTTTTGGTGGCCCACCATGGTTCCCGACATCTCTGCATTCGTCGCCGCCTGCACTGTGTGCGCACAGAGCTAGACTCCGCGGCATGCTCCGGCTGGCCCCCTTCAACCACTCCCAGTTCCTCATTGCCCCATGTCCCATATATCCCTGGACTTTGTCACTGGTCTCCCTCCGTCAGATGGCAACACACCTATCCTTACTGTGGTGGATAGGTTTTCCAAAGCTGCACATTTCATTCCCCTTCCCAAGTCACCCTCAGCCAAGGAGACGGCCCAGCTTATGGTGTAGCACGTCTTCCTGATCCATGGACTTCCGGTCGACATGGTCTCCGATCGGGGTCCTCAGTTCTCGTCCAGGTTCTGGAAGGCATTCTGCACCCTCATTGGGTCATCGACCAGCCTGTCCTCCGGGTTTCATCCTCAGTCTAATGGCCAATCGGAGCGAGCCAATCAGGACCTGGAGACTACTCTTCGCTGCCCCGTCTCTGCCAACCCCACCACCTGGAGCCAGCAACTTGTGTGGGTGGAGTACACCCGCAACTCCCTTCCCTGCTCGGCCACTGGACTCTCGCCCTTCGAGTGTTCCTTGGGTTACCAGCCCCCGCTCTTCCCTGAGCAAGAGGAAGAGGTCAGCTTACCTTCGGCCCAGATGTTCGTCCACCGCTGTCGGTGTACCTGGAAGAGAGCCCGGTCCGCTCTTCTCAAGACCACCTCCAGGTATCGCCACCTGACCCCGGCTCCCCGCTATCGGCCCGGGCAGAGGGTATGGCTGTCCACCCGTGATCTACCCTCCGGGTGGAGTCTCGAAAACCTTCCCCCCTGTTCGTCTTATGTTGCCCCGTACCCTCCGTATATCCCACTTTACATGTGTCTAGGATTAAACCTTTGTCTCACAGCTTTTGTCTCCTGACCCTGAGCCTGCCTGCCGTTTTGTCCCTTGTTGCCTCTGCCTTGGATTACGAACCTCTGCTTGCCCTCGAGCTGCCCTTTTGCTTGACCCTTTGTGATAATAAATATTCTGAGAACCGAACCATCCGCCTCTTGTGTCTGGGTCATACCCTGAGTCGTGGTAATAACTGCATAATGCCATCGTGTCAGCATGGCCCAACATCCGACTGTAGAATCCATGCCCCGAAGAATTCAGGCTGTTCTGGAGGCAAAGGGGGGTCCAACCCGGTATTAGATGGGTGTACCTAATAAACTATATCCACTCCATGTTACATTTTACATTTTAGTCATTTAGCAGACGCTCTTATCCAGAGCGACTTACAGTTAGTGAGTGCATACATTTTCATACTGGCCCCCCCGTGGGAAACGAACCCACAACCCTGGCGTTGCAATCGCTATGCTCTACCAACTGAGCTACATCATCTATTGTAAATGTGTTTATACATCCTTTTTACTACGCGTAATTGTTCTGTTTTTGCTGTATATGCTGAAGGTGGATTATGTGTCAACTCTTTGTCTTTCTATTCTGTCTGTGTATTGTGTTTATTGTTTTCAGCACCATTTCACCCATGTCAAATTCCTGGTACATGTAAATGTACTTTCCGGAAAAAGGTGATTCTTATTCTGAGACTGCAAGACTATCACACTGCTGCCGCCAGTGCAGCGAGTGAAGATGAACAGCTTGAGATCTGGACGGAGGCCACTGTGCTTCAACAGCTGGAGATCTGGATGGAGGCCACTCTGCTTCAACAGCTGGAGATCTGGATGGAGGCCACTGTGCTTCTATTTGCTCTATGGGGTCTAGGTCAGGGTCTAGGTCAGGGTCTAGGTTCAGGGTCTAGGTCAGGGTCTAGGTCAGGGTCTAGGTCAGGGTCTAGGTCTAGGTCAGGATCAGGGTCTAGGTCAGGTTACTAGAAAGCATCAAAAGGTTGCTGCCTTTTTAGATTATTGTAGGGATCCTCACTAATGAGACACGTTACAATCTCCCCCAAGTGTGATATCCATATTGGAGCCGTGTGTAGCATGTTTGCCTTTCCCAAAAGTGATCCAGGATCAATGCCCGCCCCCTCCCGTTCGCTATATTATTTTAATGCTACGACTCTATTTCTAGAGAGTATCAGAACCAGTCTCTCTAATCTCGTTGGTCTTCAGACAGTAGACTGTAGGGTTGATCAGAGAAGGCAACAAAGTGGCTATAATCAGTAAGGCATTACGCTCCGTCAGATTCAGCCTCAGGCCTGTCATCGTCAACAACCCAGAGGCTAACTTGGGAGTGAAGTAACTTGACACCACAATGATGTGACAAATACAGACATCTTTGCTCTGTTCTCGTTGTTCAGCAGTCTCAGTACTGTGTACCTTTTTTTTTAACGTATGCCAGTAGAATATAGGGAAACTGCTCAGCGATGAGCCATAGAGCCAGAATGGTAGGCATCAGGAAGTAAGGTTCAGGGTTGACACAGGTAGCCCTGTTTTAAGGCTATGTAATCACAGAACATGTATTGAATGATGGGGCTGGCAGTACGGAAGGCTTTCAAAGTCTGACCAAGCAAGCTCAATTCCTAAGTACACTACACCGATGAGCCAGGTAGCTATTATCAACATAAATATTTTTGGGTTGGTCAGGATGCTGTGGTACCTAAGAGGGGTGCTGATGAAGAGGGTTCGGTCCAAAGCCATCAGGGACAGGGCCCTATGTTATGAGTCTTTATAGAAACACTATTTTCCTAAAAGTGACCAAGGGTCAGGACTTTCTGGTCTCTGTCCTCCCATTTCACCGCCCTCATGTTCTCACTGGCCTGTCTTCCCGTTTCACTCCCCTCATGTTCTCATCAATAAATCAAATCAAATCGAATCAAATTGTATTGGTCACATACACATATTTAGCAGATGTTATTGCGGGTATAGCGAAATGCTTGTGTTCCTAGCTCCAACAGTGCAGTAGTAGTGAATAAAATGGGAGAGAAAAGACAGCCTTGTCTAGTCCCACATTTTCAGTAGTTTATTTAGATAGCTTTGCAGTAAACTGCATGTAAGGTATGAACAAACTTGCATTAACCTTGGTCTTTAGCCCTTTGACACTAAAACATTCTAACTTCTCTCTCTCTCTCTCTCTCTCTCTCTCTCTCTCTCTCTCTCTCTCTCTCTCTCTCTCTCTCTCTCTCTCTCTCTCTCTCTCTCTCTCTGTCCAAACAAGTGCTCAGTAACAAGCTGTATGATGGCAGAGCAGTATTCTCACCAGGTGTAGTGTTCCTGTCATTCTCCTCAGATTCATCGTCAACAAACAGGTGGTCGTCAGAGACCTAATTAGAGTGTTGGTACACCTGGGATGGCTGAGTCACCACCTCACCTGTTTACAGGTAGCCATGCAGGTGATGATGGTACTGTAATTGGCGACATCATGCTGTGGCTCTAGATATTTATGCTATGTCTTTAGGCCACAAATTTGGTCCCAACTTTATGTTTTCACTTCCAATAAAATGTAATAAAATGCTATTTGTCACATGCTTCGTAAACAACAGGTGTAGACTAAAAAGTGTAATGTTTACTTACCTTCCCAACAATGCAGAGAGAAAAATATAGAAACAATAATAACACGAGAAATAAATACACAATGAGTAACGACAACTTGGCATGGGGCACCAGTTTTCGGTCATAGGAAATGATGGTGGAAACATTATATACAACTTTTTTTTAAGATGAGCATTAAAAAAACACACAAAATAGCTAAATGGGTCCGGAGCCCGTAAGACGGCAGCCATCCACTGCAACGGCATCATCTTCTACCATTACAATCTGATAGTCACGGTTTCTTCTTGCAGTATGAAGCAGGTGGGACCATCGAAGTTGTGCCTTCTTGTGGGAATTGCCTGGGTATATCTAGAGATAGCGTATACCTTGCAAATCATCTACTGTATCTTTCTCTGAATGGAGCAAATTGGTTGACCACTCTATGAGTGGATCAGCGGGACAATCCATTCAATGAGAAGACACTAATACTGCTCCCTGATGATGTGAATTAACCTTAATAAGAGAGGTGGGGATTCAGGGAAACCATTAGTCTAATGAACAGACCTCTGGACCTGGGGACTGTAGGTGTTGAGCCCAGGGGAAAACATAGCTCCATAGCATTCCATAGCATTCCATAGCATAGCATAGCATGATTAAACCTGTGGACTATAGTTGTTTACCCTCCAGAGACACCATACCACAGTTCTACCCTGAGTGATATTCAACTCCAGGCATCTAAGTCTACAGTACTGCTGATCTTGATAGGTAAAACCTCTGGCCTGCTGGCCCTCCCCTACCTCTGCGGAAGCACAGTTCCCGCTCAGCCCAGTCAAAACTGTCCGCTGCTCTGGCACCCCAATGGTGGAACAAGCTCCCTCACGACGCCAGGACAGCGGAGTCACTCACCACCTTCCGGAGACATTTGAAACCCCACCTCTTTAAGGAATACCTGTGATAGGATAAAGTAATCCCCCCCCCCCCAAAAAAAAAATAACATTGTAAAGTGGTTGTCCCACTGGCTATCATAAGGTGAATGCACCAATTTGTAAGTCGCTGGATAAGAGCGTCTGCTAAATGACGTAAATGTAAAATGTTAATGACACTCATTCATTCCCTGATTGGATGAAAGCAGTTCTCCGTGGTCTTATTGGCTCATGACTTTTTGGAACTTGGTTTGTTCAAACTTTCTTATATTTCTTTTAGGGAAGAAAAAAATAATAATAATTCAAAAAAGCCAGAACCAAAATTTAGGCCACGATGCAACGGCAATTGGCTGGTATTAAGAAATATATGTTTAGTAATCAGAACTACTGTATGTTTAGTAATCAGAACTACTGTATGTAAATCAGATACGTTTATTACGGCATCACCATCTAGAATTTATGTTGGGGGCTCTTATTCTGAAAATACCCTTCCCATACTCACCTGCGCATGAGAAAAAGATTCACGTGAGAGAAAGTGTGAGTGACAAAGAAGTGAAGTGAGGAGATAACGTGTTGTTGTGTGACTAAAGTTGGTGCTGCTGCTACTTGGATGGATTAAACTATAGAAAGGAACTTGATTGTAACCCGTCTCTTTGTCATCGAATCTACGAGTGCTTTGCAGAAGGATAATTAAGTGAAGTTTACTCTAGTAATAGCTATACTATTCTACACAGCTTTGGAAGGTCACAATCCCCACCAGCGTAGTACATTTAAGTCATTTAGCAGACACTCTTATCCAGAGTGACTTACAGGAGCAATTAGGGATAAGTGCCTTGCTCAAGGGCACATTGCCAGATTTTTCCCCTATGGGACTTGAACCAGCAACCTTTCGGTTACAGGCCCAATGCTCCTAACCGCTAGGCTACCTGCCATAGTAGTTAATGAAGCTATGTGTATTCCCAGTGCGTCATCATGAATCACTATTTAAGGAGCTATGTGTATTCCCAGTGCGTCATCATGAATCACTATTTAAGGAGCTATGTGTATTCCCAGTGCGTCATCATGAATCACTATTTAAGGAGCTATGTGTATTCCCAGTGCGTCATCATGAATCACTATTTAAGGAGCTATGTGTATTCCCAGTGCGTCATCATGAATCACTATTTAAGGAGCTATGTGTATTCCCAGTGCGTCATCATGAATCACTATTTAAGGAGCTATGTGTATTCCCAGTGCGTCATCATGAATCACTATTTAAGGAGCTATGTGTATTCCCAGTGCGTCATCATGAATCACTATTTAAGGAGCTATGTGTATTCCCAGTGCGTCATCATGAATCACTATTTAAGGAGCTATGTGTATTCCCAGTGCGTCATCATGAATCACTATTTAAGGAGCTATGTGTATTCCCAGTGCGTCATCATGAATCACTATTTAAGGAGCTATGTGTATTCCCAGTGCGTCATCATGAATCACTATTTAAGGAGCTATGTGTATTCCCAGTGCGTCATCATGAATCACTATTTAAGGAGCTATGTGTATTCCCAGTGCGTCATCATGAATCACTATTTAAGGAGCTATGTGTATTCCCAGTGCGTCATCATGAATCACTATTTAAGGAGCTATGTGTATTCCCAGTGCGTCATCATGAATCACTATTTAAGGAGCTATGTGTATTCCCAGTGCGTCATCATGAATCACTATTTAAGGAGCTATGTGTATTCCCAGTGCGTCATCATGAATCACTATTTAAGGAGCTATGTGTATTCCCAGTGCGTCATCATGAATCACTATTTAAGGAGCTATGTGTATTCCCAGTGCGTCATCATGAATCACTATTTAAGGAGCTATGTGTATTCCCAGTGCGTCATCATGAATCACTATTTAAGGAGCTATGTGTATTCCCAGTGCGTCATCATGAATCACTATTTAAGGAGCTATGTGTATTCCCAGTGCGTCATCATGAATCACTATTTAAGGAGCTATGTGTATTCCCAGTGCGTCATCATGAATCACTATTAAGGAGCTATGTGTATTCCCAGTGCGTCATCATGAATCACTATTTAAGGAGCTATGTGTATTCCCAGTGCGTCATCATGAATCACTATTTAAGGAGCTATGTGTATTCCCAGTGCGTCATCATGAATCACTATTAAGGAGCTATGTGTATTCCCAGTGCGTCATCATGAATCACTATTTAAGGAGCTATGTGTATTCCCAGTGCGTCATCATGAATCACTATTTAAGGAGCTATGTGTATTCCCAGTGCGTCATCATGAATCACTATTTAAGGAGCTATGTGTATTCCCAGTGCGTCATCATGAATCACTATTAAGGAGCTATGTGTATTCCCAGTGCGTCATCATGAATCACTATTAAGGAGCTATGTGTATTCCCAGTGCGTCATCATGAATCACTATTTAAGGAGCTATGTGTATTCCCAGTGCGTCATCATGAATCACTATTTAAGGAGCTATGTGTATTCCCAGTGCGTCATCATGAATCACTATTTAAGGAGCTATGTGTATTCCCAGTGCGTCATCATGAATCACTATTTAAGGAGCTATGTGTATTCCCAGTGCGTCATCATGAATCACTATTTAAGGAGCTATGTGTATTCCCAGTGCGTCATCATGAATCACTATTTAAGGAGCTATGTGTATTCCCAGTGCGTCATCATGAATCACTATTTAAGGAGCTATGTGTATTCCCAGTGCGTCATCATGAATCACTATTAAGGAGCTATGTGTATTCCCAGTGCGTCATCATGAATCACTATTTAAGGAGCTATGTGTATTCCCAGTGCGTCATCATGAATCACTATTTAAGGAGCTATGTGTATTCCCAGTGCGTCATCATGAATCACTATTAAGGAGCTATGTGTATTCCCAGTGCGTCATCATGAATCACTATTAAGGAGCTATGTGTATTCCCAGTGCGTCATCATGAATCACTATTTAAGGAGCTATGTGTATTCCCAGTGCGTCATCATGAATCACTATTTAAGGAGCTATGTGTATTCCCAGTGCGTCATCATGAATCACTATTTAAGGAGCTATGTGTATTCCCAGTGCGTCA
>LR778265.1:54239405-54241905 GCA_902810595.1 Coregonus sp. 'balchen' | reverse complement strand
CAAGGGCACATTGCCAGATTTTTCCCCCTAGTCAGCTATGGGACTTGAACCAGCAACCTTTCGGTTACAGGCCCAATGCTCCTAACCGCTAGGCTACCTGCCGTAGAAGTTAATAACCTCAAGCTATGTGTATTCCCAGTGCGTCATCATGAATCACTATTTAAGGATCATTATTAATGACTGGATGTATTAATTGAATTAGGAGCTGGTTATTGAGGCCTATGGGGATGGAGTGGAGTGGCTGGAAGACAATACGAGACTGGGCCTGCATCCCAAATGGCACCCTATTCCCTATATAGTGCACTCCTTTAAACCAGGGACCATGGCACTATTTAGGGTGTAGGGTGCCATTCTGGGACGTGTGTCTGAGCCACACAGGACCAAAGAGTTTGGTCTCGTATTAAAGGATCCCTTTACTAACAAAACATATTTTAGTATTTTGTTCATCAGTCCACTGCTGATACAAATATTGTGCATGTCAGCAGTGAAGTTTTCAAGATAGAGCTGAGAGTGAAACGATGACGCAAAATGCATGAAAGTTCACAGACACAAATACACGTCAAACTAGGACATGCTTTATATGAGAGAAGAAGACTATGTGACAGTGCATTGCTGTTATTGACAGCTATATTTCTTCACTTTGAAGCTTGATAATAATACAAGTGAAATACTTTAAGTGTTGCCTGTCCCAGTGTCATGGTGGCATCAGTGTCACCAGTCAGTGTGAGTCATAACAGCAGTCATCCTCTGCTGACTGCTCTGTGTGTGTGTGTGTGTGTGTGTGTGTGTGTTTTTGTGTGTGTGTGTGTGTGTGTATGTGTGTGTGTGTGTGTGTGTGTTTGTGTGTGTGTGTGTGTGTGTTTGTGTGTGTGTGTGTGTGTGTGTGTTTGTGTGTGTGTGTTTGTGTTTGTGTATGTGTGTGTGTGTGTGTCTGTGTGTGTGTGTGTGTGTGTGTGTGTTTGTGTGTGTGTGTGTGTTTGTGTGTATGTGTGTGTGTGTGTGTGTGTGTGTGTGTGTGTGTGTGTGTGTGTGTGTGTGTGTGTGTGTATGTGTGTCCCAGCTTCAGCATGTAAACAATGTCTTCAGGTGTGTCAACATTCTAATTGGCTCTCTGATGACCACCTGTTTGTTAACTCTGGAAACAGTGACATCAGATCCTATGAGAAGGTTGATGTCAAAGTGTTGAACATATTACCGACCAACTTTTGAGCCTTTTATGGTCAATGTAGAGAGAAAGACAGTCTGGGCAAGATTCAGCAAATTTGCACTTGATCTGTGTGATCTGTGGGAAATATGTATATTTAAGGTGGTCATACATTTGGCAAGAGGTTAGGAAGTGCAGCTCAGTTTCCAACCTCATTTTGTGGGCGGTGTGCACATAGCCTGTCTTCTCTCGAGAGCCAGGTCTGCCTACGGCGGCCTTTCTCAATAGCAAGGCTATGCTCACTGAGTCTGTACATAGTCAAGGATGATCTTAATTTTGGGTCAGTCACAGTGGTCAGGTATTCTGCCACTGTGTACTCTCTGTTTAGGGTCAAATAGCTCTGTTTTTGGGATGATTCTTTCCAGTGTGTCAAATAGTATCTTTTTGTTTTCTCATAATTTGGTTGGGCCTAAATGTGTTGCTGTCCTGGGGCTCTGTGGGGTCTGTTTTGTTTGTGAACAGAGCCCCATGACCAGCTTGCTTAGGGGACTCTTCTCTAGGTTCATCTCTCTGTAGGTGAGGGCTTTGTGATGGAATGTGTGGGCATCGCTTCCTTTTAGGTGGTTGTAGAATCTATTTTCTGGGTTTTGATAAGTAGCAGGTATATCCTAATTCTGATCTGCATGCATTGTTTGGGGTTTTGCGTTGCACACAAAGTATATTTTTGCAGAATTCTTCATGCAGAATCTCAATTGGGTGTTTTGTGAATTATTGGTTGGTGAGCGGACCCCAGACCTCACAACCATAGAGGGCAATGGGTTCTATAGCTGATTAAAGTATTTTTTGTTGAGTTTTATGTTCCTTTTGATGGCGTAGGCCCTTCTTGCCTTGTCTCTCAGATCGTTCACAGCCTTGTGGAAGATACCTGTTGCGCTGATGAGTGACGCAGTGGTCTAAGGCACTGCATCGCAGTGCTAACTGTGCCACTAGAGATCCTGGTTTGAATCCAGGCTCTGTCGCAGCCGGCCGCGACCGGGAGACTCATGGGCGGCGCACAATTGGCCCAGCGTCGTCCAGGGTAGGGGAGGGAATGGCCGGCAGGGATGTAGCTCAGTTGGTAAAGCATGGCGTTTGCAACGCCAGGGTTGTGGGTTCGATTCCCACGGGGGGCCAGTATGAAAATAGTGCAAATAGTCCGGGTAGCCATGATTATCTGTTCAGGAGTCTTATGGCTTGGGGGTAGAAGCTGTTGAGAAGCCTTTTGGACATAGATTTGGCGCTCTGGTACCGCTTGCCGTGTGGTAGCAGAGAGAACAGTCTATGACTAGGGTGACTGGAGTCTTTGACAATTTGAGG